>JAXLNO010005017.1:0-73205 GCA_038087875.1 Malacoraja senta
GCACCCGGCTCGCAAATTTCGCTCAAGGCTCGCAGTTTTCGCTTCCAGTCTCCTACTTTTCTCACCAGGCTCGCATTTTTCGCACGTCTCGCATATTTCGCACCAGGCTCGCAGTTTTCGCACCAGGCTCGCAGTTTTTGCGCCAGGCTCTCAGTTTTCGCACCCGGATTGCACTGTTCGCACCAGGCTCGCTTTTTTTCGCAGCCGGCTCGCACTTTTTGAACCAGGCTAGCATTTTCGCTGGCGGCTCGCACTTTTCGAACCAGTCTCGCAGATTTCGCACCAGGCTCGCAGTTTTCGCACCAGGCTCGCAGTTTTCGCACCAGGCTCGCAGTTTTTGCGCCAGGCTCCCAGTTTTCGTACCAGGATTGCAGTTTTCGCACCAGGCTCCCACATTTCGCAGCAGGCTCGCACTTTTGGCACCAGGCTCGCATTTTTCGCACGAGGCTCGCACTATTCGCACCAGGCTCGCACTTTTCGCACCAGACTCGCGAGATAGACACAACCTTTTGTCGTCACAACCCTTAGTATGCACAAAACTTGGTCGAAACAAAGCTTGGTAGACTTAGCCTTCGTTTGACACAACCCTGGTTAAACACATCCCTTGATAAGCAAACCCCTTGGTAGACACAACACTTGGTAGACACAACCCTTCGGAGACAGAGCCATTCGTCGACACAACCTTGAGTAGACACAGCCCTTGGTACACACCACCCTTGGTAGACAGTCTTTGTAGGCACAACGCGTGGTAAACATGAGCCTTGGCAAACACGAACCTTGGTAAACACGACCTTTAGCAAACACGACCGTTAGCAAACACAACGCTTGGTAAACATGAACATTGGCAAACACGAACTTTGAGAAACACGACTCTTTGGGAACACGACCTTTGTTAAACATGTCCCCTGGCAAACACTTCCCCTGGTAAATACTACCCCTGGTAAACACAACCCTTGGTAAACAGTGCGATCCTGGTGCGAAAACGGTGACACTGGCGCAAAAGGTGCGAGCCTGGTGCGAAAAGTGCGAGGCTGCTGCGAAAAGTAGGAGCCTGCTGCGAAAAGTGGGAGCCTGGTGCGAAAACTGCGAGCCTTGTGCGAAGATTGCGAGACTGGTGCGAAAAGTACGAGCAGTCTGCGAAAAATGCCAGCCTGGTCCGAAAAGTGCAAGCTGGTGCGAAAAGTGCGAGCCTGGTACTAACGCTGCGAACCTCGTCCGCACACTACAGCCGGGCGCACAAGCTGCGAGCCTGGTGCGAAAAGAGCGAACCTCAATAAATGGGGAATTAGGGGAGTGCACTAATAAATGGGGAATTAGGGGAGCGCAACAATAAATGGTGAATTAGAGGAGGACAGCATTAAATGGGGATTTAGGGGATGGCACCAGTGAATGGGAAGTTATGGGAGGGCAATAGTAAACAGTGGCGCAGCGATAGAGTTGCTGCCTCACAGGTTCAGAGACCCGCGTACGATTCCGACCACGGCCGCCGTCTGACGGTTTGTACGTTCTCCCCGTGACCGCGTGGACTTTCCCCAGAGATGCTGCCTACCCCGCTGTTACTTCAGATGTTTGTGGCCACATATGTTATACCTGCGTTTCTGAGCTCAAGCTATCCAGCACGGTGGCACAGCGCTAGAGTTGCTGCCTTACAGCGCCAGAGACGCGGGTTCAATCCCGACGAAGGGTGCCGTCTGTACGGAGTTTGTACGTTCTCCCCCTGACCGCGTGGAGTTTCTCCGACATCTTCAGTTTCCTCCCAAACTCCAAGGACGCGCAGGCTTGTAGATATACAGGTTTAAATGTAAGTTGTCCCCAGTGTGTGCCGGACATCGATAATGTGTGGGGATTGCTGGTCAGTGCGGATTCGCACAGTTCCTTTTCGAGACCCTTTTCTCCACAGATGCTGTCTGTCACACTGGGTTACTCCAGCTTTGTTGTCTATCTTCGGTTGAAAGCAGCATCTGCAGCTCCTTCCTGTGCGAAGCTGTTCTTACGTCTGGGCATTTGATGGGTTTAGAGGGGTTTAGATGGGTTTAGAGCAAATTAGAGGGGTTTAGAGGGGTTTCGAGGTGTTTAGAGGTGTTTAGAGAGTTTTCGGAGGGTTTAGAGGGGTTTAGAGGGTTTAGGTGGGTTTAGAGGCGGTTAGAGCGGTTTAGATGGGTTTAGAGGTGTTTAGAGGGGTTTTCATTAGTTTACAGCGGTTTAGAAGGGTTATTCGTGGTTTAGAGGTGTTTAGAGAGGTTTAAAGGGGTTTCGCGAGGTTGCGAGGGGTTTAGAGGTGTTTCGAGAGGGTTAGAGGTATTACGAGGGGTTTCCTGGGGTTTCGAGAGGTTTATAGGGGGTTTCGAGGGATTTAGAGGGGGTTGGAGGGGGTTGGATGTGTTAAAATGTGTTTAGAGTGGTTTAGAGGGGTATGGAGGTGTTTGGAGGTGTTTGGAGGGGTTTAGAGTGGTTTAGAGGGGTTTGGAGGGTTTGGAAGGGTTTAGAGCGGTTTACATGGGGTTTATAAGGGGTTTGGAGGTGTTTGGAGGGGTTTAGAGGTGTTTGGAAAGGATTGGAGGTGTTTAGTAGGGTTTAGAGGGGTATGGATGAGTTTTGGAATGGTTTAGAGGGGACTATAGGAGTTTAGAGGGGTTTAGAGTGGGCTTAGAAGGGTCTGGAGGGGTTTCGCGGGGTTTAGAGAGGTTTAGATGAGTTTAGAGGAATTTACAGGGGCGTCTACATGGTTTTACAGGGTTTAGACGGATTTTGGTGGATTTTGAGGTTTACATTGGTTTACGGGGCTTTAGATGGGTTTAGAGTTGTTTAGAGCGGTTTACAGGAGTTTACAGGGGTTTACAGGGGTTTACAGTGGTTTGGAGTTTAAATGGGTTTAGAGGGGATTACATGGGTTTAGAGGGGTGTAGAGTATTTTAGAGGGCTTTAGAGGGGTTACAGGAATTTACAGGGGTTTACAGGCGTTTACTGGGGCTTAGAGGGGTTTACAGGGATTTGCACGGGATTAGAGGTTAGATGGGTTTACAGGTGTTTACAGTGGTTTACAGGGGTTTAGAGGGATTTACAGGGGTTTAGATGGGTTTAGAGGGTTTTAGATAGGTTTAGAGAGCTTAAAGGGTTTTGCAGGTGTTTGCAGGCGTTTAGAGAGGTTTGGAGGGGTTTAGAGGGTTTAGAGAGTTTTGCAGAGGTTTACAGGGCGTTAGGCGTGTTTACATGTGGTTTACAGGGTGTTTAGATGGGTTTAGCGCGCTTTATAGGGGTTTAGAGGGTATTAGAGGGTTTTGGATGGGATTTCGAGGGGTTTCGAGGGGACTGGAGAGGGATTGCAGGGGACTGGATAGGTTTAGAGCGGTTTGTATAGGTTTGTAGGGGATTAGAGGGGGTTAGAGTGGTTAGGAGGGGTTTACAGGGGTTTACAGGGGGGTTAAAGGCGTTAACAGGTGGATAGAGGTGTTTAGAGGGGTTTAGATGCGTTTGGAGGGGGTTTACATATGTTTCGAGGGGTTTGGAGGGATTTAGAGTTGTTTACAGGGGTTTAGTGGGATTTACAGGGTTTAGCGGGGTTTAGAGGTGTTTAAAGGGGTTTACAGGTGTTTACAGGTGTAGAGAGGTTTAGAAGGGTGTACAGGGGTTCAGAGGGTTTTAGAGAGTTTTATAGGGATTTCCAGGAGTTTACATGTGTTTAGGGGATTTACAGTGGGTTTAGTTGGGTATAGAGGGGTTTAGAGGGGTTAGAATTGTTTAGAAGAGTTTAGAGGGATTTGGAGGGGTATGCGGGGGTTTACAGGGGTTTACATGGGTTTACAGTTGTTCAGAGGGATTTAGATTGGTTTACAGGGGTTTAGAGAGATTTCGAGAGGTTTACAGGGGATTACAGAGGTGTACATGTGTTTACAGGGGTTTAGAGGTGTTTGCAGTGGTTTACAGGTTAGAGGTGTTTAGAATAGTTCAGAAGGATTTAGAGGGGTCCGGAGGGGTTTAGAGGGGCTCGATGGGGTTTTCCGGGGTTTAGAGGTGTTTAGATGTGTATTGAGGGGTTTACAGGGCTTCAGACGGGTTTAGAGTGGTTGAGAGGGGTTTAGAGGGGGTTTAATTGGGTTTACAGGGGTTTACATGTGTTTAGATGGGTTTCGAGGGGGATATAGGGATTTTCAGGGGTTGAGAGGGATTAGCAGGGGTTTAGAGGAGTTTGGAGTGATTTAGAGGGAATTACAGGGGTTTAGATGGTTTTTGATGGGTTTAGATGGGTTAGAGGGATTTAGAGTGGTTTCCAGGGGTTTACATGTGTTTACAGGTTAGAGAGGATTACGTTTAGAGGGGTTTTGAGGAGTTTAGGGGGGTTTAGAGAGGTTTAAGGGGCTTTACATTGTGTTTACCGGGGTTTAGAGGGGTTTACATGAGGTTTAAAGAGGGTTTAGATGTGTTTAGAGGGCTTTATAGGGCTTTATAGTGTTTTAGATGAGCTTACAGGGGTTTAAAGGGGTTTAGGGGGGTTTATATGGGATTAGAGGGGGTTTAGATGGGTTTACAGGGGGTTACATGGGGTTTACAGGGAGTTTAGATGGGTTTGGAGGGGTTTCGAGGGGTCTGGAGAGGTTTAGAGCGGTTTGGAGGGGTCTGGAGTGGTTTAGAGGGGCTTAGAGGGAGTAGAGGTGTTTGGAGGGTTTAAGAAGGGTTTGGAGGGTGTTGGGGTTTCGAAGGGTTTAGAGGGGGTTGGAGAGATTTTGAGGGGGTTAGAGGGGTTTACAGAGCTTTACAGGGGTTTACTGGGATTTAGAGTTTTTTTTAGTGTAGAGAGGTTTACAGGGCATTGGTGTAGAGGGGTTTAGAGGCTTTTAGATGAGTTAGGGTGGTTTAGAGAAAAGTAGAGGGGTTAACCGTGGTTGACAATGGATTACAGGTGTTTAGTAGGGTCTCGAGCGGTTTCGAGTTCAAGTTTAAGTTCAAGTTACTTTGTTGTCATGTGTCCCTGATAGGACAATTAAATTCTTGCTTTGCTTCACCTCAATAGAACATAGTAGGCATTGACTACAAAACAGATCAGTGTGTCCATATACCATTCTATAAATATATACACACATGAATCAATATACTGATTACAGGAGCTCAAAGGCCATTTGAGGGTTTAAGCGGTGTTTACATGGGTTTAGAGGGGTTACAGAGGTTTAGAGGTGTTCGGAGGGGATTTACAGTGGTTTAGATGGTTTTCGATGTGTTTTGATGGGTTTAGAGGGGTTTACAGTGCTTCAGATGGGTTTAGAGTGGTTTAGAGGGGTTTACGGGGTTTAGTGGTGTTTATATGGGTTTTCAGGGGATTAGAGCGGTTTACAGCGGGGTTGGAGGGGTGTACAGAGGTTTAGATGGGTTTACCGGTGTTTCGATGGGTTATCAGGGGTTTAGATGCGTTTAAATGGGGTTCACATGGCTTCAGAGCGGTTTAGAGGGGTGTAAAGGGGGTTTAGGTAGGTTTACAGGGGTTTAGATGGATTTAGAATAGTTTAGAGGGGTTTAGTTGGGTTTACAGGGCTTTAGAGAGGTTTAAAGTGGTTAAGAGGGTTTAGAGAGATTCAGTGGTTTACAGGGGGTTAGTGTTAACAGGTGGTTAGACGCGTTTAGAGCGGTTTAGATGCGTTTTTATGGGATTTACAGGTGTTTCGATTGGTTTAGAGGGATTTGGAGTTGTTTACAGGCGTTTAGAGATGTTTAGAGAGGGTTACATGGCGTTTACATGGATTTACAGGGGTTTAGACGAGTTTAGCGGGGTTTACAGGAGTTCACATGTGTTTAGAAGGATTTACAGGGGTTTCGAGCGGTAACCAGGGTTTTAGATGGGTTTAGCGGGGTTTAGATGGGTTTATAGGGGTGTACAGGTGTTTACAGGTGCATAGAGGTTCAGACGGGTTTACATGGGTTTAGAGGGGTTTAACGAGTGTTGCCGGGGTTTACATGGGGGGTTTAGACGGGTTTACAGGGGTTTAGAGGAGTTTACAATCGTTTACAGGTGTTTAGATGGTTTAGAGTAGCAATGTTACAAAATTTTGAGATTTTAAAAATAAAGTCTGCAATTTATCCCATCAGATAAATCATAAAAAGAAGTTTAATTTGACACTTAATTCACTTTCATATCTTCAGTATTAAAAAAGTTATGGCCATTATCATACTCAGAAATTAGCATCTAGTTCCCTATTGCTTTTCCATTGACTTAACACAAAAGCTGTGATCGAGGACAGTTAAAAGCCCATAACTTTCTTAAACATTATGGTAACTGAAAGAAATTTTCAGGTATTATAGATTGAAGCATTCTGAAACAAATAGGAAACAATCTTACTTCGAAGACATGAAAGTAAAGCATATAATTAGTTAGTTACCTAATTGTAGCTAATTACAAAATTCAATTACTAGATCTAAACATCTATCAATTTCTTAAGAATAGATTAACATTTTTAAATAGCCTAAGTGTCCAAATAACATTCACACAATAATTCACAATATAACATAATTTTTAAATCTAATTTTCATGAATTTACAGGCCAAATGGAAGGAATTGAATGTTTAATACCTGTAAATTAATGGGCATTTAATTCATCTTGCGAGTGAGGATTACTGGAACGCGATCTTTTGGAACGTTGATTTGCGGTGAATTTAAGCCCGTATTGGCATGAAGAATACTGCCGTTAATTCGGGGAATAAAATCACCGTGTCGCATGACAAAATGTGAATTAAAGGCTTCTTAAGAAGCACTTTTATACATTTAAAGAAAGCACTTTCGTTTACCTGTCCATTGTGTGAAATCCGTCCCCGTTATCGGCGTTGACGCTTCAGGAGCTGCTTTTAAAATGACTGTAGCGCTGACATTGACGATTTAATAAAAATAAAAAATTCACAAAACACCGGTAGGATCGATTTTGTCAGCCAAGGTTTGTACTCCAACAAAATATTTCCAGGACAAGGGAGGAGAAACCGCGTTTTAAACCCCGCCCCCCCCCCTTAAAGGCGCCAAAATCGCGCACACGGCCAGTGGCAGAATTACAGCGCGACTGAAGGTAAGTTTTGTAACATACCTATTTAGAGTGTTTTACAGGGGTTTACAGTGGGTTTATATGTGTTTAGAGAGGATTCGAGTTGTTTACATGGGGTTTAGCGGGGTGTAGAGTGTTTTAGATATATTTATATGGGTTTGGAGGGGTTTAGTGCTTTAGAGTGGTTTACATGGGGTTTGCAGGAGTTCAGATGGGGTTAGTAGTGTTTAGAGGGCATTTTAGATGTTTAGAGGGGATTAGATGGGTGTACAGGGGTTTACGGGCGTTTACAGAGGTTTAGGGGAGTTTTCGGGGATTTAGAGGTGCTTACAGGGTGTTTACATGGGTATAGAGGGATTTATAAGAATTTAGAGGCGTCCGTAGGGGGTTTAGAGGGGATTGGGCGGGTTTGGAGGAGTTTGCATGGGGTTTAGATGTGTTTAGATCTGTTCTCGGCTGTTTAGAGGGGGTTTAAATGGGGTTCACGGGGCAACAGAGGGGTTTAGAGTGGTTTAGAGGGGTTTAGAGTGGATTAGAGGGGTTTACTGGGTTTAGAGGTGTTTATATGGGTTTACAGGAGGTTGGAGGGTGTTACAGGGGGTTGGAGGGGTTTACAGGAGTTTAGATGGGTTTACAGGTATTTCGATGGGTGAAGAGGGGTATACATGCGTTTAAATGGGTTTTACAGGGGTTTAGAAAAGTTTAGAAAGGTTTACATCGGTTTACAGGGGTTTACGGGGATTTAGAGGGGTTTAGAGGGGTTTACATTAGTTCACGTGTTTAGAAGGATTTAAAGAGGTTTAGAGGTGTTTACATTGGTTTACAGGTTCTTGGAGGTGTTTAGAAGTGTCTAGAGGGGTTTACAGAGGTCTGGAGTGGTGTAGGGGGGTTTCGAGTGCTTTACCGTGGTTTAGAGGGGTTTACAAGGGTTTATATGGGTTTACAGGTGTTTCGATGGGTTATGAGGGGTTTAGATGCGTTTAAGTGGGGTGCACACGGCTTCAGAGGTGTTTAGAGATGTGTAAAAGTGGTATAGGTGGGTTTACAAGGGTTTAGATGGAGTTAGAAGTGTTTAGAGGGGTTTAGATGGGGTTACAGGGCATTAGAGGAGTTTAAAGTGGTTAACAGCGTTTAGAGAGATTTAGAGTGGTTTACAGGGGTTTAGAGGTGTTAACAGGTGGTTAGAGGTGTTTAGAGCGGTTTAGATGCGTTTACATGGGAGTTACAGGTGTTTCGATGGGTTTGGAGGGATTTGGAGTTGTTTACAGGGGTTTAGAGATGTTTAGGGAGGTTTACATGGGTTTACATGGATTTACAGGGGTTTATAGGGATTTAGCGGGGTTTACAGGGGTTCACATGTGTTTAGAAGGATTTACAGGGGTTTCGAGCGGTATAGAGGGTTTAGATGGGTTTAGCGGGGTTTAGATGGGTTTATAGGGGTGTAAAGGTGTTTACAGGTGGATAGACGTTCAGAGGGGTTTACAGGGGTTTAGAGGGTTTTCGACATGTTTACATGGGTTTAGAAGGGTTTAAAGGGTGTTACGGGTGTTTACATGGGGGGTTTAGACGGGTTTACAGGGGTTTAGGGGAGTTTACAATCGTTTACAGGTGTTTAGATGGATTTAGAGGGTTTTACAGGGGATTACAGGGCGTTTACATGTGTTTAAAGAGGATTCGAGTTGTTTACATGAGGTTTAGCGGGGTTTTGAGTATTTTAGATAGCTTTACATGGGTTTGGAGGGCTTTAGTGGTTTAGAGTGGTTTACATGGGGTTTACAGGAGTTCAGATGTGGTTAGTAGTGTTTAGAGGGCATTTTAGATGTTTAGAGGGGATTAGATGGGTGTACAGGTGTTTAAGGCGTTTACAGAGGTTTAGGGGAGTGTTCAGGGGTTTAGAGGTGCTTACAGGGTGTTTACATGGGTATAGAGGAGTTTAGAAGAATTTAGAGGGGTCTGTATGGGGTTCAGAGGGATTGGGCGGGTTTGGAGGAGTTTGCATGGAGTTTAGAGGTGTTTAGATCTGTTCTCAGCTGTTTATAGGGGTTTAAATATGTTTCCCGGGGCAACAGAGGGGTTTAGAGTAGTTTAGAGGAGTTTAGAGGAGTTTAGATGTGTTTACAGGGGTTTAGAGGGGTTTAGAGGGTTTTGCAGGGGTTTACAGGCGTTTGCAGAGGTTTTGAGGGATGTTCAGGGGTATAGAGTGGGTTAGATGCGTTTACAGCGGTTTACAGCGGTTTCTGGGGGGTCTAGAGCGATTTAGATGGGGTTACACGGGATTATAGAGGTTTAGAGAAATTTACATGGGGTTTAGACTGGTTCAGAGGTGTTTAAAGGTGTTTAGGGGGCGTTTACAGAGGTTTAGATGGGTTTACATTGGTTTAGTGGTTTAGAGGGTTTATAGGGGTTTATAGTTGTTTACAGGGGGTTTAGAGGTGTTTAGAGAGGTGTACGTGGGTTTACATGGGTTTACAGGGGGTTTAGATGGGTTTACAGGGTTTACATGCGGTTTAGAAGGACTTACAGGTGTTTAGAGGGGATTAGAGAATTTTAGTTGGGTTTAGAGAGGTTTACAGGGGATTTACAGGTATTTACAGGTGTAGAGAGGTTTAGAGGGGATTACAGGGGTTTAGAGGGATTTAGAGTGGTTTGCAAGGGTTTAGAGGGGTTTACATGAGGTTTCCTGGGGGTTTACATGGTGTTAGAGCGGTTTAGAGGGCTTTATACGGGGTTTAGAGGGGTTTAGACAGGTTTAGAGGGGTTTACAGGTGTTTGTAGGTGTTTAGAGAGTTTAGACGGGATTACAGGGGAGGGGTTTAGAGGGTTTTAGAGAGGTTTACATGGGTTTAGAGGGGTTTAAAAGGTGTTAGAGTGGCTTGCATAGGCGGTTTAGACCGGTTTACAGGGGTTTAGATGTGTTTGCAAGCGTTTACAGGTGTTTATATGGGTTTAGAGGTGTTTACAGGGTTTACAGGGGTTTATCTGTGTTTAGAGAGGATTCGAGTTGTTTACATGGGGTTTAGAGGGGTTTAGAGTGTTTTAGATAGCTTTACATGGGTTTGGAGGGCTTTACAGTGGTTTAGAGTGGTTTACATGGGGTTTACAGGGAGTCAGATGGGGTAGAAGGGTTTAGAGGGCTTTATAGGTGTTTAGAGGGGATTAGAGGGGTGTACATGGGGTATACAGGCGTTTACAGAAGTTTAGGGGGGTTTACAGGGGTTTAGAGGTGTTTGTGATATAAATTTGTATTAGAAGCAAATATTATAATGTAGAGTAACATATTATAATAGGAGAAGAAAAAACTTATCATATACATCAATCACACATACATTATTAAATTTGTCAATTGTCAGTTAATTCTGCTTCTAGTGTTTTTTTTTATATAGATAGAAAAAGAAAAATAGAGAGAAAGAAGAATTACAATATCAAAAAAGAAAAAGAGGTGGAATGAATTACTTATAATACGTCATAGGAGATAAGTTCCTAGGTTATGAAATATAATTACATCTAATCCTGAGTTCAAGCTTCAGTCGGACTTTCGCGCTGGGCCACTCTATCCCTTCAAATAGGCAATGAATGGAGCCCATATTTTAACAAAAAGTTCTTGCTTGTCCATTAAGACTAGTCTAATTCTTTCTAGGGTCTCCGACATTTCCACAATCCACATTTTAATTGTGGGGGTTGTAGGGCCTTTCCAGAATTTTAATATTATTTTTTTCCCAGTTATTATACTGTAGTCAAGGAAGTTTCTTTGGCTTGTTGTGAGTGTTAAACTTTGTTCTGATATCCTAAGTATTATTAATTTTGAGTCTGGAGCCAATTTGGTATTAACAACTTCAGAAATTATTTGAAAAATATCAGTCCAGTAATTTTTAATTTTTATACAATTTGCAAAGGTATGTGTTAAATTGGCCTCTAGATGCAGGCATTTATCACATATAGGAGAGATATGTGGGAAAATTCTATTTAGTTTTATTTTGGAGTAATGTAATCTGTGTAAGACTTTAAATTGTATTAAAGCATGTCTGGCATTTAACGAACATTGATGTATATGTTGTTAACTTTCGTCCCAAATATATTTCGTAATAGGATAACCTAACTCATTTTCCCATTTATGTCTATATAGTTCCATCGGTGGTACCTCGTTATTTAAGAGAATGTTATAAATATAAGCTATTACTTTTTCAGTGTTAGGATGCTTATTCAAACATTCATCAAGAATTTCTGGTTCCCTAGTCCTATAAACTTGTGTATTGGATTTAACATAATCTCTAATTTGTAAATATCTCAAAAAGTTATTGGAGTGTAGTCCATGATTCTGTTGTAACTCTTGAAATGACAGAAAGATGCCTTCCCTATTAAGATGTCCAATCCTTTTAATTCCATAAGTTTTCCATTGTATAAAACCTCTATCCAATATGGATGGCTTGAATAGAGGATTATTTACAATGGGAAGACATAGTGGTATATTATTCCGTTTTAAAGCCTTTTTTAATTGTTTCCAAATTCGTATTCCACTATGTATTATAGGGTTTTCCTTATAGGTTTTTTTATGCAATTTTGTGGTAGCAAATATAATCGAACCTATTTCAAAAGGTAAACAGTCTTTCTTTCCCATCCTTAACCATTCTGGTTGTTGGTCCATTTCTTCCAGCCAGAAATTCATGTTTTTAATATGGACTGCCCAAAAATAAAATAAGAAATTTGGCAAGGCCAAACCTCCGTTGCTCTTTGACTTACATAAATGTGTTTTACTTATTCTATGATTCTCATAATCCCAAATAAAGCTTGTAACAATGGAGTCGACTTTTTTGAAAACGTTTTTTGGAATATATATCGGAATTAATTGAAATAAATATAGTAGTTGCGGTAAGAAAATCATTTTTATAGCATTAATTCTACCAAGCATTGAAATAGGAAGTGTTTTCCAGTACTGAATATGTTTGTGTAATTTATTGAGTAAGGATGAAAAATTTTGTTTAAATAAAGAGGTATATGTCTTAGTTACATAGATTCCTAAATATTTAAGTATATCTTTAACTATTTTAAAAGGGGATTATTGTATTGTATTTAAGTTGAATTTTGTTATTGGCATGATTTCACTTTTATTCCAATTAATCCTATATCCTGAGAACTGACCAAATTGTGTTATTAGATTTAATAGATTTGGAATACTAGTTTCTAACTTTGTAATATATATTAATACATCATCTGCATATAAGGAAATGTTATTCCTTGTATCTCTAGTGTTATATCCATGTATTCCTGGATGGTTTCTAACGCTTGTCTACAACCTCTAGAAATATTAAATTTGGCTGATAACATTTGATTTGTTAATATTCTAGCTGTTGGATTAGAGTATAACAATTTAACCCATGTACAGTACTTCTCTCCCAATTGACATTTTTTCATTACCGAAAATAAATATGTCCATTCTACCTGGGCAAATGCCTTTTCAGCATCTAACGAAATAATTGCTAGATCTGCATTTGGAATTCTATTTATAATATTGAATAGTCCTCTCAAATTATAAAATGAGTAACGTTTTGTAATAAAACCTGTTTGGTCCGGGTGTATTAATTTGTTAATCACTAAGCTCAATCTATGAGATAGGATTTTGGTTAATATTTTGTGATCAGTATTTAAGAGAGCTATTGCTCTATATGAACCTGGGTCTTCAGTGTCCTTATCCGGTTTCGGTATAAGTATGATTGTAGATTCATTTAGAGTTTCTGGAAATTTCTGTTGAGTATAAGCTTGTTTGTAAAGTCTCTGTAGACGTGGAGAAATCAGATCGTAAATTTTTTAATAAAATTCAGAGCTTAGACCATCAGGACCTGCGGCCTTTCCATTTTTTAAAGATCTAATTGACTCCTCGATGTCTTTTACCGTAATTTCTACATCTAGTGATTCTCTCTCTTTCTGATCTAGACCTGTAAGATTACATTTCTGTAGAAATGTTTCCATTCCTACTGGTTGTTCTGTCGTTTTAGATGAATACAATTTTTGATAATATTGTAAAAAATCTATCATTAATATCTTTAGGTAGTGTTAATGTTTCTCCCTTATCTGATCTAATTTTGTAAATTGTTTTTTCCCCGTCCTGTTTACGAAGTTGACGTGTGATTGTTTTTGTGGTTTATCTCCAAATTCTAAATGTAATTGTTTTGTACGTTGATATAGTTTTATTACTTGGTCTGAGTATACCTTGTTTAACTTATATTTCAGTACTGCAATTTTATTGTGTTTTACCATAGATGGTGCTATTGCATTTTCTATGTCTAATTGCCTTATTTCCGTTTCCAAAGACTGTTGTTTGGCCCTATTCTCTTTGTTAATAAATGATTGGGAGGAGATTAATGCTCCTCGCACAAATGCTTTAAATGTTTCCCAAAGAAGGGAGGCGGAGATTCCAGGGCTGTCATTAGCCTCGAAAAACATATTAATCTATTTTACGAGGTATTCATTACATAGCTTTTCTTTCCAGATTTGGTGGTTAAGTCGGTTTAGAGGTGTTTACAGGGTGTTTACATAGGTGTACAGGAGTTTACAAGCGTTTACAGGTATTTATATGGGGTTAGAGGGTTTACAGGGGTTTACATACCGACTTGATTCCGCCCATGTGATAGACGTATGCAACTGCTGTGGTGTTATCAATCTGGAGCTGAACATGCAAATCATGCATAGTAGAACAATACATTTTTAAGCCATAGAATCCTCCCAGCAATTCTATATAGTTAATACCATGCGCCTGAAGAATTAATGCCTCATGCACATTCCATCTGCCGCCGCAGCTAGAATTGGTATCAGTGGCTCCCCATCCGAAGGCACTCACATCAGATTTTAAAACAACTGAAGGTTGATTAGCCAGAATTTTAATAGAGCAACGTGAAACATTCGTTATCCACCACTGTAACTCAGTAATGGCTTCAACTGGCAACCGCATGAGTCTATCGAAATGACCTGCATGTGTTTTGAGTGCCTGTTCCTTAGCACGTTGCAAATTTTGATCATGTAAAGGCCCAAATTGTACTCCGGGGAAAGCAGACACTAATTTGCCAATTACACTAGCCACTCGTCGAATGGAGGATTGCTGCTTGTCAACAAGATTGGTACAAGCTTCCATTAATTTTAATCTCTTCCTTCTAGGCAGAGACGCTAACATGTGAGTTGAATCAATGGTGAACCCCAAATAATCAATGATTCTAGATGGTATCAATTTTGATTTAGCTGGAGGTATGAGAAACCCCAACTTCTAAAAACGTATGTTTAGTGACTGACACAGACAATTCAGCTGATTCCTGAGTCTTGCCTATGATTAGAACATCATCTAAATAGGCCATCACAATATGACTCTGAGCCCAGAGTAAACCCAACACCGGTTTCAACAACTGTGTAAATAGTCTAGGAGCTGAGGTTAACCCATTAAGCAATGCTTTAAACTGCCAAAATTGTCTCATCCAGCTAAATTTCAAATATCTCCGGTGATCGTATTGAATTGGCACTGAATAATACGCATCTTTCAGATCTATACATGCCATATCACATCCCTTGGATACCAATTGTTTAGCAGTAACAAAAGTTTCCATTTTGAAATGTTTATACTGGACATAGGAATTAAGTCGAGTTAGATCAAGAATGATTCGCACCCACCATCCTTCTTTTGTCTATGAAATATATTAGACACAAATTGATGAGATTGATGAACCGACTTCACAATTACCCCTTTTTTAAGTAAGGTTTTAATGTCAGTGTTTACCTGTAAAGAGTCTGATTATGAAAACACCAATGTCCGACTCGGTGTATGTTGTGTAGGTGGACGCAATTTAAAAATGAACTCAATTCGGAACACCTGACGATCTCCAGTATAAACGAATCTGATGTTATGCAGCACCATTCAATGAAGAACAACTGCAATCTACCCCCAACTTGTGACTGCTCCATATATGACATGTCCTGAACCGAACCAGATCCACCTACCTCCATAATCGCTGGTGGATACCTTTGCCTCAGAGCTCTGGAGGGAATCAATGTTGGGGTACGCCAATTGCGCACAGATGGCAGAGCCCGGCTTTGTCTTTGACCCGAACCAGCCACAGTGAACCGTCTATAGGGGTGCAATCGGCGAAACGGTATTTTACCGGTCGATTGAGCTTTAATGAGACCGACCGTCTTCGCCTCGTCATCCAGTTCTCTGACCTGTTTTGACAGATCCTCACCGAACAACAGGTTCGGCGGCTGCACGTTGGTTGTTTTACACAAAGCTGCAAACTTTGGGTTGAGAGTTGGTCTTATTGCACTTTTCCGAAGACAATTTATTTCGAAAAGTGCATTGCACATATGTGCCAAAATATCCTGCTGAATATCAGACAGGGGCGCCCCAAGTCAAGTCAAGTCAAGTGAGTTTATTGTCATGTGTCCCTGATAGGACAATGACATTCTTGCTTTGCTTCAGCACAACAGAACATAGTAGGCATTGATTACAAGGCATTCTATAAATATATACACACATGAATCAATATACTGATAAAGTGCAAATAACAGTATTGGCTAATAAAGTTCAGTGTTATGTCCGAGCCAGGTTTAATAGCCTGATGGCTGTGGGGAAGTAGCTGTTCCTGAACCTGGTCGTTGCAGTCTTCAGGCTCCTGTACCTTCTACCTGAAGGTAATAATGGATTGGATTTATATAGCGCCTTTCTAATACTCAAGGCGCTTTACATCGCATTATTCATTCACTCCTCAGTCACACTCGCTGGTGGTGAGCTACCTCTGTAGCCACAGCTGCCCTGGGGCAGACTGACGGAAGCGTGGCTGCTAATCTGCGCCTACGGCCCCTCCGACCACCACAATCACTCACACACATTCACACGCAGGCAAAGGTGGGTGAAGTGTCTTGCCCAAGGACACAACGACAGTATGCACTCCAAGCGGGCTTCGAACCGGCTACCTTCCGGTTGCCAGCCGAACACTTAGCCCATTGCGCCATCTGTCGTCCTAGGGAGATGAGTGTGTGGCCAGGATGGTGTGGGTCCTTGATGATACTGCCAGCCTTTTTGAGCCAGCGACTGTGATAGATCCCCTCGATGGAAGGGAGGTCAGAGCCGATGATGGACTGGGCAGTGTTTACTACTTTTTGTAGTCTTTTCCTCTCCAGGGCGCTCAAGTTGCCGAACCAAGCCACGATGCAACCGGTCAGCATGCTCTCTACTCTGCACCCGTAGAAGTTAGAGAGAGTCCTCCTTGACAAACCGACTCTCCGTAATCTTCTCAGGAAGTAGAGGCCCTGATGTGCTTTCTTAATAATGGCATCAGTGTTCTCGGACCAGGAAAGATCTTCAGAGATGTGCATGCCCAGGAATTTGAAGCTCTTGACACTTTCAACCATCGACCCGTTGATATAAACGGGACTGTGGGTCCCCATCCTACTCCTTCCAAAGTCCACAATCAGTTCCTTGGTTTTGCTGGTGTTGAGGGCCAGGTTATTGTGCTGGCACCATATGGACAGTTGCTCGATCTCTCTTCTATACCCTGACTCATCCCCATCAGTGGTACGTCCCAACAACAGTGGTGTCGTCAGCGAACTTGATGATGGAGTTCGCACTATGTCCGGCTACGCAGTGATGAGTATGGAGTGAGTACAGCAGGGGGATGAGCACGCAGCCTTGAGGTGCTCCCGTCCTAATTGTTATCGAGTCTGACACATTTCCACCAATACGAACAGACTGTGGTCTGAGAGTGAGGAAGTCGAGGATCCAATTACAGAGGGATGCGCAGAGACCCAGTTCTGCGAGTTTGGTAACCAGCTTGGAGGGGATGATTGTGTTAAATGCCGAGCTGTAATCGATGAATAACAGCCTGGCATATGAAGTTTTTGTTGTCCAAGTGGGTCCAGAGCGGAGTGGAAGGCCAGCGAGATCGCATCCACCGTTGATCTGTTGTGGCGGTAAGCGAACTGCAGTGGGTCCAGGTTTTTGTCGAGGTAGGAGTTGATCTGCGTCATGATCAACCTCTCAAAGCACTTCACCACCACAGGCGTTAGTGCCACAGGTCGATAGTCATTGAGGCATGTCACCTTACTCTTCTTGGGGCACTGGTATAACTGATGACCTTTTGAAGCAGGTGGGAACCTCAGACCTCAGAAGTGAGAGGTTGAAAATGTCCGTAAAAACTGCAGCCAGTTGGTCCGCACAGGTTTTAGAACACGACCAGGTATACCATCAGGTCCAGGCGCTTTTCGAGGGTTCACCCCTCTGAAAGATTTCCTGACGTCGGCCTCTGTGACTGAGACTCAAATACCATCACAGCGAATGGGGAGGTGGGAATCAGCCCCATCGACTGATCTTGCAAATGCAGTAATGCCTGACCCAAGCAGCTTAAGATCTTTTGGATCCTTAACTCCTGGGCTCTGATGCTTGCACCCATGGGCCCCCAAATGGCATGGTAGATGTCTCATATTTGTCCGTTGCTTCTTCCATCGTTAAATCCTGTAACTGATGGGAAGGCATATAATTCATGGTTCTGGCCAGGTCTTCGTCCAACGGCTCACCAGTTCCTGTTGGTATGGAGAATTTAGATGCCATGTCGGCATCCCTGGCTCTTGGCTCTCATGCCTTGGGGTATGCTGCTCCGCAATACCTCCAACCTCAGGGTCAGAACAAAACTGCCCGGTAAGCTCACCTCCTCCACGAGGGAGACATTATGCAGCCCTTCTAAAGGTGCTGCTGCCATGGGCCCCCAAGAAGACCCGCGGATATAAGGCTCCTCTTCACGGAGCAGACCTTCCCTATACAGCCCTCCAGTAGGGGCTACTGCCACGGGCCCATGGGGTGACCCACGGATATAAAGTTCCTCCAGGTAACATGTCATGATAGAGCATCCTCTCCATCAGGTGCTCCATCTTTGCTAGACATCCACAGACGTCGCTGATAGTGGGAGGAGAATCCTCCTGGCCTGACTCATCAGAGTCTACGGGCCTTACTGATTGTTTGGTGGCTTTTCTCCCCACAGGAGTAGCCATGGTGCTGTCAATCGGCACCTGAATAGCTGCCACTCGCCGGACTGCCAGCGGCTCAGAAGGTGAAATGGGCGCCGGCCCACTGTCCGCACTCCCGCGGTCTCTCCAGCTGTTTCCCGGCGGCGCGCCTCAGCCTTCCTTTCACCGGCTTCTCCATAGTCCTGCTAGCTCCTGTAAACCAGACTTACAGACCGCAAAAGACGACCACAGTGAGTTTTTAAAAACTTACCTGCGGGTTTTTTAACTTACAGCTGATGGATTGCGCCCTGCCAGCCCGTCGTTGCGCCATGCGTCTGATGTAATGACGCGCATGCGCCCTGGCGGGGTTTCTTCACGGATTCACTCACGTGACTCCGAAGTAAAATTCCTCTGAACACCTCTAAACTCCTCAAAAGCAGTCTAAACTCTCTAAACCCCACTAAACCCTCTACGCACATCTAAATCCCTCTAACCCTTCTAAGTTCCTCTATGCCCATCTAGTCCTCTAAATCTCCAAACCCCTCGAAACCCATCAAAACACCTCTAAACACTAGCTAAAACCCATCTCACCCTAAACCCATCGAAAACCCCTCTAAACCCCCTCGAAAACCCATCTAAACCCTCTAACATCACTATACCTCTCTAAATACCTCTATACCCCTCGAAACCAATCTAAAGCACTCTAAAACCAATCTAAACCCCCTCTAAAGCCCTCTAAGCAATTCTAAAGCCCTCTGAACCCCTCTAAACCAATGTAAACACCTTCGAAACCCATCTAAATCACCCGAAAGTCCTCTAAACACCTTTAAAACAATTCTAAGTCCCCCAAGCACCTCTGAACCCCTGTAAACAGGTCTAAGCCCATTTATAGCTCTCTGACACTCGAAACCCCTCTAACCACGTATAAACCCCTCTAAACCACTCTAACCTCTTCTATCCCTTCTAAACCCCTCCAACGCACTGTAAACCGCTCTAAACCCTTCTAAACCATATCTAAACCTTTCCAACCAACTGTAACACCCTCTACCCACTACGAGACAACCTCCTAACCCCTCTGAACCCCTCTTAACCGCTCTAAAGCCCTGTAAACACCTTTAAACCGCTCTAAAGCCCTCTAACCCTATTTACACTCTTCTAAACCGCAAAACACCTCAAAATCCCTCTAAACCTCTCCAAATCCCACTAAAACTCACTAAACCTCTCTAACGCCTCTACCCCTCTAAGCCACTCAGAACCCCTTGAAACCACTCTAAACCTCTCTAAACCCTCTAAAACCCCGTAAATCCCTTCAAACACCTCTAAACCCCTCAATGCAATCCAAACCCCTCTGAACCCACTCTAAACCCTTCTAAAAAACCCTCTATACCACTCCAAACCCATCGAAACCCCTCTAAACACCTCTAAATCCATCCGAAAACTCTCTGCATCCCTCTAACCCCACTATACCTCTCTAATCAATCTACACCCATCCATACCCCATCTAAACCCCATCTAATGCCACCTGAACACATCTAAAGCCCTCTAAGCCCACACTAAATCCCTCTAAACACTTCTAACCCCTTCTAAACCTTCTCCAAAATACTAAATCCCAATAAACACATCTAAACACCTGGAAATCCCTCTAACGCCCTCTAACCCACTCTAAGCCTCTCCAAACCACTAACCCCCTCTAGCCACCTCTAAACCCCCCAAAACCATCTACACCCCGCTAAACCCCTCTAAACCTATCTAAACCACTCTAACCCCCTCGAACCCCCTCTACACACTTCTAATCCTCCCTTAAGCCCTCTCACCCCTCTATCAACCTCAACCTCTCATAACCCCTCTAAACCCCTCTAAACCACTCTACACCCCTCTAAATCCCTCTAAACACCACTAAAGCACTATAATAATTTCTAAACCCCTCTAACACCTCTAAACCGCTCTAAACCTCTTGAAACCCATCGAAATCCCTCTAACTCTAAACGCCTCCTAACCCCTAAGCCCCTCTGAGCCCCAGTAAACCCCTCTAAACCCCTCTAACCCCCTCTAAATGCCTTTAAAACCCTCTAAACCCGTCTAAGCCCTCTATAGTCCCTCTAAACTCTACACCCCTCCAAACCACTCTAAATCCCTCTAAACCCATCTAAACCCCTCTAAAGCACTATAAACCCATATAAAGCCCTCTAAACACATGTAAACCACTAAAGCCCCCTTAACCCCTTTAAAACACTCGAAAACCCTCGAAACCCCTCTACTACCCTCTAACTTACCAAACACCTCCAAACACCACACTCCTCCAAACATCTCTAAAGCCCTCTAAACCAGTCTAAAACCCTCTAAACCATTCTAAACGCCTCTAAACCATTGTAACACACCCCAATACCCTCTAAACTCCTCGAAATCCTTCGAATCCTCGAAATCCCTCTAAATCATTCGAAACCCATCTAAACCCCTCTAAAACATTCTAACCCCTCTGCCCCTCTGAACCCTTCTAAACACGTCTAAGCCTCTCTAAAACTCTCTAAACCACTGTAAATCGCCTGTGAAAACCCCTCAAAGTACCTCTAACTCCATCTAGCCCCCTATAAATCGCTCCAACTCCCACTAAACCCCTCCAAACCCCCTTAAACGCTCTAAACCTCTCTAAAGTCCTCTGAGCACATTTAAACCACATTCATGCCCTCTAATTCCCTTTAAAACGTCTTTAAATCCATCTAACCGCCTCATGGAGGGATAGTATCAAAGCAAAAGATGATGCGTACAAATTAACCGGAAAAAGCAGCATACCAGAGGACTGGGAGAACTTCAGAGACCAGCAGAGGAGGACAAATGGCTTAATTAGGAAAGGGAAAATAGATAATGAAAGAAAATTGGCAGGGAACATAAAAACTGACTGCAAAATTGTTATAGATATGTGAAGAGAAAGAGATTAGTTCAAACAAATGTAGGTCCCTTGCAGTCAGAAACAGGTGAATTGATCAAGGGGAACAAGGATATGGCGGACCAATTGAATAACTACTTTGGTTCTGTCTTCACTTAGGAAGACATAAATAATCTGCCGGAAATAGCAGGGACCCGCGGGTCAAAGGAGATGGAGGAACCGAGTGAAATCCAGGTTAGTCGGGAAGTGGTGTTGGGTAAATTGAATGGATTAAAGGCCGATAAATAACCAGGGAGGCCAGATAGGCTGCATCCCAGAGTACTTAAGGAAGTAGCTCCAGAAATAGTGGATGCATTAGTGATAATTTTTCAAAACTCTTTAGATTCTGGAGTAGTTCCAGAGGATTGGAGGGTAGCAAACGTAACCCCACTTTTTAAGAAGGGAGGGAGAGAGAAAACGGGGAATTACAGACCAGTTAGTCTAACATCTGTAGTGGGGAAACTGCTAGATTCAGTTATTAAAGATGGGATAGCAGCACATTTGGAATGTGGTGAAATCATTGGACAAATGATTCCGTGCTGTTATGGTTATATGGTTATATGGTTATAAAGTCAGCATGTATTTACGAAAGGTAAATCATGTCTGACGAATCTTATAGAATTTTTCGAGGATGTTACTAGTAGATTGGATAGGGAAGAACCAGTGGATGTGTTGTATCTGGACTTGCAGAAGGCATTCGACAAGGTCCCACACAAGAGATTAGTGTACAAACTTAAAACACACGGTATTGGGGGTTCAGTATTGATGTGGATAGAGAACTGGCTGGCAAACAGGAAGCACACAGTAGGAGTAAACGGGTCCTTTTCACAATGGCAGGCAGTGACTAGTGGGGTACCGCAAGGCTCAGTGCTGGGACCCCAGCTATTTACAATTTACATTAATGACCTGGATGAGGGAATTGAAGGCAACATCTCCAAGTTTGCGGATGACACAAAGCTGGGGGGCAGTGTTAGCTGTGAGGAGGATGCTAGGAGACTGCAAGGTGACTTGGATATGCTGGGTGAGTGGGCAAATGTTTGGCAGATGCAGTATAATGTGGATAAACGTGAGGGTGTTCACTTTGGTGGCAAAAACAGGAAAGCAGACTATTATCTAAATGGTGGCCGATTAGGAAAAGGGGAGATGCAGCGAGACCTGGGTGTCATGATACACCAGTCATTGAAAGTAGGCATGCAGGTGCAGCAGGCAGTGAAGAAAGCGAATGGTATGTTAGCTTTCATAGCACATTTAAAAAACAACTCTCGTTGGGCCAAAGTGCTTTACATTTGTTATAAGAATAGTATAAACAAACAAATTACCTACATATATATATATAGCCCTCGCTCAGAGGAAGTCAAGAAAGGCTAGGGCGTATAGATACGTTTTTAGTCTTGACTTAAAGGAGTCGATGGAGGGGGCAGTTCTGATGGGAAGGGGGATGCTGTTCCACAGTCTAGGAGCTGCAACCGCAAAGGCGCCGTCGCCCCTGAGCTTATGACAAGACCGTGGGATATTCAGCAACCCCAAGTCGGCCGATCTGAGGGACCTGGAGGTGGAGTGGTGGGCGAGAAAACTTTTAATGTAGGTGGGGGCAAGCCCATTGAGGGCTTTGTAGACATAGAGGAGGATCTTGAAGTGTATATCTAAATGTATATATATCTAAACCCCTCTAAATCCCTCGAAACCACTCAACAACCCTCTAACCCATCCAAACCGCTCTAAATACCATCTAAAGCACCTAACATCTACAATACAATACAATACAATACAATAGCATTTATTGTCATTTGAACTTCAAATAAGTTTCAAACGTAATTTGGTCTCTGCAGCCATACAAACAAGTAAAAAGAACCAAGACACAACACAATTTACACAAACATCCATCACAGCGAATCTCCTCCACGCTGTGATGGAAGGCAAAGTCTTATCTCTCCCCTGCACTCCCCATTCTCCTCCCGATGTCAGAGTCAGAGCCCCCGTCGGGCGATGAAAAATAAGTCCCGCGGCCATTAAAGACGCGCCGGGCGATGCAAGGCCGCGCTCCGGGTCTTGATGTTGGAGCCCCCGGTAGCGCCAGCAAGTCCAGCGGCCACCAAAGCTGCGCCGGGCGATGCAAGACCCCGCTCCAGGTCATCTTCAACCCCGCAACTCGGGCGGGAGAAGTTGCCGTTGCGGAAGCCCCGAAAAGCGGTCTCCCACCAGGGACCCGCGAGGTCCCGATGTCTCCGTCCACCAGACCCGCGGCTGGAGCCTCCGTATCTCCGGGGTCGGGTCACAGCCGCGCGTCACCGCAGCTCTCCACGCTCCGAACTCGGCCAGCTCCACGATGGCTCCACGGTGCTAGGCCCCAACGACAACGGAGAGCCGACAGAGAAAGGTCGGGTCCTCCATACAGGGAAGAGATTTTTAAAGTTTCCCCCGCCCCCCACATATAAACAGTTAAAAACAATATAAAAACACAAACAACTACATTTAACTAGACAAAAATAAAATAAAAAGATAGATCTAAATCCCTCTAAGCCCACTAAATCCCTCTGAACACATCCAAACCCCTCTAAACACATCTAAACCGCTCTAAACCTCGCGGAACCCATCGAAACCCATCTAACTCTATATAAACCCCTCCAATGGTATGTTGGCCTTCATAGCAAGAAGATTTGAGTATAGGGGCAGGGAGGTTCTACTGCAGTTGTACAGGGTCTTGGTGAGACCACACCTGGAGTATTGCGACCAGTTTTGGTCTCCAAATCTGAGGAAGGACATTATAGCCATAGAGGGAGTGCAGAGAAGGTTCACCAGACTGATTCCTGGGATGTCAGGACTTTCATATGAAGAAAGACTGGATAGACTTGGCTTATACTCGCTAGAATTTAGGAGATTGAGAGGGGATCTTATAGAAACGTACAAAATTCTTATGGGGTTGGACAGGCTAGATGCAGGAAGATTGTTCCCGAGGTTGGGGTAGTCCAGGACAAGGGGTCACAGCTTAAGGATAAGGGGGAAATCCTTTAAGACCGAGATGAGGAAAAACTTTTTCACACAGTGAGTGGTGAATCTCTGGAACTCTCTGCCACAGAGGGTAGTTGAGGCCAGTTTATTGGCTATATTTAAGAGGGAGTTAGATGTGGCCCTTGTGGCTAAAGGGATCAGGGGGTATGTAGAGAAGGCAGGTACGGGATACTGAGTTGCATGATCAGCCATGATCATATTGAATTGCGGTGCAGGCTCGAATGGCCGAATGGCCTACTCCTGCACCTTTTTTCTATGTATCTATGTATCTATGTAAAACCTCTAAGCCCCTCTGAACCCCACTAAACCCCTCTAAACCCCGCTAAACCCCTCTAAACCCCTCTAAACCCGTCGAATCTAAGACCCTCTAAAACCCTCTAAGCCCCTCTGAATCCCTCTAAACCCTCTGTCCCTCTTAGCTCATCTAGCCCTCTAAACCTCCAAACCCCACAAAACCCATCAAAACCCCTCTAAGCCCCTCAAACCCACTTTAAACTCATCGAAATCCCTCTAAACCCCTCAAAACCCATCTAAAATCATCCAACACCAAACAAAATCACTCTAAACCCAAACCCCGCGAAAGCCCTCTATAAATCTAAAGCCCGCTGAACCCCTGAAAACCCCTCTGAACCCCTCGAAAAAGCTTCAAATCTTTCTAACACTCTATTTATCCCCGTTAAACCCCTCGAAACCATCCGGAACACCTTTAAACCCCTCTTAATCATTCGAAACCCCGCAAAACCCATCCAAACTCCTTTAAACCCTTCTAAGCCCCTCTAAGCCCATTTGAACCCCTCAAAACACGCCTGCCCTTTTAAACCGCTTAAAAAACTTCTAACCGCCCTCCAACCGCCTCTAAACCCCTCTAACCCACTCCAAAAACCTCACCCCCCTCTAAACCCCGCTAAACCCAACTAAACCCCTCTAAACCCATCTAAACTCCTCCAGACCTCTATCCCCCTCTAACCACTTCTAAACCCCCCTTAAGCCCGCTAGACCCCTCTGAACCGCTCTAAACCCACGTAAACCCCTCTAAACACATGTAAAGCACACTAAAGCCCTGAACCCCTTTGCAACACTCGAAAACCCTCTACCCTCTAATACCCTCTAACTCACAAAACATCTCTAAACACGTCTACACCCCTCCAAATCTCTCTAATGCCCTCTAAAAGTCTAAACCCCTCTAAACCACTCCAAGCCCCCTCTAAACCATTGTAACACTCTCCAATCACCTCTAAACTCCTCGAAACCCTTCGAAACCCGTCTAAATCCCTCTAAATATTTCGAAACCCATCTACACCTCTCTAAACTATTCTGTCCCTCTAAGCCCCCCTGAACCATTCAAAACACGTCTAAGCCCCTTTAAACCTCTAAACCACTCTAGCCCACTCTAATCCCCTCTAAACCACGTTAACCCCATCTAGCCCCCTCTATACCGCTCCAACGCCCTCGAAACCCCTCCAACCCCCTCTTAACCGCTCTAAACCCTTCTAAAGCCCACTATACACCTTGAACCACTCTCAAGCCCTCTAATCCCCCCTTACACCCTTCTAAGCACATCTAAGCTCATCTGAACCCCTCAAAACACGCCTAACACAGTGGCTAACTTTCATTCTGCTGTGTGGGATGTTTTATGTTGAGTTCTATCGTGTGTTGTGTTCTTTCTTTTTATTGTATGGCAGTATTGTGACCACACATTTCACTGTGCCAACTGGCACATGTGACAAATAAATGTATCTTGTATCTTGTATCTTGTATCTTGTATCTAAGCCCCTTTAAACTGCTTTAAACCCCTACAACCCCCTCTAACCCCCTCTAAAGCACTCTAACCCCCTCTAAACAGCTCCAACGCCCTGTAAAACCCTCTAAACCCCGCTAAACCCAACTAAACCACTCTAAACCCCATCTAGTCCCCTCCCAACCCCCTCTAACCCCATCTACCCACATCTAAACACCTCATAAGGCCTCTAAACCCCTCTTAACCACTCTAAAACCCATGTAAAGCCCTCTAAACACATATAAACCACTCTAAAGCCCTCTAACCGCCTTTGAAACACCCGAAACCCCTCTAAACCACTCGAAACCCCTCTAATACCATCTAACTCACTGTACATCTCTAAGCACATGTACACCACGCCAAACCCGTCTAACGCCCTCTAAACCAGTTTAAACATCTCCAAACCATTCTAAACCCCGCTGAACCATTGTAACACCCTCTAATCCTCGAAACCCTTCCAAACCCCTCTTAATCCCTCCAAATCATTCGAAACCCCTCGAAAGCCCTCTAAACCATTCTGAGCACCTCTAAGCCCCTTTGAACCCCTCTCAACACGTCTAAGCCCCTGTAAACATTTCTAAACCACTCTAACCCACTCTAATCCCCTCTAAATCACGTTAACCCCATCTAATCCCCTCTAAACCCCTCCAACGCCCTCGAAACCCCTCCAAACTCCTCTTAACCCGCTCTAAACCCCTCTAAAGCCCTCTAAACATATTTAAACCACCCCTAAACCTTTCTCCCTCTAAAACACCCTGAACCATTATAATCACTAAACCCTCTAAACCCCTTTACACCCCTTCAAACCACTCTAAACCGCCCTAAACTCTTCTAAACGCATCTAAATCCCTCTAAAGCGCTATAAAGAAATCTGAAACCCGCTAACCCCCTCTAAATTCCTCTGAACATCTCTAAACCCCGACAAAACAGCTCTAAAGCCTTGAAACCCATCGAAATACCCCAATCTCTCTATACCCCTCTAAATCCTCTAAGCCATTCTATATACCTCTAACCCCTCTAAAATTTACTCGCTAGGATTCAGAAGATTGAGGGGGGTTCTTATAGAAACTTATAACATTCTTAAGGGGTTGGACAAGCTAGATTCAGGAAGATTGTTCCCGATGTTGGGGAAGTCCAGGACAATGGGTCAGAGTTTAAGGATAAAGGGTAAATCTTTTAGGACCGAGATGAGAAAACCATTTTTCACACAGGGAGTGGTGAATCTCTGGAATTCTCTGCCACAGAAGGTAGTTGAGGCCAGTTCATTGTCTATATATAAGAGGGAATTAGATGAGGCCCTTGTGGCTAAAGGGATCAGCGGTTATGTAGAGAGGGCAGGTGCAGGATACTGAGTTGGATGATCAACCATGATCATATTGAATGGCGGTGAAGGCTCCTCCTGCCTACACCTGCACCTATTTTCTATGTTTCAATGTAAATCCGGCGAGGTTGCCACATTTCGGCGAGGTGGTCATAAATCCGGCGAGGTCGCCATAAATCAGGCGAGGTCGCCACATTTCCGGCAAGGTCGCCATAAGTCCGGCAAGGTCGCCATAAATCCTCCGAGGTCGCCATAGTTCCGGCATGGTCGCCATAAGTACGGCGAGTTGCCCATAAATCCGGCGAGGTCGCAACATTTCCGGCAAAGTCGCCATGTTCGGCGAGGTCTCCATAGGTCCGGCGAGGTGCCCATTAATCCGGCAAGGTCGCCATAGTTTCGGCAATGTCGCCATAAGTTCGGCGAGGTGACCATAAATCCGCCAAGGTCGCCGCAGTTCCGGCAACGTCGCCATAAGTCCGGCGAGGTGGCTATCAATCCGGCAAGGTCGCCATAGGTCCGACAAGGTCGCCACAAATCCGGCAGAGTCGCCTATTTCCGGAAATTTCGCCATATATCCGGCAAGGCCGCCACAAATCCGGCAAGGTCGCCATATACCCGGCATGGTCGCCATAATTCCGGCAAGGTGGCCACAAATCAGGAAGATCGCCATATTTCCGGAAATGTCGCCATAAATCCGGGAAGGTGGCCTCAAATCCGGCAAGTTTGCCATATTTCCGGCAAGGTCGCCATAAATCCAGCAAGGTCGCCATCAATCCGGGAAGGTCGTCATATTTCCGGCAAGGTCGCCATAAATCCGGCGAGGTCGCCATATTTCCGACGAGGTTGCCATAAATCCGGCAAGGTCGCCTTAAATCCGGCACGGTCGCCATAAATCCGGCAAGTTCGCCACATTTCCGGCGAGGTCGCCATATATCCGGCAAGGTGGCCAGAAATCCGGCAAGGTAGCCATATTTCCGGCAAGGTCGCCATAAATCCGTTATGGTGGCCACAAATGAGGGAAGGTCGCCATATTTCCGGCGAAGTGGCCGTAAATCCGGCAAGGTGGCCTCAAATCCGGCAAGTTTGCCATATTTCCGGCAAGGTCGCCATAAATCCAGCAAGGTCGCCATCAATCCGGGAAGGTCGCCATATTTCCGGCAAGCACGCCATAAATCCGGCGAGGTCGCCATATTTCCGGCGAGGTCGCCATAAATCCGGCAAGGTCGCCATAACTCCGGCGAGGTCGCCATATTTCCGGCAAAGTGGCCATAAATCCGGCACGGTCGCCATAAATCCAGCTAGGACGCCATAAATCCGGCAACGTCGCCATATCTCCGGCAAGGTTGCCACAAATCCGGCAAAGTCGCCATATTTCCGGCAAGGCCGCCACAAATCCGGCAAGGTCGCCATATTTCCGGTAATGTCGCCATAAATCCGGCAAGGTCCCCACAAATCGGGCAAGGTCGCCATATTTCCGACAAGGTCGCCATAAATCCGGCAAGTTTGCCTCAAATCCGGCAATATTGCCATATTTCCGGCAAAGTCGCCATAAATCCGGCAAGGTGGCGTCAAATCCGGCAATATCGCCGCATTTCAATCAAGGTAGCCGTAAATTCGGCAAGGTCGCGTTAAATCCGGCAAGGTCGCCACATTTCCGGCTAGGCCGCCATAGATCCGGCAAGGTCGCCACAAATCCGGCAAGGTCGCATCATTTTGGCAAGGTCGCCAGAAATCCGGCATCGTCGCCACAAATCCGGCAAGGTCGCCACATTTCCGGCAAGGTCGGCATGAATCCGGCAATGTCGCCACAAGTCCGGCAAGGTCGCCACATTTTCGGTAAGGTCGCCATAAATCCGGCAAGGTCGCCACAAATCCCACAAAGTCGCCATAAATCCGGCAAGGTCGCCATAAATCCGGCACGGTCGCCATAAATCCGGCAAGGTCGCCACATTTCCGGCGAGGTCGCCATAAATCCGGCAAGGTGGCCACAAATCCGGCAAGGTAGCCATATTTCCGGCAAGATCGCCATAAATCCGGTATGGTGGCCACAAATCAGGGAAGGTCGCCATATTTCCGGCGAAGTCGCCGTAAATCTGGCAAGGTGGCCTCAATTCCGGCAAGTTTGCCATATTTCCGGCAAGGTCGCCATAAATCCAGCAAGGTCGCCATCAATCCGGGAAGGTCGCCATATTTCCGGCAAGGTCGCCATAAATCCGGCGAGGTCGCCATATTTCCGGCGAACTCGCCATAAATCCGGCAAGGTCGCCATAACTCCGGCGAGGTCGCCATATTTCCGGCAAAGTGGCCATAAATCCGGCAAGGTCGCCATAAATCTGCAAAGTCGACATAACTCCGGCAAGGTCGCCGTATTTCCGGCACGGTCGCCATAAATCCAGCTAGGACGCCATAAATCCGGCAACGTCGCCATATTTCCGGCAAGGTTGCCACAAATCCGGCAAAGTCGCCATATTTCCTGCAAGGTCGCCACAAATCCGGCAAGGTCGCCATATTTCCGGCAAGGTCGCCATAAATCCGGCAAGGTCCCCACAAATCAGGCAAGGTCGCCATATTTCCGACAAGGTCGCCATATTTCCGACAAGGTCGCCATAAATCCGGCAAGTTTGCCTCAAATCCGGCAATATTGCCATATTTCCGGCAGTCGCCATAAATCCGGCAAGGTCCCCACAAATCGGGCAAGGTCGCCATATTTCCGACAAGGTCGCCATAAATCCGGCAAGTTTGCCTCAAATCCGGCAATATTGCCATATTTCCGGCAAAGTCGCCATAAATCCGGCAAAGTGGCGTCAAATCCGGCAAGATCGCCGCATTTCAATCAAGGTCGCCATAATTCCGGCGAGGTCGCCATCTTTCCGGCCAAGTCGCCATAAATCCGGCAAGGTCGCCATAAATCTGCAAAGTCGCCATAACTCCGGCAAGGTCGCCGTATTTCCGTCACGGTCGCCATAAAT
This sequence comes from Malacoraja senta, assembly GCA_038087875.1. Classification (NCBI taxonomy): domain Eukaryota; kingdom Metazoa; phylum Chordata; class Chondrichthyes; order Rajiformes; family Rajidae; genus Malacoraja; species Malacoraja senta. The sequence continues at coordinate 29,987 of JAXLNO010005017.1, forward strand.
CCGGCTAGGACGCCATAAATCCGACATATGTTGCCATATTTCCGGCAAGGTTGCCACAAATCAGGCAAGGTCGCCATAAATTCGGCAAGGTCGCCACAAATCCGACATGGTCGCCATATTTCCGGCAAGGTCGCCATAAATCCGGCAAGGTCGCCACAAATCGGGCAAGGACGCCATATTTTCGTCAAGGTCGCCATAAATCCGGCAAGTTTGCCTCAAATCCGGCAAGGTCGCTACATTCCCGGCGAGGTCGCCAACAATCCGGCAAGGTCGCCATAAATCCGGCAAGTTTGCCTCAAATCCGGCAAGGTCGCCATATTTCCGGCAAAGTCGCAATTAATCCGGCAAGGTGGCGTCAAATCCGGCAAAGTCGCCACATTTCCGGCAAGGTTGCCATATTTCCGGCAAGGTCACCAAAAATCCGGCAAGATCGCAACATTTCCGTCGAGGTCGCCATAAATCCGACAAGGTCGCCACAAATCCGGCAAGGTCGCTACATTCCCGGCGAGGTCGCCAATAATCCGGCAAGGTCGCCACAAATCCGGCAAGGTCGCCATATTTCAGGCAAGGTCGCCATAAATCCGGCATGGTCGCCACAAATCTGGCAAGGTCGCCATATTTCCGACAAGGTCGCCATAAATCCGGCAAGTTTGCCTCAAATCCGGCAAGGTAGCAATATTTCCGGCATAGTCGCCATAAATCCGGCAAGGTGCGTCAAATCCGGCAAGGTCGCCACATTTCAATCAAGGTAGCCACAAATTCGGCAGATTCGCGTCAATTCCGTCAAGGTCGCCACATTTCCCGCAAGGTCGCCATAGATCAGGCAAGGTCGCCACAAATCCGGCAAGGTCGCAACATTTCGGCAAGGTCGCCAGAAATCCGGTATCGTCGCCACAAATCCGGCAAGGTCGCCACATTTCCGGCAAGGTCGCCATGAATCCGCAAGGTCGCCACAAGTCCGGCAAGGTCGCCATAAATCCGGCAAGGTCGCCACAAATCCCACAAGGTCGCCATAAATCCGGCAAGGTCGCCACATTTGCGGCAAGGTCGCCTGAAATCCGGCATCGTCGCCACAAATCCGGCAAGGTCGCCACATTTCCGCAAGGTCGCCATAAATCCGGCAAGGTCGCCACAAATCCCACAAGATCGCCATGAATCCGGCAAGGTCGCCACATATAAGGCAACGTCGCCACAATTCCGGCAAGGTCGCCATAATCCTGCCAGGTCGCCACAAATCCGGCAAGGTCTCCACATCTCCGGCAAGGTCGCCATTAATCCGGGAATGTAGCCATAAATCCGGCAAGGTCGCCACATTCCCGGCCAGGTCGCCATAAATCCGGCAAGGTCGCCACAAATCCGGCAAGGTCGCCACATTTCCGACAAGGTCGCCATAAATCCGGCAAGGTCGCAACAAATCCAGCAAGGTCGCCACAAATGCGGCAAGGTCGCCACATTTCCGGCAAGGTTGGCACATTTTCGGCAAGGTCGCCATTAATCCGGGAATGTCGCCATAAATCCGGCAAGGTCGCCACATTCCCGGCAAGGTCGCCATAAATCCGGCAAGGTCGCCACAAATCCGGCAAGGTCGCCACATTTCCGGCAATGTCGCCATAAATCCGGCAAAGTCGCCACATATCCGGCAGGGTCGCCACATTTCCGGCAATGTCGCCATATTTCCGGCAAGGTCACCATAAATCCGGCAAGGTCGCCACAAATGCGGCAAGGTCGCAATAAATCCGGCAAGGTAGCCATATATCCGGCAAAGTCGCCATAAATCCGGCCAGGTCGCCATATTTCCGGCAAGGTCGCCACAATTCCGGCAGTCGCCATAAATCGGGCAAGGTCGACACAAATCCGGTAAGGTCGCCACATCCCCGACGAGGTCGCCATAAATCCGTCAAGGTCGCCACAAATCCGTCAAGGTCGCCACATTTCAGGCAAGGTCGCCATAAATCGGGCAAGGTCGCCACAAATCCGGCAAGGTCGACACATTTCCGGCAAGGTCGCCATTAATCCTGGAATTTCGCCATAAATCCGGCAAGGTCGCCACAATCCCGGCAAGGTCGCCATAAATCCGGCAAGGTCGCCGCAAATCCGGCAAGGTCGCCACATTTCCGGCAAGGTCGCCATAAATCCGGCAAGGTCGCCACAAATCCAGCAAGGTCGCCACAAATGCGGCAAGGTCGCCACATTCCCGGCATTGTCGCCACAAATCCGACAAGGTCGCCAGAAATCCGGCAAGGTCGCCACATTTCCGGCAAGGTCGCCATGAATCTGGCAAGGTCGCCACAAATCCGGCAAGGTCGCCACAAATCCCACAAGGTCGCCATAAATCCGGCAAGGTCGCCACAAATCCGGCAAGGTCGCCACATTTGCGACAATGTCGCCATAAATCCGGCAAGGTCGCCAGAAATAAGGCAAGGTCGCCACATTTCCGGCAAGGTCGCCATTAATCCGGGAATGTCGCCATAAATCCGGCAAGGTCGCCACATTCCCGGCAAGGTCGCCATAAATCCGGCAAGGTCGCCACAAATCCGGCAAGGTCGCCATAAGTCCGGCAAAGTCGCCATAAATCCGTCAATGTCGCCACAAATCCGTCAAGGTCGCCACATTTCAGGCAAGGTCGCCATAAATCGGGCAAGGTCGCCACAAATCCGGCAAGGTCGACACATTTCCGGCAAGGTCGCCATTAATCCTAGAATTTCGCCATAAATCCGGCAAGGTCGCCACAAATCCGGCAAGGTCGACACATTTCCGGCAAGGTCGCCATTAATCCTGGAATTTCGCCATAAATCCGGCAAGGTCGCCACATTCCCGGCAAGGTCGCCATAAATCCGGCAAGGTCGCCGCAAATCCGGCAAGGTCGCCACATTTCCGGCAAGGTCGCCATAAATCCGGCAAGGTCGCCACAAATCCAGCAAGGTCGCCACAAATGCGGCAAGGTCGCCACATTCCCGGCATTGTCGCCACAAATCCGACAAGGTCGCCAGAAATCCGGCAAGGTCGCCACATTTCCGGCAAGGTCGCCATGAATCCTGCAAGGTCGCCACATTTCCGGCAAGGTCGCCATAAATCCGGCAAGGTCGCCAGAAATCCCACAAGGTCGCCATAAATCCGGCAAGGTCGCCACAAATCCGGCAAGGTCGCCACATTTGCGACAATGTCGCCATAAATCCGGCAAGGTCGCCACAAATAAGGCAAGGTCGCCACAATTCCGGCAAGGTCGCCATAAATCCGGCAAGGTCGCCACAAATCCCCGGCAAGGTCGCCACATTTCCGGCAAGGTCGCCATAAATTCGGCAACGTCGCCACAAATCCGGCAGGGTCACCACATTTCCGGCAATGTCGCTATATTTCCGGCAATGTCACCATAAATCCGGCAAGGTGGTCACAAATGCGGCAAGGTAGCAATAAATCCGGCAGCGTCGCCATATTTCCGGCAAGGTCGCCATAAATCCGGCGAGGTCGCCATATTTCCGGCGAGGTCGCCATAGACCCGGCAAGGTCGCCATAATTCCGGCGAGGTAGCCATATATCCGGCAAAGTCGCCATAAATCCGGCAAGGTCGCCATAAATCTTCAACGTCACCATAACTCCGGCAAGGTCGCCGTAGTTCCGGCACGGTCGCCATAAATCCGGCTAGGACGCCATAAATCCGGCAAGGTCGCCACATCCCCGGCCAGGTCGCCATGAATCCGGCAAGGTCGCCACAAATCCGTCAAGGTCGCCACATTTCAGGCAAGGTCGCCATAAATCCGGCAAGGTCGCCATGAATCCGGCAAGGTCGCCACATTTCCGGCAATGTCGCCATATTTCCGGCAAGGTCTCCATAAATCCTTCAAGGTCGCCACAAATGCGGCAAGGTCGCCATAAATCCGGCGAGGTCGCCATATTTCCGGCGAGGTCGCCATAAATCGGGCAAGGTCGCCATAATTCCGGCGGTCACCATAGTTCCGGCAAAGTCGCGATAAATCCGGCAAGTTTGCCATAAATCTGCAAAGTCGCCATAACTCCGGCAAGGTCGCCGTATTTCCGGCACGGTCGCCATAAATCCGACTAGGACGCCATAAATCCGGCAAGGTCGCCATATTTCCGGCAAGGTCGCGTCAAATCCGGCAAGGTCACCACATTTCCGGCAAGGTCGCCATAGATCCGGCAAGGTCGCCACAAATCCGGCAAGGTCGCAACATTCCGGCAAGGTCGCCAGAAATCCGGCATCGTCGCCACAAATGCGGCAAGGTCGCCACATTTCCGGCAAGGTCGCCACATTTCCGGCAAGGACGTCATTAATCCGGGAATGTCGCCATCAATCCAGCAAGGTCGCCACATTCCCGGCAAGGTCGCCATAAATCCGGCAAGCTCGCCACAAATCCGACAAGGTCGCCACATTTCCGGCATGGTCGCCATAAATCCGGCAAGGTCGCCACAAATCCGGCAAGGTCGCCACATTTCCGGCAATGTCGCCATATTTCCGGCAAGGTCACCATAAATCCGGCAAGGTCGCCACAAATGCGGCAAGGTCGCCATAAATCCGGCAAGGTCGCCATATTTCCGGCGAGGTCGCCAGAAATCGGGCAAGGTCGCCATAATTACTGCGATGTCACCATAGTTCCGGCAAAGTCGCCATAAATCCGGCAAGGTCGCCATTAATCTGCAAAGTCACCATAACTCCGGCAAGGTCGCCGTATTTACGGCACGGTCGCCATAAATCCGTCTAGGACGCCATAAATCCGGCAAGGTCGCCACATCCCCGGCAAGGTCGCCATGAATCCGGCAAGGTCGCCACAAATCCGTCAAGGTCGCCACATTTCAGGCTAGGTCGCCATATATCCGGCAAGGTCGCCACAAATCCGGCAATGTCGCCACATTTCCGGCAAGGTCGCCATTAATCCGGGAATGTCGCCATAAATCCGGCAAGGTCGTCACATTCCGGGCAAGATCGCCATAAATCCGGCAAGGTCGCCACAAATCCGGCAAGGTCGCCACATTTCAGGCAAGGTCGCCATAAATCCGGCAAGGTCGCCACAAATCCAGCAGGGTCGCCACAAATGCGGCAAGGTCGCCACATCTCCGGCAAGGTCGCCACATTTCCGGCAAGGTCGCCATTAATCCTGGAATGTCGCCATAAATCCGGCAAGGTCGCCACATTCCGGGCAAGATGGCCATAAATCCGGCAAGGTCGCCACAAATCCGGCAAGGTCGCCACATTTCAGGCAAGGTCGCCATAAATCCGGCAAGGTCGCCACAAATCCAGCAGGGTCGCCACAAATGCGGCAAGGTCGCCACATCTCCGGCAAGGTCGCCACATTTCCGGCAAGGTCGCCATTAATCCTGGAATGTCGCCATAAATCCGGCAAGGTCGCCACATTCCCGGCAAGGTCGCTATAAATCCGGCAAGGTCGCCACAAATCCGGCAAGGACGCCACATTTCCGGCAAGGTCGCCATAAATCCGGCAAGGTCGCCACAAATCCGGCAAGGTCGCCACATTTCCGGCAATTCGCCATATTTCCGGCAAGGTCACCATAAATCCGGCAAGGTCGCCACAAATGCGGCAAGGTCGCCATAAATCCGGCAAGGTCGCCAAATTTCAGGCAAGGTCGCCATAAATCCGGCGAGGTCGCCATATTTCCGGCGAGGTCGCCATAAATAGGTCGCCGTATTTCCGGCACGGTCGCCATAAATCGACAAGGTCGCGTCAAATCCGGCAAGGTCGCCACATTTCCGGCAAGGTCGCCATAGATCCGGCAAGGTCGCCACAAATCCGGCAAGGTCGCAACATTCCGGCAAGGTCGCCAGATATCCGGCATCGTCGCCACAAATGCGGCAAGGTCGCCACATTTCCGGCAATGTCGCCACATTTCCGGCAAGGACGCCATTAATCCGGGAATGTCACCACAAATCCGGCAAGGTCGCCACGTTCCCGGCAAGGTCGCCATAAATCCGGCAAGGTCGCCACAAATCCGGCAAGGTCGCCACATTTCCGGCATGGGCGCCATAAATCCGGCAAGGTCGCCACAGATGCGGCAAGGTCGCCATAAATCCGGCAAGGTCGTCATATTTCCGGCAAGGTCGCCATAAATCCGGCGAGGTCGCCATATTTCCGGCGAGGTCGCCAGAAATCGGGCAAGGTCGCCATAATTACTGCGATGTCACCGTAGTTCCGGCAAAGTCGCCATAAATCCGGCAAGGTCGCCATAAATCTGCAAAGTCACCATAAATCCGGCAAGGTCGCCACAAATGCGGCAAGGTCGCCATAAATCCGGCAAGGTCGTCATATTTCCGGCTAGGACGCCATAAATCCGGCAAGGTCGCCACATCCCCGGCAAGGTCGCCATGAATCCGGCAAGGTCGCCACAAATCCGTCAAGGTCGCCACATTTCAGGGAAGGTCGCCATATATCCGGCAAGGTCGCCACAAATCCGGCAATGTCGCCACATTTACGGCAAGGTCGCCATTGATCCGGGAATGTGGCCATAAATCCGGCAAGGTCGCCACATTCCGGGCAAGATGGCCATAAATCCGGCAAGGTCGCCACAAATCCGGCAAGGTCGCCACATTTCAGGCAAGGTCGCCATATATCCGGCAAGGTCGCCACAAATCCGGCAATGTCGCCACATTTACGGCAAGGTCGCCATAGATCCGGCAAGGTCGCCACAAATCCGGCAAGGTCGCAACATTCCGGCAAGGTCGCCAGAAATCCGGCATCGTCGCCACAAATGCGGCAAGGTCGCCACATTTCCGGCAAGGTCGCCACATTTCCGGCAAGGACGTCATTAATCCGGGAATGTCGCCATCAATCCAGCAAGGTCGCCACATTCCCGGCAAGGTCGCCATAAATCCGGCAAGCTCGCCACAAATCCGACAAGGTCGCCACATTTCCGGCATGGTCGCCATAAATCCGGCAAGGTCGCCACAAATCCGGCAAGGTCGCCACATTTCCGGCAATGTCGCCATATTTCCGGCAAGGTCACCATAAATCCGGCAAGGTCGCCACAAATGCGGCAAGGTCGCCATAAATCCGGCAAGGTCGCCATATTTCCGGCGAGGTCGCCAGAAATCGGGCAAGGTCGCCATAATTACTGCGATGTCACCATAGTTCCGGCAAAGTCGCCATAAATCCGGCAAGGTCGCCATTAATCTGCAAAGTCACCATAACTCCGGCAAGGTCGCCGTATTTACGGCACGGTCGCCATAAATCCCTCTAGGACGCCATAAATCCGGCAAGGTCGCCACATCCCCGGCAAGGTCGCCTTGAATCCGGCAAGGTCGCCACAAATCCGTCAAGGTCGCCACATTTCAGGCTAGGTCGCCATATATCCGGCAAGGTCGCCACAAATCCGGCAATGTCGCCACATTTCCGGCAAGGTCGCCATTAATCCGGGAATGTCGCCATAAATCCGGCAAGGTCGTCACATTCCGGGCAAGATCGCCATAAATCCGGCAAGGTCGCCACAAATCCGGCAAGGTCGCCACATTTCAGGCAAGGTCGCCATAAATCCGGCAAGGTCGCCACAAATCCAGCAGGGTCGCCACAAATGCGGCAAGGTCGCCACATCTCCGGCAAGGTCGCCACATTTCCGGCAAGGTCGCCATTAATCCTGGAATGTCGCCATAAATCCGGCAAGGTCGCCACATTCCGGGCAAGATGGCCATAAATCCGGCAAGGTCGCCACAAATCCGGCAAGGTCGCCACATTTCAGGCAAGGTCGCCATAAATCCGGCAAGGTCGCCACAAATCCAGCAGGGTCGCCACAAATGCGGCAAGGTCGCCACATCTCCGGCAAGGTCGCCACATTTCCGGCAAGGTCGCCATTAATCCTGGAATGTCGCCATAAATCCGGCAAGGTCGCCACATTCCCGGCAAGGTCGCTATAAATCCGGCAAGGTCGCCACAAATCCGGCAAGGACGCCACATTTCCGGCAAGGTCGCCATAAATCCGGCAAGGTCGCCACAAATCCGGCAAGGTCGCCACATTTCCGGCAATTCGCCATATTTCCGGCAAGGTCACCATAAATCCGGCAAGGTCGCCACAAATGCGGCAAGGTCGCCATAAATCCGGCAAGGTCGCCAAATTTCAGGCAAGGTCGCCATAAATCCGGCGAGGTCGCCATATTTCCGGCGAGGTCGCCATAAATAGGTCGCCGTATTTCCGGCACGGTCGCCATAAATCGACAAGGTCGCGTCAAATCCGGCAAGGTCGCCACATTTCCGGCAAGGTCGCCATAGATCCGGCAAGGTCGCCACAAATCCGGCAAGGTCGCAACATTCCGGCAAGGTCGCCAGATATCCGGCATCGTCGCCACAAATGCGGCAAGGTCGCCACATTTCCGGCAATGTCGCCACATTTCCGGCAAGGACGCCATTAATCCGGGAATGTCACCACAAATCCGGCAAGGTCGCCACGTTCCCGGCAAGGTCGCCATAAATCCGGCAAGGTCGCCACAAATCCGGCAAGGTCGCCACATTTCCGGCATGGTCGCCATAAATCCGGCAAGGTCGCCACAAATGCGGCAAGGTCGCCATAAATCCGGCAAGGTCGTCATATTTCCGGCAAGGTCGCCATAAATCCGGCGAGGTCGCCATATTTCCGGCGAGGTCGCCAGAAATCGGGCAAGGTCGCCATAATTACTGCGATGTCACCGTAGTTCCGGCAAAGTCGCCATAAATCCGGCAAGGTCGCCATAAATCTGCAAAGTCACCATAAATCCGGCAAGGTCGCCACAAATGCGGCAAGGTCGCCATAAATCCGGCAAGGTCGTCATATTTCCGGCTAGGACGCCATAAATCCGGCAAGGTCGCCACATCCCCGGCAAGGTCGCCATGAATCCGGCAAGGTCGCCACAAATCCGTCAAGGTCGCCACATTTCAGGGAAGGTCGCCATATATCCGGCAAGGTCGCCACAAATCCGGCAATGTCGCCACATTTACGGCAAGGTCGCCATTGATCCGGGAATGTGGCCATAAATCCGGCAAGGTCGCCACATTCCGGGCAAGATGGCCATAAATCCGGCAAGGTCGCCACAAATCCGGCAAGGTCGCCACATTTCAGGCAAGGTCGCCATATATCCGGCAAGGTCGCCACAAATCCGGCAATGTCGCCACATTTACGGCAAGGTCGCCATTAATCCGGGAATGTGGCCATAAATCCGGCAAGGTCGCCACATTCCGGGCAAGATGGCCATAAATCCGGCAAGGTCGCCACAAATCCGGCAAGGTCGCCACATTTCAGGCAAGGTCGCCATAAATCCGGCAAGGTCGCCACAAATCCAGCAGGGTCGCCACAAATGCGGCAAGGTCGCCACATCTCCGGCAATGTCGCCACATTTCCGGCAAGGTCGCCATTAATCCGGGAATGTCGCCATAAATCCGGCAAGGTCGCCACATTCCCGGCAAGGTCGCTATAAATCCGGCATGGTCGCCACAAATCCGGCAAGGTCGCCACATTTCCGGCAAGGTCGCCATAAATCCGGCAAGGTCGCCACAAATCCGGCAAGGTCGCCACATTTCCGGCAATTCGCCATATTTCCGGCAACGTCACCATGAATCCGGCAAGGTCGCCACAAATGCGGCAAGGTCCCCATAAATCCGGCAAGGTCGCCAAATTTCAGGCAAGGTCGCCATAAATCCGGCGAGGTCGCCATATTTACGGCGAGGTCGCCATAAATCGGGCAAGGTCGCCATAAATGCGGCATGCTCGCCATAAATCCGGCAAGGTCGCCATATTTCAGGCAAGGTTGCCATAAATCCGGTGAGGTCGCCATATTTCAGGCAAGGTCGCCACATTTCCGGCAATGTCGCCATATTTCCGGCAAGGTCGCCATAAATCCGGCAAGGTCGCCACAAATGCGGCAAGGTCGCCATAAATCAGGCAAGGTCGCCATATTTCAGGCAAGGTCGCCATAAATCCGGCGAGGTCGCCATATTTCCGGCGAGGTCGCCATAAATCGGGCAAGGTCGCCATAATTCCGGCGATGTCGCCATAGTTCCGGCAAAGTCGCCATAAATCCGGCAAGTTTGCCATAAATCTGCAAAGTCGCCATAACTCCGGCAAGGTCGTCGTATTTCCTGCACGGTCGCCATAGATCCGGCAAGGTCGCCACAAATCCGGCAAGTTCGCAACATTTCGGCAAGGTCGCCAGAAATCCGGCATCGTCGCCACTAATCCGGCAAGGACGCCACATTTCCGGGAAGGTCGCCATGAATCCGGCAAGGTCGCCACATTTCCGGCAAGGTCGTCATAAATCCGGCAAGGTCGCCACAAATCCCAAAGTCGCCATAAATCCGGCAAGGTCGCCACAATTCCGGCAAGGTCGCCACAATTCCGGCAGTCGCCATAAATCGGGCAAGGTCGACACAAATCCGGTAAGGTCGCCACATCCCCGGCAAGGTCGCCATAAATCCGTCAAGGTCGCCACAAATCAGTCAAGGTCCCCACATTTCAGGCAAGGTCGCCATAAATCGGGCAAGGTCGCCACAAGTCCGGCAAGGTCGACACATTTCCGGCAAGGTCGCCATTATTCCTGGAATTTCGCCATAAATCCGGCAAGGTCGCCACATTCCCGGCAAGGTCGTCATAAATCCGGCAAGGTCGCCGCAAATCCGGCAAGGTCGCCACATTTCCGCCAAGGTCGCCATAAATCCGGCAAGGTCGCCACAAATCCAGCAAGGTCGCCACAAATCCAGCAAGGTCGCCACAAATGCGGCAAGGTCGCCACATTTCCGGCAATGTCGCCATAAATTCGGCAAGTTCGCCACAAATCCGACAAGGTCGCCAGAAATCCGGCAAGGTCGCCACATTTCCGGCAAGGTCGCCATGAACCCGGCAAGGTCGCCACATTTCCGGCAAGGTCGCCATAAATCCGGCAAGGTCGCCACAAATCCCACAAGGTCGCCATAAATCCGGGAAGGTCGCCACAAATCCGGCAAGGTCGCCACATTTGCGACAAGGTCGCCATAAATCCGGCAAGGTCGCCACAAATAAGGCAAGGTCGCCACAATTCCGGCAAGGTCGCCATAAATCAGGCAAGGTCGCCACAAATCCGGCAAGGTCGCCACATTTGCGGCAAGGTCGCCATAAATTCGGCAAAGTCGCCACAAATCCGGCAGGGTCGCCATATTTCCGGCAATGTCGCCATATTTCCGGCAAGGTCGCCATAAATCCGGCGAGGTCGCCATATTTCCGGGGAGGTCGCCATAAACCCGGCAAGGTCGCCATAATTCCGGCGAGGTAGCCATATATCCGGCAAAGTCGCCATAAATCCGGCAAGGTCGCCATAAATCTTCAACGTCACCATAACTCCGGCAAGGTCGCCGTAGTTCCGGCACGGTCGCCCTAAATCCGGGTAGGACGCCATAAATCCGGCAAGGTCGCCACATCCCCGGCAAGGTCGCCATGAATCCGGCAAGATCGCCACAAATCCGTCAAGGTCGCCACATTTCAGGCAAGGTCGCCATAAATCCGGCAAGGTCGCCACGAATCCGGCAAGGTCGCCACATTTCCGGCAATGTCGCCATATTTCCGGCAAGGTCTCCATAAATCCTTCAAGGTCGCCACAAATGCGGCAAGGTCGCCATAAATCCGGCGAGGTCGCCATATTTCCGGCGAGGTCGCCATCAATCGGGCAAGGTCGCCATAATTCCGGCGGTCACCATAGTTCCGGCAAAGTCGCGATAAACCCGGCAAGTTTGCCATAAATCTGCAAAGTCGCCATAACTCCGGCAAGGTCGCCGTATTTCCGGCACGGTCGCCATAAATCCGACCAGGACGCCATAAATCCGGCAAGGTCGCCACATTTCCGGCAAGATCGCCATAGATCCGGCAAGGTCGCCACAAATCCGGCAAGGTCGCAACATTCCGGCAAGGTCGCCAGAAATCCGGCATCGTCGCCACAAATGCGGCAAGGTCGCCACATTTCCGGCAAGGTCGCCACATTTCCGGCAAGGACGCCATTAATCCGGCAATGTCGCCATAAATCCGGCAAGGTCGCCACATTCCTGGCAAGGTCGCCATAAATCCGGCAAGGTCGCCACAAATCCGGCAAGGTCGCCACATTTCCGGCATGGTCGCCATAAATCCGGCAAGGTCGCCACAAATCCGGCAAGGTCGCCACATTTCCGGCAATGTCGCCATATTTCCGGCAAGGTCACCATAAATCCGGCAAGGTCGCCATACATCCGGCAAGGTCGCCGCAAATACGGCAAGGTCGCCACATTTCCGGCAAGGTCGCCATAAATCCGGCAAGGTCGCCACAAATCCAGCAAGGTCGCCACAAATGCGGCAAGGTCGCCACATTTCCGGCAGTCGCCATAAATCCGGCAAATTTGCCACAAATCCGACAAGGTCGCCATAAATCAGGCAAGGTCGCCACATTTCCGGCAAGGTCGCCACATTTCCGGCACGGTCTCCATTAATCCGGGAATGCCGCCATAAATCCGGCAAGGTCGCCACATTCCCGGCAAGGTCGCCATAAATCCGGCAAGGTCGCCACAAATCCGGCAAGGTCGCCACATTTCCGGCAAGGTCGCCATAAATCTGCAAAGTCACCATAACTCCGGCAAGGTCGCCGTATTTCCCGCACGGTCGCCATAAATCCCGGTAGGACGCCATAAATCCGGCAAGGTCGCCATATTTCCGGCAAGGTCGCGTCAAATCCGGCAAGGTCGCCATATTTCCGGCAAGGTCGCCATAGATCCGGCAAAGTCGCCACAAATCCGGCAAGGTCGCAACATTTCGGCAAGGTCGCCAAAAATCCGGCATCGTCGCCACAAATCCGGCAAGGTCGCCACATTTCCGGCAAGGTCGCCATGAATCCGGCAAGGTCGCCACAAATCCGGCAGAGTCGCCACATTTCCGGCAATGTCGCCATATTTCCGGCAAGGTCACCATAAATCCGGCAAGGTCGACACAAATGCGGCAAGGTCGCAATCAATCCGGCATGGTCGCCATATTTCCGGCAAGGTCGCCATAAATCCGGCGAGGTCGCCATATTTCCGGTCAGGTCGCCATAAATCCGGCAAGGTCGGCATAATTCCGGCGAGGTCGCCATGTATCCGGCAAAGTCACCATAAATCCGGCAAGGTCGCCATAAATCTGCAAAGTCAACATAACTCCGGCAAGGTCGCCATAAATCCGGCTTGGACGCCATAAATGCGGCAAGGTCGCCACATCCCCGGCAAGGTCGCCATGAATCCGGCAAGGTCGCCACAAATCCGTCAAGGTCGCCACATTTCAGGGAAGGTCGCCATATATCCGGCAAGGTCGCCACAAATCCGGCAATGTCGCCATATTTCCGGCAAGGTCGCCATTAATGCGGGAATGTCGCCATAAATCCGGCAAGGTCGCCACATTTCCGGCAAGGTCGCCATTAATCCGGGAATTTCGCCATAAATCCGGCCAGGTCGCCACATTCCCGGCAAGGTCGCCATACATCCGGCAAGGTCGCCGCAAATACGGCAAGGTCGCCACATTTCCGGCAAGGTCGCCATAAATAATGGCAAGGTCGCCACAAATCCAGCAAGGTCGCCACAAATGCGGCAAGGTCGCCACATTTCCGGCAATGTCTCCATAAATCCGGCAAGTTCGCCACAAATCCGACAAGGTCGCCATAAATCCGGCAAGGTCGCCACATTTCCGGCAAGGTCGCCACATTTCCGGCAAGGTCGCCATTAATCCGGGAATGCCGCCATAAATCCGGCAAGGTCGCCACATTCCCGGCAAGGTCGTCATAAATCCGGCAAGGTCGCCACAAATCCGGCAAGGTCGCCACATTTCCGGCAATGTCGCCATAAATCCGGCAAGGTCGCCATAAATCCGGCAAGGTGGCCACATTTCCGGCAATGTCGCCATATTTCCGGCAAGGTCACCATAAATCCGGCAAGGTCGCCACAAATGGGGCAAGGTCGCCATAAATCCGGCAAGGTCGCCATATTTCCGGGAAGGTCGCCAAAAATCCGGCGAGGTCGCCAAATTTCCGGCGAGGTCGCCACATTTCCGGCAAGATCGCCATAAATCCGGCAAGGTCGCCACAAATCCGCCAAGGTCACCACATTTCCGGCAAGGTCGCCATAAATCCGGCAAGCTCGCCACAAATCCGGCAAGGTCGCCACATTTCCGGCAAGGTCGCCATATTTCCCGCAAGGTCACCATAAATCCGGCAAGGTCGCCACAAATGCGGCAAGTTCGCCACAAATCCGGCAAGGTCGCCATAAATCCGGCGAGGTCGTCATAAATCCGGCGAGTTCGCCACATATCCCGCAAGGTCGCCATAAATCCGGTGAGGTCGCCATTTTTCCGGCAAGATCGCCACAAATCCAGCAAGGTCGCCATAAATTCGGCGAAGTCGCCATATTTCCGGCGAGGTCGCCAGAAAGACGGCAAGGTCGCCTTAAATACGGCGAGGTCGCCATATTTCCGGCGAGGTCGCCATAAATCCGGCAAGGTCGTCATAAATCCGGCGAGGTCGCCATATTTCCGCCGAGGGCGCCATAAATCCGGCAAGGTATCCATAAACCGGCGAGGTCGCCATATTTCAGGCGAGGTCGCCTTAATTCCACAAAGGTCGTTATAAATCCGGAGACGTCGCCATATTTCCGGCGAGGTCGCCATAAATCCGGCAAGGTCGCCATAATTCCGGCGACGTCGCCATATTTCCGGCACGGTCGCCATAAATCCGGCAAGGTCGACACAAATCCGGCAAGGTCGCCATATTTCCGGCGTGGTCGCCATAAATCCGGCAAGGTGGCCACGAATCAGGGAAGGTCGCCATATTTCCGCCGAGGGCGCCATAAATCCGGCAAGGTATCCATAAACCGGCGAGGTCGCCATATTTCAGGCGAGGTCGCCTTAATTCCACAAAGGTCGTTATAAATCCGGAGACGTCGCCATATTTCCGGCGAGGTCGCCATAAATCCGGCAAAGTCGCCATAATTCCGGCGACGTCGCCACATTTCCGACGAGGTCGCCATAAATCCGGCAAGGTCGCCATAACTCCGGCAAGGTGGCCACAGTTCCGGCGAGGTCGCCATAAACCCGGCAAGTTCGCCATATTTCCGGCACGGTCGCCGTAATTCCGACAAGGTCGCCACAAAACCGGCAAGGTCGCCATATTTCAGGCATGGTCGCCATAAATCCGGCAAGGTGGCCACAAATCAGGGAAGGTCGCCACATTTCAGGCAATGTCGCCATAAATCCGGCAAGGTCCCCACAAATCCGGCAAGGTCGCCACATTCCCGGCGATGTCGCCAACTATCCGGCAAGTTTGCCGCAAATCCGGCAAGGCGCCATAAATCCGGCGAGGTCGCCATAAATCCGGCAAGGTCGCCACAAAATGCGGCAAGGTCGCCATGTTTATGGCACGGTCGCCATAAATCCGCCAAAGTCGCCACAAATCCGGCAAGGTGGCCATATTTCCGGCAAGGTCGCCATAAATCCGGCAAGGTCGCCACAAATCCGGCAAGGTCGCCATGTTACCGGCAAGGTAGCAATAAATCCGGCAAGGTCGCCACAAATCCGGCAAGGTCTCCATAATTCCGGCAAGGTTGCCATAAATCCGGCAAGGACGCCACAAACCCGGCAATGTCGCCATATTTCCGGCAAGTTCGCCGTAATTCCGGCAAGGTCGCCACAAATCCGGCATGGTCGCCATATTCCAGGCATAGTCGCCATGAATCCGGCAAGGTGGCCACAAATCAGGGAAGGTCGCCACATTTCAGGCAAGGTCGCCATAAATCCGGCAACGTTCCCACAAATCCGGCAAGGTCGCCACATTCCCGGCGATGTCGCCAACTATCCTACAATTTCGCCACAAATCCGGCAAGGACGCCATAAATCCGGCGTGGTCGCCATAAATCCGGCAAGTTCGCCACATATCCCGCAAGGTCGCCATAAATCCGGTGAGGTCGCCATTTTTCCGGCAAGGTCGATACAAATCTAGCAAGGTCGCCATAAATTCGGCGAGGTCGCCATATTTCCGGCGAGGTCGCCAGAAAGACGGCAAGGTCGCCTTAAATCCGGCAAGGTGGCCATATTTCCGGCAAGGTCGCCATAAATCCGGCAAGGTCGCCACAAATCCGGCAAGGTCGCCATATTACCGGCAAGGTAGCAATAAATCCGGCAAGGTCGCCACAAATCCGGCAAGGTCTCCATAATTCCGGCAACGTTGCCATAAATCCGGCAAGGACGCCACAAACCCGGCAATGTCGCCATATTTCCGGCAAGTTCGCCGTAATTCCGGCAATGTCGCCACAAATCCGGCATGGTCGCCATATTCCAGGCATGGTCGCCATGAATCCGGCAAGGTGGCCACAAATCAGGGAAGGTCGCCACATTTCAGGCAAGGTCGCCATAAATCCGGCAACGTTCCCACAAATCCGGCAAGGTCGCCACATTCCCGGCGATGTCGCCAACTATCCTACAAGTTCGCCACAAATCCGGCAAGGACGCCATAAATCCGGCGAGGTCGCCATTTTTCCGGCAAGGTCGATACATATCCCGCAAGGTCGCCATAAATTCGGCGAGGTCGTCATATTTCCGGCGAGGTCGCCAGAAAGACGGCAAGGTCGCCTTAAATCCGGCGAGGTCGCCATATTTCCGGCGAGGTCGCCATAAATCCGGCAAGGTCGCCATAAATCCGGCGAGGTCGCCATATTTCCGCCGAGGTCGCCATAAATCCGGCAAGGTCTCCATATTTCCGGCACGGTCGCCATAAATCCGGCAAGGTCGACACAAATCCGGCAAGGTGGCCACGAATCAGGGAAGGTCGCCATATTTCCGGCAAGGTCGCCATAAATCCGGCAAGGTGGCCTGAAATCCGGCTAGGTCGCCATATTTCCGGTGAGGTCGCCATAAATCCGGCAAGGTGGCCACAAATCCGGCACGGTCGCCACATTTCCGACGAGCTCGCCATAAATCCGGCAAGGTCGCCATAACTCCGGCAAGGTGGCCACAGTTCCGGCGAGGTCGCCATAAACCCGGCAAGTTCGCCATATTTCCGGCACGGTCGCCATATTTCCGGCAAGATGGACATAAATCCGGCAAGGTCGCCATATTTCCGGCACGGTCGCCATGATTCCGGCAAGGTCGCCACAACTCAGGCAAGGTCGCCACGAATCTGGCAAGGTCGCCATATTTCCGGCACGGTCGCCATAAACCCGACAAGGTCGCCACAAATCCGTCATGGTCGCCATATTTCCGACAATGTCCTCATAAATCCGCCAAAGTCGCCACAAATCCGGCAAGGTGGCCATATTTCCTCCGAGGTCGCCATAAATCCGGCAAGGTCTCCATAAACCGGCGAGGTCGCCATATTTCAGGCGAGGTCGCCCTAATTCCGGCAAGGTCGTTATGAATCCGGAGAGGTCGCCATATTTTCGGCGAGGTCGCCATAAATCCGGCAAAGTCGTCATAAATCCGGCAAGGTCGCCACAAATGCGGCAAGGTCGCCATGTTTCCGGCAAGGTCGGCATAAACCCGACATGGTCGCCACAAATCCGTCAAGGTCTCCATATTTCCGGCAATGTCGCCATAAATCTCCCAAGGTCGCCACAAATCCAGCAAAGTCGCCACATTTCCGACGAGGTCGCCATATATCCGGCAAGGTCACCACAAATCCGGCAAAGTCGCCACATTTCCGGCGAGGTCGCCATAAATCCGGCAAGGTCGCCACAAATCCGGCAAGGTCGCCATATTTCCGGCGAGGTCGCCATAAATCCGGCAACGTCGCCGCAAATCCGTGCAACGTCGCCTTACATACGGCGATGTCGCCGTAAATCCGGCAAGGTGGCCTCAAATCCGGCAAGGTCGCCACATTTCCGGCAAGGTCGCCATATTTCCGGCCAGGTCGTCATAAATCCGGCAAGGTCGCCACAAATGCGGCAAGGTCGCCATGTTTCCGGCAAGGTCGCCATAAACCCGACAAGGTCGCCACAAATCCGGCAAGGTCGCCATATTTCCGGCGAGGTCGCCATAAATCCGGCAACGTCGCCGCAAATCCGGCAAGTTCGCCATAAATACGGCGAGATTGCCGTAAATTCGGCAAGGTGGCCTCAAATCCGGCAAGGTCGCCACATTTCCGGCAACGTCGCCACATTTCCGGCGAGCTCGCCATAAATCCGGCAAGGTCGCCACAAATCCGGCAAGGTCGCCATATTTCCGGCGAGGTCGCCATAAATCGAGCAACGTCGCCACAAATCCGGGAAGGTCGCCATAAATCCGGCGAGGTCACCACAAATCCGGCAAAGTCGCCACATTTCCGGCGAGGTCGCCATAAATCCGGCAAGGTCGCCACAAATCCGGCAAGGTCTCCATATTTCCGGCGAGGTCGCCATAAATCCGGCAAGGTCGCCACAAATCCGCAAATGTCGCCATATTTCCGGCAAGGGCGCCATAAATCCGGCAAGGTCGCCACAAATCCGGCAAGGATGCCAAATTTCCGGCATGGTCGCCATAAATCCGGCAAGGTGGCCACAAATCAGGGAAGGTCGCCATATTTTCGGCAATGTCGCCATAAATCCGGCAAGGTGGCCTAAAATCCGGCAAGGTCGCCACATTTCCGACGAGGTCGCCATAAATCCGGCAAGTTTGCCATAAATCCGGAAAGGTCGCCATAAATCCGGCAATGTCGCCACATTTCCGGCGAGGTCACCATAAATCCGGCAAGGTCACCACAAATCCGGCAAAGTCGCCACATTTCCGGCGAGGTCGCCATAAATCCGGCAAGGTCGCCATATTTCCGGCGAGGTCGCCATAAATCCGGCAACGTCGCCACAAATCCGGCAAGGTCGCCATAATTCCGGCGAGGTCGCCATCAATCCGGCAACGTCGCCGCAAATCCGGCAAGGGCGCCATAAATACGGCGAGGTCGCCGTAAATCCGGCAAGGTGGCCTCAAATCCGGCAAGGTCGCCACATTTCCGGCAAGGTCGCCATATTTCCCGCCAGGTCATCATAAATCCGGCAAGGTCGCCACTAATGCGGCATGGTCGCCATGTTTCCGGCAAGGTCGCCATACACCCGCCAAGGTCGCCACAAATCCGTCAAGGTCGCCATATTTCCGGCAATTTCGCCATAAACGTCGCAAGGTCGCCACAAATCCGGCGAGGTCGCCATAAATCCGGCAAGGTCGCCACAAATCCGGCAAGGTCGCCGCAAATCCGGCAAAGGTCGCCACATTTCTGGCAAGGTCGCCATAAATTCGGCAAGGTCGCCACAAATCCGACAAGGTCGCAATTTTCCGGCTAGGTCGCAATAAATCCGGCAAGGTCGCCCCAAATCCGGCAAGGTCGCCATATTGCCGGTAAGGTCGCCATAAATCCGGCAAGGTTGCCATATTCCCGGCAAGGTCGCCATAAATCCGGCAACGTCGCCACAAATCCGGCAAGGTCGCCGCAAATCCGGCAAGGTCGCCATATTTCTGGCAAGGTCGCCATAAATCCGGCAAGGTGGCCACAAATCAGGGAAGGTCTTCATGTTTCCGGCAATGTCGCCAGAAATCCGGCAAGGTGGCCTCAAATACGGCTAGGTCGCAATCTTCCGGCAAGGACGCCATAAATCCGGCAAGGTCGCCCCAAATCCGGCAAGGTTGTCATATTGCCGGCAAGGTCGCCATAAATCCGGCAAGGACGCCACAAATCCGGAAAGGTCGCCACATTTCCGGCAACGTCGCCTTAAATCCGGCAAGGTCGCCACAAATCCGGCAAGGTCTCCATATTTCCGGCGAGGTCGCCATAAATCCGGCAAGGTCGCCACAAATCCGCAAATGTCGCCATATTTCCGGCAAGGGCGCCATAAATCCGGCAAGGTCGCCACAAATCCGGCAAGGATGCCAAATTTCCGGCATGGTCGCCATAAATCCGGCAAGGTGGCCACAAATCAGGGAAGGTCGCCATATTTTCGGCAATGTCGCCATAAATCCGGCAAGGTGGCCTAAAATCCGGCAAGGTCGCCACATTTCCGACGAGGTCGCCATAAATCCGGCAAGTTTGCCATAAATCCGGAAAGGTCGCCATAAATCCGGCAATGTCGCCACATTTCCGGCGAGGTCACCATAAATCCGGCAAGGTCACCACAAATCCGGCAAAGTCGCCACATTTCCGGCGAGGTCGCCATAAATCCGGCAAGGTCGCCATATTTCCGGCGAGGTCGCCATAAATCCGGCAACGTCGCCACAAATCCGGCAAGGTCGCCATAATTCCGGCGAGGTCGCCATCAATCCGGCAACGTCGCCGCAAATCCGGCAAGGGCGCCATAAATACGGCGAGGTCGCCGTAAATCCGGCAAGGTGGCCTCAAATCCGGCAAGGTCGCCACATTTCCGGCAAGGTCGCCATATTTCCCGCCAGGTCATCATAAATCCGGCAAGGTCGCCACTAATGCGGCATGGTCGCCATGTTTCCGGCAAGGTCGCCATACACCCGCCAAGGTCGCCACAAATCCGTCAAGGTCGCCATATTTCCGGCAATTTCGCCATAAACGTCGCAAGGTCGCCACAAATCCAGCAAGGTCGTCATATTCCCGGCAAGGTCGCCATAAATCCGGCAAGGTCGCCACTAATCCGGCAAGGACGCCATATTTCCGGCAAGGACGCCATACATCCGGCAAGGTCGCCACAAATCCGGTAAGGTCGCCATATTTCCGGCAAGATCGCCATAAATGCGGCAAGGTCGCTACAAATCCGGCAAGGTCTCCATATTTCCGGCAAGGTCGCCATAAATCCGGCAAGGTCGCCACAAATCCGGCAAGGTCGCCATATATCCGGCAAGGTCGCCATAATTCCGGCAAGGTCGCCACAAATCCGGCAAGGTCGCCATATTTCCGGCATGGTCGCCATAAATCCGGCAAGGTGGCCACAAATCAGGGAAGGTCTTCATGTTTCCGGCAATGTCGCCAGAAATCCGGCAAGGTGGCCTCAAATACGGCTAGGTCGCCATATTTACGGCGAGGTCGCCATAAATCCGGCAAGGTGGCCTCAAATCCGGCAATGTCGCCACATTTCAGACGAAGTCCCCATAAATCCGGCAGGGTCGCCAAAAATCCGGTAAGATCGCCATAAATCCGGCAAGGTCGCCACATTTCCGGCGAGGTCGCAATAAATCCGGCAAGGTCACCACAAATCCGGCAAATTCGCCACATTTCAGGCGAGGTCGCCATAAATCCGGCATGGTCGCCACAAATCCGCCAAGGTCGTCATATTTCCGGCGAGGTCGCCATAAATCCGGCAACGTCGACACAAATCCGGCAAGGTCGCCGCAAATCCGGCAACGTCGCCATATTTCTGGCAAGGTCGCCATAAATTCGGCAAGGTCGCCACAAATCCGACAAGGTCGCAATTTTCCGGCTAGGTCGCAATAAATCCGGCAAGGTCGCCCCAAATCCGGCAAGGTCGCCATATTGCCGGCAAGGTCGCCATAAATCCGGCAAGGTCGCCACAAATCCGGCAAGGTCGTCACAAATCCGGCAAGGTTGCCATATTTCCGGCACGGTCGTCATACATCCGGCAAGGTCGCCACAAATGCGGCAAGGTCGCCATGTTTCCGGCAAGGTCGCCATAAACCCGACAAGGTCGCCACAAATCCGTCAAGGTCGCCATATTTCCGGCAATGTCGCCATAAATCTCGCAAGGTCGCCACAAATCCAGCAAGGTCGTCATATTCCCGGCAAGGTCGCCATAAATCCGGCAAGGTCGCCACTAATCCGGCAAGGTCGCCATGTTTCCGGCAAGGACGCCATACATCCGGCATGGTCGCCCCAAATCCGGCAAGGTCGCCATATTGCCGGCAAGGTCGCCATAAATCCGGCAAGGTCGGCACAAATCCGGCAAGGTCGCCACAAATCCGGCAAGGTTACCATATTTCCGGCAAGGTCGCCATAAATCCGGCAAGGTCGCCACAAATCCGGAAATGTCGCCATATTTCCGGCAAGGTCGCCATAAATCCGGCAAGGTCGCCACAAATCCGGCATGGACGCTAAATTTCCGGCATGGTCGCCATAAATCCGGCAAGGTGGCCACAAATCAGGGAAGGTCGCCATATTTCCGACAATGTCGCCATAAATCCGGCAAGGTGGCCTCAAATCCGGCAATGTCGCCACATTTCCGACGAGATCGCCATAAATCCGGCAAGGTGGCCACAAATCCGGCAAGGTCGCGATAAATCCGGCGAGGTCGCCATAAATCCGGCAACGTCGCCGCAAATCCGGCAAGGTCGCCATAAATACGGCGAGGTCGCCGTAAATCCGGCAAGGTGGCCTCAAATCCGGCCAGGTCGCCACATTTTCGGCAAGGTCGCCATATTTCCGGCAAGGTCGTCATAAATCCGGCAAGGTCGCCACAAATGCGGCAAGGTCGCCATGTTTCCGGCTAGGTCGCCATAAATCCGTCAACATCACCACAAATCCGGCAAGGTCGCCACAAATCCGACAAGGTCGCAATTTTCCAGCTAGGTCGCCATAAATCCTGATAGGTCGCCCCAAATACGGCAAGCTCGCCATATTGCCGGCAAGGTCGCCATAAATCCGGCAAGGTCGCCACAAATCCGGCAAGGTCGCCATGTCCGGCAAGATCGCCACAAATACGGCAAGGTCGCCACAAACCCGGCAAGGTCGCCATATTTCCGGCTCGCTCGCCATAAATCCGGCAAGGTCGCCACAAATCCGACAAGGTCGCAATCTTCCGGCAAAGTCGCCATAAATCCGGCAAGGTCGCCCCAAATCCGGCAAGGTCGCCATATTTCCGGCTAGGTCGCCATAAATCCGGCAGGGTCGCCACAAATCCGGCAAGGTCGCCATAAATCCGGCAAGGTCGCCATATTTACGGCTAGGTCGCCATAAATCCGGCAAGGTCGCCACAAATCCGGCAAGGTCGCAATCTTCCGGCAAGGACGCCATAAATCCGGCAAGGTCGCCCCAAATCCGGCAAGGTTGTCATATTGCCGGCAAGGGCGCCATAAATCCGTCAAGGTCGCCACAAATCCCGAAAGGTCGCCACATTTCCGGCAAGGTCGCCATAAATCCGGCAAGGTCGCCACAAATCTGGCAAAGTCGCCACATTTCCGGCGAGGTCGCCATACATCCGGCAAAGTCGCCAAAAATCCGGAAAGATCGCAACATTTCCGGCGAGGTCGCCATAAATCCGGCAAAGTCGCCACAAATCCGGCAAGGTCGCCACATACCCGAGGAGATCGCCATCAATCTTACATGGTCGCCAGAAATCCGGCAAGGTCACCACATTCCCGGCGAGGTCGCCAACAATCTGGCAAGGTCGCCACATATCCGGCAAGGTCGCCACAAATCCGGCAAAGTCTCCATATTTCCGGCATGGTCGCCATAAATCCGGCAAGGTCGCCACAAATCCGGCAAGGTCTCCATATCCCGGCAAGGTCGCCATAAATCCGGCAATGTCGCCACAAATCCGGCAAGGTCTCCATATTTCCGTCAATGTCGCCATAAATCCGGTAAGGTTGACACAAATCCGATAAGGTCGCCATATATCCGGCAACGTCGCCATAATTCCGGCAAGGCCGCCACAAATCCGTCAAGGTCGCCATATTTCCGGCATGGTCGCCATAAATCCGGCAAGGTGGCCAGAAATCAGGGAAGGTCGCCATATTTCCGGCAATGTCGCCAGAAATCCGGCAAGGTAGCCTCAAACACGGCTATGTCGCCACATTCCCGGCAAGGTCGCCATAAATCCGGCAAGTTCGCCACAAATCCGGCAAGGTCGCCACAAATCCGGCAAGGTCGCCATATTTCCGGCTAGGTCGCCATAAATCCGGCAAGGTCGCCACAAATACGGCAAGGTAGCAATTTTCCAGCAAGGTCGCCATAAATCCGGCAAGGTCGCCCCAAATCCGGCAAGGTCTTCATATTGCCGGCAAGGTCGCCATAAATCCGGCAAGGTCGCCACAAATCCGGAAAGGTCGCCGCATTTCCGGCAAGGTCGCCATAAATCCGGCAAGGTCGCCACAAAACCGGCTAGGTCGCCATATTTACGGCGAGGTCGCCATAAATCCGGCAAGGTGGCCTCAAATCCGGCAATGTCGCCACATTTCAGACGAAGTCCCCATAAATCCGGCAGGGTCGCCAAAAATCCGGTAAGATCGCCATAAATCCGGCAAGGTCGCCACATTTCCGGCGAGGTCGCAATAAATCCGGCAAGGTCACCACAAATCCGGCAAATTCGCCACATTTCCGGCAACGTCGCCACAAATCCGGCAAGGTCGCCGCAAATCCGGCAAGGTCGCCATATTTCTGGCAAGGTCGCCATAAATTCGGCAAGGTCGCCACAAATCCGACAAGATCGCAATTTCCGGCTAGGTCGCAATAAATCCGGCAAGGTCGCCCCAAATCCGGCAAGGTCGCCATATTGCCGGCAAGGTCGCCATAAATCCGGCAAGGTCGCCACAAATCCGGCAAGGTTGCCATATTTCCGGCACGGTCGTCATACATCCGGCAAGGTCGCCACAAATGCGGCAAGGTCGCCATGTTTCCGGCAAGGTCGCCATAAACCCGACAAGGTCGCCACAAATCCGTCAAGGTCGCCATATTTCCGGCAATGTCGCCATAAATCTCGCAAGGTCGCCACAAATCCGACAAGGCGCCATATTTCCGGCAAGGTCGCCATATTTCCGGCAAGGTCGCCATAAATCCGGCAAGGTCGCCACTAATCCGGCAAGGTCGCCATGTTTCCGGCAAGGACGCCATACATCCGGCAAGGTCGCCCCAAATCCGGCAAGGTCGCCATATTGCCGGCAAGGTCGCCATAAATCCGGCAAGGTCGGCACAAATCCGGCAAGGTCGCCACAAATCCGGCAAGGTTACCATATTTCCGGCAAGGTCGCCATAAATCCGGCAAGGTCGCCACAAATCCGGAAATGTCGCCATATTTCCGGCAAGGTCGCCATAAATCCGGCAAGGCCGCCACAAATCCGGCAAGGACGCTAAATTTCCGGCATGGTCGCCATAAATCCGGCAAGGTGGCCACAAATCAGGGAAGGTCGCCATATTTCGGACAATGTCGCCATAAATCCGGCAAGGTGGCCTCAAATCCGGCAATGTCGCCACATTTCCGACGAGATCGCCATAAATCCGGCAAGGTCGCCACAAATCCGGCAAGGTCGCGATAAATCCGGCGAGGTCGCCATAAATCCGGCAACGTCGCCGCAAATCCCGGCAAGGTCGCCATAAATACGGCGAGGTCGCCGTAAATCCGGCAAGGTGGCCTCAAATCCGGCCAGGTCGCCACATTTTCGGCAAGGTCGCCATATTTCCGGCAAGGTCGTCATAAATCCGGCAAGGTCGCCACAAATGCGGCAAGGTCGCCATGTCTCCGGCTAGGTCGCCATAAATCCGGCAACATCACCACAAATCCGGCAAGGTCGCCACAAATCCGACAAGGTCGCAATTTTCCAGCTAGGTCGCCATAAATCCTGATAGGTCGCCCCAAATCCGGCAAGCTCGCCATATTGCCGGCAAGGTCGCCATAACTCCGGCAAGGTCGCCACAAATCCGGCAAGGTCGCCATGTCCGGCAAGATCGCCACAAATACGGCAAGGTCGCCACAAACCCGGCAAGGTCGCCATATTTCCGGCTCGCTCGCCATAAATCCGGCAAGGTCGCCACAAATCCGACAAGGTCGCAATCTTCCGGCAAAGTCGCCATAAATCCGGCAAGGTCGCCCCAAATCCGGCAAGGTCGCCATATTTCCGGCTAGGTCGCCATAAATCCGGCAGGGTCGCCACAAATCCGGCAAGGTCGCCATAAATCCGGCAAGGTCGCCATATTTACGGCTAGGTCGCCATAAATCCGGCAAGGTCGCCACAAATCCGGCAAGGTCGCAATCTTTCCGGCATGGTCGCCATAAATCCGGCAAGGTGGCCAGAAATTAGGGAAGGTCGCCATATTTCCGGCAATGTCGCCAGAAATCCGGCAAGGTAGCCTCAAACACGGCTATGTCGCCACATTCCCGGCAAGGTCGCCATAAATCCGGCAAGGTCGCCACAAATCCGGCAAGGTCGCCACAAATCCGGCAAGGTCGCCATATTTCCGGAGGTCGCCATAAATCCGGCAAGGTCGCCACAAATACGGCAAGGTAGTAATTTTCCAGCAAGGTCGCCATAAATCCGGCAAGGTCGCCCCAATCCGGCAAGGTCTTCATATTGCCGGCAAAGTCGCCATAAATCCGGCAAGGTCGCCACAAATCCGGAAAGGTCGCCACATTTCCGGCAAGGTCGCCATAAATCCGGCAAGGTCGCCACAAAACCGGCAAGGTCGCCACATTTCCGGCGATGTCGCCATATATCCGGCAAAGTCGCCAAAATCCGGCAAGATCGCAACATTTCCGGCGAGGTCGCCATAAATCCAGCAAAGTCGCCACAAATCCGGCAAGGTCGCCACATTCCCGGCGATATCGCCATCCACCCTATAAGGTCGCCACAAATCCGGCAAGGTCACCACATTCCCGGCGAGGTCGCCAACAATCCGGCAAGGTCGCCACAATTCCGGCAAGGTCGCCACAAATCCAGCAACGTAGCCATATTCCCGGCAATGTCGCCATAAATCCGGCAAGGTCGCCACGAATCCGGCAAGGTCTCCATATTTCCGGCATGGTCGCCATAAATCCGTGAAGGTCGCCACAAATCCGGCAAGGTCGCCATATTTCCGACAAGGTCGCCATATTTCCGGCAAGGTCGCCATAAATCCGGCAAGGCCGCCACAAATCCAGCAAGATCGCCATAAATCCGGCATGGTCGCTTTAAACCCGGCAAGGTGGCCACAAATCAGGGAAGGTCGCCATATTTCCGGCAAGTTCGCCAATTATCTGGCAAGTTTGCATTAAATCCGGCGAGGTCGCCATATTTCCGGGAAGGTCGCCATATTTCCGGCAAGTTCGCCACAAATTCGGCGAGGTCGCCATATTTCCGGCAAGGTCGCCATATATCCGGCAAGGTCGCCATAAATCCGGCGAGGTCGCCATATTTACGGCAAAGTCGCCACAAATCCGGCGAGGTCGCCATATCTCCGGCAAGGTCGCCATATTTCCGGCAAGTTCGCCACAAATCCGGCAAGGTCGCCATATTTCCGGCAAGGTCGCCGTAAATCTGGCAAGGTCGCCATAAATCCGGTGACGTCGCCATATTTCCGGCAAAGTCGCCATAAATCCGGCAAGGTCGCCATAAATCCGGCGAGGTCGCCATATGTCCGTCAAGGTCGCCATAAATCCGGCAAGGTAGCCACAAATCCGTCAACGTCGCCATATTTCCGGCAAGGTCGCCACAATTCCGGCAAGGTCGCCACAAATCCAGCTATGTAGCCATATTCCCGGCAATGTCGCCATAAATCCGGCAAGGTCGCCACGAATCCGGCAACGTCTCCATAATTTCCGGCATGGTCGCCATAAATCCGGCAAGCTCTCCAAAACCGGCAAGGTCGCCATATTTCCGACAAGGTCGCCATATTTCCGGCAAGGTCGCCGTAAATCCGGCAAGGCCGCCACAAATCCAGCAAGGTCGCCATAAATCCGGCATGGTCGCCATAAATCCGGCAAGGTGGCCACAAATCAGGGAAGGTCGCCATATTTCCGGCAAGTTCGCCAATTATCCGGCAAGTTCGCATCAAATCCGGCGAGGTCGCCATATTTCCGGCAAGGTCGCCATATTTCCGGCAAGTTCGCCACAAATTCGGCGAGGTCGCCATATTTGCGGCAAGGTCTCCATATATCCTGCAAGGTCGCCATAAATCCGGCGAGGTCGTCATATTTCCGGCAAAGTCGCCACAAATCCGGCAAGGACGCCATAAATCCGGCAAGGTCGCCATATTTCCGGCAAGTTCGCCACAAACCCGGCAAGGTCGCCATATTTCCGGCAAGGTCGCCATATATCCGGCAAGGTCGCCATAAATCGGTGAGGTCGCCATATTTCCGGCAAGGTCGCCATACATCCGGCAAGATCGCCACATATCCGGCAAAGTCGCCATATTTCCGACATGGTCGCCATAAATCCGGCAAGGTCGCCACAAATCTGGCAAGGTCGCCATATTTCCGGCAAGGTCGCCATAAATCCGGCAATGTCGCCACAAATCAGGCAAGGTCGCCATATTTCCGGCAAAGTCGCCATAAATCCGGCAAGGTCGCCACAAATCCGGCAAGGGCGCCATATTTCCGGCAAGGTCGCCATATTTACGGCAAGGTCGCCATGAATCCGGCGAGGTCGCCATAAATCCGGCGAGGTCGCCATATTTCCGGCAACGTCGCCATATATCCGGCGAGGTCGCCATATTTACGGCAAGTTCGCCAATTATCCGGCAAGGTCGCACTAAATCCGGCGAGGTCGCCATATTTCCGGCAAGGTCGCCACAAATCCGGCAAGGTCGCCATAAATCCGGCAAGCTGGACAGAAGTCCAGCAAGGTCGCCATATTTCCGGCAAGGTCGCCATAAATCCGGCGAGGTCGCCATATTTCCGGAGAGGTCGCCATATTTCCGGCAAGTTCGCCACAAATTCGGCGAGGTCGCCATATTTCCGGCAAGGTCGCCATATATCCTGCAAGGTCGCCATAAATCCGGTGAGGTCGCCATATTTCCGGCAAAGTCGCCATAAATCCAGCAAGATCGCCATATTTCCGGCAAGGTCGTCGTAAATCCGGCAAGGTCGCAACAAATCCGGCGAGGACGCCATATTTCGGCAAGGTCGCCATAAATCCGGCAAGGTCGCCATAAATCCGGCGAGGTGGCCATATGTCCGTCAAGGTCGCCGTAAATCCGGCAAGGTAGCCACAAATCCGGCAAGGTCACCATATTTCCGGCAAGGTCGCCATAAATCCGGCAAGGTCGCCATAATTCCGGCGAGGTCGCCATATTTCCGGCAAGGTCGCCATAAATCCGGCAATATCGCCACAAATCAGGCAAGGTCGCCATATTTCCGGCAAAGTCGCCATAAATCCGGCAAGGTCGCCACAAATCCGGCAAGGTCGCCATATTTCCGGCAAGGTCGCTATATTTACGGCAAGGTCGCCATGAATCCGGCGAGGTCGCCATATTTCCGGCAAGGTCGCCATATATCCGGCGAGGTCGCCATATTTCCGGCAAGTTCGCCAATTATCCGGCAAGGTCGCACTAAATCCGGCGAGGTCGCCATATTTCCGGCAAGGTCGCCACAAATCCGGCAAGGTCGCCATAAATCAGGCAAGGTCGACAGAAGTCCAGCAAGGTCGCCATATCTCCGGCAAGGTCGCCATAAATCCGGCGAGGTCGCCATATTTCCGGAAAGGTCGCCATAAATCCGGCAAGGTCGCCATATCTCCGGCAAGGATGCCATATTTCCGGCAAGTTCGCCACAAATTCGGCGAGGTCGCCATATTTCCGGTAAGGTCGCCATATATCCTGCAAGGTCGCCATAAATCCGGTGAGGTCGCCATATTTCCGGCAAGGTCGCCAAAAATCCGGCGAGGTCGCTATATTTCCGGCAAGGTCGCCATAAATCCGGCGAGGTCGCCATATTTCCGGCAAGGTCGCCATATTTCCGGCAAGTTCGCAACAAATCCGGCGAGGACGCCCTATTTCCGCAAGGTCGCCATAAATCCGGCAAGGTCGCCATAAATCCGGCGAGGTGGCCATATGTCCGTCAAGGTCGCCATAAATCGGGCAAGGTAGCTACAAATCCGGCAAGGTCGCCATATTTCCGGAAAGGTCGCCACAAATCCGGCCAGGGCGCCATAATTCCGGCAAGGTCGCCATAAATCAGGCAAAGTCGCCATACTTCCGGCAAGGTCGCCATATATCCGGCGAGGTCGCCATATTTCCGGCAAGGTCGCCATATGTCCGGCGAGGTCGCCATATTTCCGGCAAAGTCGCCACTAATCCGGAAAGGTCGCCATAAATCCGGCAAGGTCGCCATATTTCCGGCAAGTTCGCCACAAATCCGGCAAGGTCACCATATTTCCGGCAAGGTCGCCGTAAATCCGGCAAGGTCGCAACAAATCCGGCGAGGGCGCCATATTTCCGGCAAGGTCGCCATAAATCCGGCGAGGTCGCCATATTTCCGGCAAGGTCGCCATATTTCCGGCAAGTTCGCCACAAATTCGGCGAGGTCGCTATATTTCCGGCAAGGTCGCCATATATCCGGCAAGGTCGCCATAAATCTGGCGAGGTCGCCATATTTCCGGCAAAGTCGCCACTAATCCGGAAAGGTCGCCATAAATCCGGCAAGGTCGCCATATTTCCGGCAAGTTCGCCACAAATCCGGCAAGGTCACTATATTTCGGCAAGGTCGCCGTAAATCCGGCAAGGTCGCAACAATCCGGCGAGGGCGCCATATTTCCGGCAAGGTCGCCATAAAACCGGCAAGGTCGCCATATTTCCTACAAGTTCGCCACAAATTCGGCGAGGTCGCCATATTTCCGGCAAGGTCGCCATAAATCCGGCGAGGTCGCCATATTTCCGGCAAGGTCGCCATATTTCCGGCAAGTTCGCCACAAATTCGGCGAGGTCGCTATATTTCCGGCAAGGTCGCCATATATCCGGCAAGGTCGCCATAAATCTGGCGAGGTCGCCATATTTCCGGCAAAGTCGCCACTAATCCGAAAGGTCGCCATAAATCCGGCAAGGTCGCCATATTTCCGGCAAGTTCGCCACAAATCCGGCAAGGTCACTATATTTCCGGCAAGGTCGCCGTAAATCCGGCAAGGTCGCAACAAATCCGGCGAGGGCGCCATATTTCCGGCAAGGTCGCCATAAAACCGGCAAGGTCGCCATATTTCCTACAAGTTCGCCACAAATTCGGCGAGGTCGCCATATTTCCGGCAAGGTCGCCATATATCCTGCAAGATCGCCAAAAATCCGGCGAGGTCGCCATATTTCCGGCAAAGTCGCCATAAATCCAGCAAGATCGCCATATTTCCGGCAAGGTCGTCGTAAATCCGGCAAGGTCGCAACAAATCCGGCGAGGACGCCATATTTCCGGCAAGGTCGCCATAAATCCGGCAAGGTCGCCATAAATCCGGCGAGTGGCCATATGTCCGTCAAGGTCGCCGTAAATCCGGCAAGGTAGCCACAAATCCGGCAAGGTCACCATATTTCCGGCAAGGTCGCCATAAATCCTGCAAGGTCGCCATAATTCCGGCGAGGTCGCCATATTTCCGGCAAGGTCGCCATAAATCCGGCAATATCGCCACAAATCAGGCAAGGTCGCCATATTTCCGGCAAAGTCGCCATAAATCCGGCAAGGTCGCCACAAATCCGGCAAGGTCGCCATATTTCCGGCAAGGTCGCTATATTTACGGCAAGGTCGCCATGAATCCGGCGAGGTCGCCATATTTCCGGCAAGGTCGCCATATATCCGGCGAGGTCGCCATATTTCCGGCAAGTTCGCCAATTATCCGGCAAGGTCGCACTAAATCCGGCGAGGTCGCCATATTTCCGGCAAGGTCGCCACAAATCCGGCAAGGTCGCCATAAATCAGGCAAGGTCGACAGAAGTCCAGCAAGGTCGCCATATCTCCGGCAAGGTCGCCATAAATCCGGCGAGGTCGCCATATTTCCGGAAAGGTCGCCATAAATCCGGCAAGGTCGCCATATCTCCGGCAAGGATGCCATATTTCCGGCAAGTTCGCCACAAATTCGGCGAGGTCGCCATATTTCCGGTAAGGTCGCCATATATCCTGCAAGGTCGCCATAAATCCGGTGAGGTCCCCATATTTCCGGCAAGGTCGCCAAAAATCCGGCGAGGTCGCTATATTTCCGGCAAGGTCGCCATAAATCCGGCGAGGTCGCCATATTTCCGGCAAGGTCGCCATATTTCCGGCAAGTTCGCAACAAATCCGGCGAGGACGCCCTATTTCCGCAAGGTCGCCATAAATCCGGCAAGGTCGCCATAAATCCGGCGAGGTGGCCATATGTCCGTCAAGGTCGCCATAAATCGGGCAAGGTAGCTACAAATCCGGCAAGGTCGCCATATTTCCGGAAAGGTCGCCACAAATCCGGCCAGGGCGCCATAATTCCGGCAAGGTCGCCATAAATCAGGCAAAGTCGCCATACTTCCGGCAAGGTCGCCATATATCCGGCGAGGTCGCCATATTTCCGGCAAGGTCGCCATATGTCCGGCGAGGTCGCCATATTTCCGGCAAAGTCGCCACTAATCCGGAAAGGTCGCCATAAATCCGGCAAGGTCGCCATATTTCCGGCAAGTTCGCCACAAATCCGGCAAGGTCACCATATTTCCGGCAAGGTCGCCGTAAATCCGGCAAGGTCGCAACAAATCCGGCGAGGGCGCCATATTTCCGGCAAGGTCGCCATAAATCCGGCAAGGTCGCCATAAATCCGGCAAGGTCGCCATATTTCCTACAAGTTCGCCACAAATTCGGCGAGGTCGCCATATTTCCGGCAAGGTCGCCATATATCCTGCAAGATCGCCAAAAATCCGGCGAGGTCGCCATATTTCCGGCAAAGTCGCCATAAATCCAGCAAGGTCGCCATATTTCCGGCAAGGTCGTCGTAAATCCGGCAAGGTCGCAACAAATCCGGCGAGGACGCCATATTTCCGGCAAGGTCGCCATAAATCCGGCAAGGTCGCCATAAATCCGGCGAGGTGGCCATATGTCCGTCAAGGTCGCCGTAAATCCGGCAAGGTAGCCACAAATCCGGCAAGGTCACCATATTTCCGGCAAGGTCGCCATAAATCCTGCAAGGTCGCCATAATTCCGGCGAGGTCGCCATATTTCCGGCAAGGTCGCCATAAATCCGGCAATATCGCCACAAATCAGGCAAGGTCGCCATATTTCCGGCAAAGTCGCCATAAATCCGGCAAGGTCGCCACAAATCCGGCAAGGTCGCCATATTTCCGGCAAGGTCGCTATATTTACGGCAAGGTCGCCATGAATCCGGCGAGGTCGCCATATTTCCGGCAAGGTCGCCATATATCCGGCGAGGTCGCCATATTTCCGGCAAGTTCGCCAATTATCCGGCAAGGTCGCACTAAATCCGGCGAGGTCGCCATATTTCCGGCAAGGTCGCCACAAATCCGGCAAGGTCGCCATAAATCAGGCAAGGTCGACAGAAGTCCAGCAAGGTCGCCATATCTCCGGCAAGGTCGCCATAAATCCGGCGAGGTCGCCATATTTCCGGAAAGGTCGCCATAAATCCGGCAAGGTCGCCATATCTCCGGCAAGGATGCCATATTTCCGGCAAGTTCGCCACAAATTCGGCGATGTCGCCATATTTCCGGTAAGGTCGCCATATATCCTGCAAGGTCGCCATAAATCCGGTGAGGTCGCCATATTTCCGCCAAGGTCGCCAAAAATCCGGCGAGGTCGCTATATTTCCGGCAAGGTCGCCATAAATCCGGCGAGGTCGCCATATTTCCGGCAAGGTCGCCATATTTCCGGCAAGTTCGCAACAAATCCGGCGAGGACGCCCTATTTCCGCAAGGTCGCCATAAATCCGGCAAGGTCGCCATAAATCCGGCGAGGTGGCCATATGTCCGTCAAGGTTGCCATAAATCGGGCAAGGTAGCTACAAATCCGGCAAGGTCGCCATATTTCCGGAAAGGTCGCCACAAATCCGGCCAGGGCGCCATAATTCCGGCAAGGTCGCCATAAATCAGGCAAAGTCGCCATACTTCCGGCAAGGTCGCCATATATCCGGCGAGGTCGCCATATTTCCGGCAAGGTCGCCATATGTCCGGCGAGGTCGCCATATTTCCGGCGTTCGCCAATTATCCGGCAAGGTCGCATTAAATCCGGCGAGGTCGCCATATTTCCGGCAAGGTCGCCACAAATCCGGCAAGGTCGCTATAAATCCGGCAAGGTCGACAGAAGTCCAGCAAGGTCGCCATATTTCCGGCAAGGTAGCCATAAATCCGGCGAGGTCGCCATATTTCCGGCAAGTTCGCCAATTATCCGGCAAGGTCGCATTAAATCCGGCGAGGTCGACATATTTCCGGCAAGGTCGCCACAAATCCGGCAAGGTCGCTATAAATCCGGCAAGGTCGACAGAAGTCCAGCAAGGTCGCCATATTTCCGGCAAGGTCGCCATAAATCCGGCGAGGTCGCCATATTTCCGGCAAGGTCGCCATAAATCCGGCGAGGTCGCCATATTTCCGGCAAGGTCGCCATATTTCCGGCAAGTTCGCCACAAATTCGGCGAGGTCGCTATATTTCCGGCAAGGTCGCCATATATCCGGCAAGGTCGCCATAAATCTGGCGAGGTCGCCATATTTCCGGCAAAGTCGCCACTAATCCGGAAAGGTCGCCATAAATCCGGCAAGGTCGCCATATTTCCGGCAAGTTCGCCACAAATCCGGCAAGGTCACTATATTTCCGGCAAGGTCGCCGTAAATCCGGCAAGGTCGCAACAAATCCGGCGAGGGCGCCATATTTCCGGCAAGGTCGCCATAAAACCGGCAAGGTCGCCATAAATCCGGCAAGGTCGCCATATTTCCTACAAGTTCGCCACAAATTCGGCGAGGTCGCCATATTTCCGGCAAGGTCGCCATATATCCTGCAAGATCGCCAAAAATCCGGCGAGGTCGCCATATTTCCGGCAAAGTCGCCATAAATCCAGCAAGGTCGCCATATTTCCGGCAAGGTCGTCGTAAATCCGGCAAGGTCGCAACAAATCCGGCGAGGACGCCATATTTCCGGCAAGGTCGCCATAAATCCGGCAAGGTCGCCATAAATCCGGCGAGGTGGCCATATGTCCGTCAAGGTCGCCGTAAATCCGGCAAGGTAGCCACAAATCCGGCAAGGTCACCATATTTCCGGAAAGGTCGCCATAAATCCGGCAAGGTCGCCATAATTCCGGCGAGGTCGCCATAATTCCGGCGAGGTCGCCATATTTCCGGCAAGGTCGCCATATTTACGGCAAGGTCGCCATAAATCCGGCAAGGTCGACAGAAGTCCAGCAAGGTCGCCATATTTCCGGCAAGGTCGCCATAAATCCGGCGAGGTCGCCATATTTCCGGCAAGGTCGCCATAAATCCGGCGAGGTCGCCATATTTCCGGCAAGGTCGCCATATTTCCGGCAAGTTCGCCACAAATTCGGCGAGGTCGCTATATTTCCGGCAAGGTCGCCATATATCCGGCAAGGTCGCCATAAATCTGGCGAGGTCGCCATATTTCCGGCAAAGTCGCCACTAATCCGGAAAGGTCGCCATAAATCCGGCAAGGTCGCCATATTTCCGGCAAGTTCGCCACAAATCCGGCAAGGTCACCATATTTCCGGCAAGGTCGCCGTAAATCCGGCAAGGTCGCAACAAATCCGGCGAGGGCGCCATATTTCCGGCAAGGTCGCCATAAAACCGGCAAGGTCGCCATAAATCCGGCAAGGTCGCCATATTTCCTACAAGTTCGCCACAAATTCGGCGAGGTCGCCATATTTCCGGCAAGGTCGCCATATATCCTGCAAGATCGCCAAAAATCCGGCGAGGTCGCCATATTTCCGGCAAAGTCGCCATAAATCCAGCAAGATCGCCATATTTCCGGCAAGGTCGTCGTAAATCCGGCAAGGTCGCAACAAATCCGGCGAGGACGCCATATTTCCGGCAAGGTCGCCATAAATCCGGCAAGGTCGCCATAAATCCGGCGAGGTGGCCATATGTCCGTCAAGGTCGCCGTAAATCCGGCAAGGTAGCCACAAATCCGGCAAGGTCACCATATTTCCGGCAAGGTCGCCATAAATCCTGCAAGGTCGCCATAATTCCGGCGAGGTCGCCATATTTCCGGCAAGGTCGCCATAAATCCGGCAATATCGCCACAAATCAGGCAAGGTCGCCATATTTCCGGCAAAGTCGCCATAAATCCGGCAAGGTCGCCACAAATCCGGCAAGGTCGCCATATTTCCGGCAAGGTCGCTATATTTACGGCAAGGTCGCCATGAATCCGGCGAGGTCGCCATATTTCCGGCAAGGTCGCCATATATCCGGCGAGGTCGCCATATTTCCGGCAAGTTCGCCAATTATCCGGCAAGGTCGCACTAAATCCGGCGAGGTCGCCATATTTCCGGCAAGGTCGCCACAAATCCGGCAAGGTCGCCATAAATCAGGCAAGGTCGACAGAAGTCCAGCAAGGTCGCCATATCTCCGGCAAGGTCGCCATAAATCCGGCGAGGTCGCCATATTTCCGGAAAGGTCGCCATAAATCCGGCAAGGTCGCCATATCTCCGGCAAGGATGCCATATTTCCGGCAAGTTCGCCACAAATTCGGCGAGGTCGCCATATTTCCGGTAAGGTCGCCATATATCCTGCAAGGTCGCCATAAATCCGGTGAGGTCCCCATATTTCCGGCAAGGTCGCCAAAAATCCGGCGAGGTCGCTATATTTCCGGCAAGGTCGCCATAAATCCGGCGAGGTCGCCATATTTCCGGCAAGGTCGCCATATTTCCGGCAAGTTCGCAACAAATCCGGCGAGGACGCCCTATTTCCGCAAGGTCGCCATAAATCCGGCAAGGTCGCCATAAATCCGGCGAGGTGGCCATATGTCCGTCAAGGTCGCCATAAATCGGGCAAGGTAGCTACAAATCCGGCAAGGTCGCCATATTTCCGGAAAGGTCGCCACAAATCCGGCCAGGGCGCCATAATTCCGGCAAGGTCGCCATAAATCAGGCAAAGTCGCCATACTTCCGGCAAGGTCGCCATATATCCGGCGAGGTCGCCATATTTCCGGCAAGGTCGCCATATGTCCGGCGAGGTCGCCATATTTCCGGCAAAGTCGCCACTAATCCGGAAAGGTCGCCATAAATCCGGCAAGGTCGCCATATTTCCGGCAAGTTCGCCACAAATCCGGCAAGGTCACCATATTTCCGGCAAGGTCGCCGTAAATCCGGCAAGGTCGCAACAAATCCGGCGAGGGCGCCATATTTCCGGCAAGGTCGCCATAAATCCGGCAAGGTCGCCATAAATCCGGCAAGGTCGCCATATTTCCTACAAGTTCGCCACAAATTCGGCGAGGTCGCCATATTTCCGGCAAGGTCGCCATATATCCTGCAAGATCGCCAAAAATCCGGCGAGGTCGCCATATTTCCGGCAAAGTCGCCATAAATCCAGCAAGGTCGCCATATTTCCGGCAAGGTCGTCGTAAATCCGGCAAGGTCGCAACAAATCCGGCGAGGACGCCATATTTCCGGCAAGGTCGCCATAAATCCGGCAAGGTCGCCATAAATCCGGCGAGGTGGCCATATGTCCGTCAAGGTCGCCGTAAATCCGGCAAGGTAGCCACAAATCCGGCAAGGTCGCCATATTTCCGCCAAGGTCGCCAAAAATCCGGCGAGGTCGCTATATTTCCGGCAAGGTCGCCATAAATCCGGCGAGGTCGCCATATTTCCGGCAAGGTCGCCATAT
This sequence comes from Malacoraja senta, assembly GCA_038087875.1. Lineage (NCBI taxonomy): Eukaryota > Metazoa > Chordata > Chondrichthyes > Rajiformes > Rajidae > Malacoraja > Malacoraja senta. The sequence goes on from JAXLNO010005017.1 coordinate 67,302, forward strand.
TTCCGGCAAGTTCGCAACAAATCCGGCGAGGACGCCCTATTTCCGCAAGGTCGCCATAAATCCGGCAAGGTCGCCATAAATCCGGCGAGGTGGCCATATGTCCGTCAAGGTTGCCATAAATCGGGCAAGGTAGCTACAAATCCGGCAAGGTCGCCATATTTCCGGAAAGGTCGCCACAAATCCGGCCAGGGCGCCATAATTCCGGCAAGGTCGCCATAAATCAGGCAAAGTCGCCATACTTCCGGCAAGGTCGCCATATATCCGGCGAGGTCGCCATATTTCCGGCAAGGTCGCCATATGTCCGGCGAGGTCGCCATATTTCCGGCGTTCGCCAATTATCCGGCAAGGTCGCATTAAATCCGGCGAGGTCGCCATATTTCCGGCAAGGTCGCCACAAATCCGGCAAGGTCGCTATAAATAGGTCGACAGAAGTCCAGCAAGGTCGCCATATTTCCGGCAAGGTAGCCATAAATCCGGCGAGGTCGCCATATTTCCGGCAAGTTCGCCAATTATCCGGCAAGGTCGCATTAAATCCGGCGAGGTCGACATATTTCCGGCAAGGTCGCCACAAATCCGGCAAGGTCGCTATAAATCCGGCAAGGTCGACAGAAGTCCAGCAAGGTCGCCATATTTCCGGCAAGGTCGCCATAAATCCGGCGAGGTCGCCATATTTCCCGGCAAGGTCGCCATAAATCCGGCGAGGTCGCCATATTTCCGGCAAGGTCGCCATATTTCCGGCAAGTTCGCCACAAATTCGGCGAGGTCGCTATATTTCCGGCAAGGTCGCCATATATCCGGCAAGGTCGCCATAAATCTGGCGAGGTCGCCATATTTCCGGCAAAGTCGCCACTATCCGGAAAGGTCGCCATAAATCCGGCAAGGTCGCCATATTTCCGGCAAGTTCGCCACAAATCCGGCAAGGTCACTATATTCCGGCAAGGTCGCCGTAAATCCGGCAAGGTCGCAACAAATCCGGCGAGGGCGCCATAGTTCCGGCAAGGTCGCCATAAAACCGGCAAGGTCGCCATAAATCCGGCAAGGTCGCCATATTTCCTACAAGTTCGCCACAAATTCGGCGAGGTCGCCATATTTCCGGCAAGGTCGCCATATATCCTGCAAGATCGCCAAAAATCCGGCGAGGTCGCCATATTTCCGGCAAAGTCGCCATAAATCCAGCAAGGTCGCCATATTTCCGGCAAGGTCGTCGTAAATCCGGCAAGGTCGCAACAAATCCGGCGAGGACGCCATATTTCCGGCAGGGTCGCCATAAATCCGGCAAGGTCGCCATAAATCCGGCGAGGTGGCCATATGTCCGTCAAGGTCGCCGTAAATCCGGCAAGGTAGCCACCAAATCCGGCAAGGTCACCATATTTCCGGAAAGGTCGCCATAAATCCGGCAAGGTCGCCATAATTCCGGCGAGGTCGCCATAATTCCGGCGAGGTCGCCATATTTACCGGCAAGGTCGCCATATTTACGGCAAGTCGCCATAAATCCGGCAAGGTCGACAGAAGTCCAGCAAGGTCGCCATATTTCCGGCAAGGTCGCCATAAATTCCGGCGAGGTCGCCATATTTCCGGCAAGGTCGCCATAAATCCGGCGAGGTCGCCATATTTCCGGCAAGGTCGCCATAATTTCCGGCAAGTTCGCCACAAATTCGGCGAGGTCGCTATATTTCCGGCAAGGTCGCCATATATCCGGCAAGGTCGCCATAAATCTGGCGAGGTCGCCATATTTCCGGCAAAGTCGCCACTAATCCGGAAAGGTCGCCATAAATCCGGCAAGGTCGCCATATTTTCCGGCAAGTTCGCCACAAATCCGGCAAGGTCACCATATTTCCGGCAAGGTCGCCGTAAATCCGGCAAGGTCGCAACAAATCCGGCGAGGGCGCCATATTTCCGGCAAGGTCGCCATAAAACCGGGCAAGGTCGCCATAAATCCGGCAAGGTCGCCATATTTCCTACAAGTTCGCCACAAATTCGGCGAGGTCGCCATATTTCCGGCAAGGTCGCCATATATCCTGCAAGATCGCCAAAAATCCGGCGAGGTCGCCATATTTCCGGCAAAGTCGCCATAAATCCAGCAAGATCGCCATATTTCCGGCAAGGTCGTCGTAAATCCGGCAAGGTCGCAACAAATCCGGCGAGGACGCCAGATTTCCGGCAAGGTCGCCATAAATCCGGCAAGGTCGCCATAAATCCGGCGAGGTGGCCATATGTCCGTCAAGGTCGCCGTAAATCCGGCAAGGTAGCCACAAATCCGGCAAGGTCACCATATTTCCGGCAAGGTCGCCATAAATCCTGCAAGGTCGCCATAATTCCGGCGAGGTCGCCATATTTCCGGCAAGGTCGCCATAAATCCGGCAATATCGCCACAAATCAGGCAAGGTCGCCATATTTCCGGCAAAGTCGCCATAAATCCGGCAAGGTCGCCACAAATCCGGCAAGGTCGCCATATTTCCGGCAAGGTCGCTATATTTACGGCAAGGTCGCCATGAATCCGGCGAGGTCGCCATATTTCCGGCAAGGTCGCCATATATCCGGCGAGGTCGCCATATTTCCGGCAAGTTCGCCAATTATCCGCAAGGTCGCACTAAATCCGGCGAGGTCGCCATATTTCCGGCAAGGTCGCCACAAATCCGGCAAGGTCGCCATAAATCAGGCAAGGTCGACAGAAGTCCAGCAAGGTCGCCATATCTCCGGCAAGGTCGCCATAAATCCGGCGAGGTCGCCATATTTCCGGAAAGGTCGCCATAAATCCGGCAAGGTCGCCATATCTCCGGCAAGGATGCCATATTTCCGGCAAGTTCGCCACAATTCGGCGAGGTCGCCATATTTCCGGTAAGGTCGCCATATATCCTGCAAGGTCGCCATAAATCCGGTGAGGTCCCATATTTCCGGCAAGGTCGCCAAAAATCCGGCGAGGTCGCTATATTCCGGCAAGGTCGCCATAAATCCGGCGAGGTCGCCATATTTCCGGCAAGGTCGCCATATTTCCGGCAAGTTCGCAACAAATCCGGCGAGGACGCCCTATTTCCGCAAGGTCGCCATAAATCCGGCAAGGTCGGCCATAAATCCGGCGAGGTGGCCATATGTCCGTCAAGGTCGCCATAAATCGGGCAAGGTAGCTACAAATCCGGCAAGGTCGCCATATTTCCGGAAAGGTCGCCACAAATCCGGCCAGGGCGCCATAATTCCGGCAAGGTCGCCATAAATCAGGCAAAGTCGCCATACTCCGGCAAGGTCGCCATATATCCGGCGAGGTCGCCATATTTCCGGCAAGGTCGCCATATGTCCGGCGAGGTCGCCATATTTCCGGCAAAGTCGCCACTATCCGGAAAAGGTCGCCATAAATCCGGCAAGGTCGCCATATTTCCGGCAAGTTCGCCACAAATCCGGCAAGGTCACCATATTTCCGGCAAGGTCGCCGTAAATCCGGCAAGGTCGCAACAAATCCGGCGAGGGCGCCATATTTCCGGCAAGGTCGCCATAAATCCGGCAAGGTCGCCATAAATCCGGCAAGGTCGCCATATTTCCTACAAGTTCGCCACAAATTCGGCGAGGTCGCCATATTTCCGGCAAGGTCGCCATATATCCTGCAAGATCGCCAAAAATCCCGGCGAGGTCGCCATATTTCCGGCAAAGTCGCCATAAATCCAGCAAGGTCGCCATATTTCCGGCAAGGTCGTCGTAAATCGGCAAGGTCGCAACAAATCCGGCGAGGACGCCATATTTCCGGCAAGGTCGCCATAAATCCGGCAGGTCGCCATAAATCCGGCGAGGTGGCCATATGTCCGTCAAGGTCGCCGTAAATCCGGCAAGGTAGCCACAAATCCGGCAAGTCACCATATTTCCGGCAAGGTCGCCATAAATCCTGCAAGGTCGCCATAATTCCGGCGAGGTCGCCATATTTCCGGCAAGGTCGCCATAAATCCGGCAATATCGCCACAAATCAGGCAAGGTCGCCATATTTCCGGCAAAGTCGCCATAAATCCGGCAAGGTCGCCACAAATCCGGCAAGGTCGCCATATTTCCGGCAAGGTCGCTATATTTACGGCAAGGTCGCCATGAATCCGGCGAGGTCGCCATATTCCGGCAAGGTCGCCATATATCCTGCGAGGTCGCCATATTTCCGGCAAGTTCGCCAATTATCCGGCAAGGTCGCACTAAATCCGGCGAGGTCGCCATATTTCCGGCAAGGTCGCCACAAATCCGGCAAGGTCGCCATAAATCAGGCAAGGTCGACAGAAGTCCAGCAAGGTCGGCCATATCTCCGGCAAGGTCGCCATAAATCCGGCGAGGTCGCCATATTTCCGGAAAGGTCGCCATAAATCCGGCAAGGTCGCCATATCTCCGGCAAGGATGCCATATTTCCGGCAAGTTCGCCACAAATTCGGCGAGGTCGCCATATTTCCGGTAAGGTCGCCATATATCCTGCAAGGTCGCCATAAATCCGGTGAGGTCGCCATATTTCCGCCAAGGTCGCCAAAAATCCGGCGAGGTCGCTATATTTCCGGCAAGGTCGCATAAATCCGGCGAGGTCGCCATATTTCCGGCAAGGTCGCCATATTTCCGGCAAGTTCGCAACAAATCCGGCGAGGACGCCCTATTTCCGCAAGGTCGCCATAAATCCGGCAAGGTCGCCATAAATCCGGCGAGGTGGCCATATGTCCGTCAAGGTTGCCATAAATCGGGCAAGGTAGCTACAAATCCGGCAAGGTCGCCATATTTCGGGAAAGGTCGCCACAAATCCGGCCAGGGCGCCATAATTCCGGCAAGGTCGCCATAAATCAGGCAAAGTCGCCATACTTCCGGCAAGGTCGCCATATATCCGGCGAGGTCGCCATATTTCCGGCAAGGTCGCCATATGTCCGGCGAGGTCGCCATATTTCCGGCGTTCGCCAATTATCCGGCAAGGTCGCATTAAATCCGGCGAGGTCGCCATATTTCCGGCAAGGTCGCCACAAATCCGGCAAGGTCGCCTATAAATCCGGCAAGGTCGACAGAAGTCCAGCAAGGTCGCCATATTTCCGGCAAGGTAGCCATAAATCCGGCGAGGTCGCCATATTTCCGGCAAGTTCGCCAATTATCCGGCAAGGTCGCATTAAATCCGGCGAGGTCGACATATTTCCGGCAAGGTCCGCCACAAATCCGGCAAGGTCGCTATAAATCCGGCAAGGTCGACAGAAGTCCAGCAAGGTCGCCATATTTCCGGCAAGGTCGCCATAAATCCGGCGAGGTCGCCATATTTCGGCAAGGTCGCCATAAATCCGGCGAGGTCGCCATATTTCCGGCAAGGTCGCCATATTTCCGGCAAGTTCGCCACAAATTCGGCGAGGTCGCTATATTTCCGGCAAGGTCGCCATATATCCGGCAAGGTCGCCATAATCTGGCGAGGTCGCCATATTTCCGGCACAGTCGCCACTAATCCGGAAAGGTCGCCATAAATCCGGCAAGGTCGCCATAATTTCCGGCAAGTTCGCCACAAATCCGGCAAGGTCACTATATTTCCGGCAAGGTCGCCGTAAATCCGGCAAGGTCGCAACAAATCCGGCGAGGGCGCCATATTTCCGGCAAGGTCGCCATAAAACCCGCAAGGTCGCCATAAATCCGGCAAGGTCGCCATATTTCCTACAAGTTCGCCACAAATTCGGCGAGGTCGCCATATTTCCGGCAAGGTCGCCATATATCTGCAAGATCGCCAAAAATCCGGCGAGGTCGCCATATTTCCGGCAAAGTCGCCATAAATCCAGCAAGGTCGCCATATTTCCGGCAAGGTCGTCGAAATCCGGCAAGGTCGCAACAAATCCGGCGAGGACGCCATATTTCCGGCAAGGTCGCCATAAATCCGGCAGGCTCGCCATAAATCCGGCGAGGTGGCCATATGTCCGTCAAGGTCGCCGTAAA
>JAXLNO010005017.1:73405-152847 GCA_038087875.1 Malacoraja senta
ACGACCTTGCCGTATTTGTGGCTACCTTGCCGGATTTATGGCGACTTTGTCGGAAATATGGCGACATTGCCGGATTTGTGTCCACCTTGCCGGATTTATGACGACCTTGCCGGATTTGTGGCGACCTTGCCGGAAATATGGCGACCTCGCCGGATTTGTGGCGACCTTGCCGGATTTATGGCGACCTTGCCGGAAATATGGCGACCTTGCCGGATTTGTTGCGACCTTGCCGGAAATATTGCGACCTTGCTGGAAATATGGGAACCTTGCCGGATTTGTGGCGACCTTGCCGGAAATATGGCGACATTGCCGGAAATATAGCGACCTTGCCGGATTTGTGGCGACCTTGCCGGATTTACGGCGACCTTGTCGGAAATATGGCGAGCTTGCCGGATATGGCGACCTTGCCGGAAATATTGCGACCTTGCTGGAAATATGGGGACCTTGCCGTATTTGTCGCGACCTTGCCGGATTTATGGCGACTTTGCCGGAAATATGGCGACATTGCCGGATTTGAGGCGACCTTGCCGGATTTATGACGACCTTGCCGTATTTATGGCGACCTTGCCTGAAATATGGCGACCTTGCCGGATTAGTGGCGACCTTGCCGGAATTGTGGCGACCTTGCCGGAAATATCGCGATCTCGCCGGATTTGTGGCGACCTTGCTGGATATATGGCGACCTCGCCGGATTTGTGGCGACCTTGCCGCATTTATGGCGACCTTGCCCGAAATATGGCGACCTCGCCGGATTTGTGGCGAACTGGCCGGATTTATGACGACCTTGCCGGAAATATGGCGACTTCGCCGGATTTGTGGCGACCTTGCCGGATTTGAGGCTACCTTGCCGGAAATATGGCGACCTCGCCGGATTTGTGGCGACCTTGCCGGAATTGTGGCGACCTTGCCGGAAATATCGCGATCTCGCCGGATTTGTGGCGACCTTGCCGAATTTATGGCGAACTTGCCGGATTGATGGCGACCTTGCCGGATTTGTGGCGATCTTGCCGAATTTATGGCGACCTTGACGGAAATATGGCGACCTTGCTGGATTTGTGGCGACCTTGCCGGAAATATGGCTACCTTGCCGGAAATATGGCGACCTGGCCGGATTTATGGCAACCTTGCCGGAAATATGGCGACCTTGCTGGAAATATGGCGACCTTGTCGGATTTGTGGCGACCTTGCCGGATTTATGGCGACCTTGCCGGAAATATGGCGACCTTGTCGGATTTGTGGCGACCTTGCCGGATTTGTGGCGACCTTGCCGGAAATATGTCGACCATGACGGATATTTGGCGACCTTTCCGGATTTATGGCGACCATGTCGGAAATATGGCGACCTTGCCAGATTTGTGGCGATCTTGCCGGAAATATGGCGACCTTGCCGTAAATATAGCGACCTTGCCGGATTTCTGGCGACCTTGCCGGATTTATGGCTACATCGCCGGATTTATGGCGACCTTGCCGGATTTGTGGCGACCTTGCCGAATTTATGGCGACCTTGCCGGAAATATGTCGACCTCGCCGGATTTGTGGCGAACTGGCCGGATTTATGACGACCTTGCCGGAAATATGGCGACTTCGCCGGATTTGTGGCGACCTTGCCGGATTTGAGGCTACCTTGCCGGAAATATGGCGACCTCGCCGGATTTGTGGCGACCTTGCCGGATTTGTGGCGACCTTGCCGGAAATATCGCGATCTCGCCGGATTTGTGGCGACCTTGCCGAATTTATGGCGAACTTGCCGGATTGATGGCGACCTTGCCGGATTTGTGGCGACCTTGCCGAATTTATGGCGACCTTGACGGAAATATGGCGACCTTGCTGGATTTGTGGCGACCTTGCCGGAAATATGGCGACCATGACGGAATTTTGGTGACCTTTCCGGATTTATGGCGACCATGTCGGAAATATGGCGACCTTGCCGGATTTGTGGCGACCTTGCCGGAAATATGGCGACCTTGCCGTAAATATAGCGACCTTGCCGGATTTCTGGCGACCTTGCCGGATTTATGGCTACCTCGCCGGATTTATGGCGACCTTGCCGGATTTGTGGCGACCTTGCCGAATTTATTGCGACCTTGACGGAAATATGGCGACCTTGCTGGATTTGTGGCGACCTTGCCGGAAATATGGCGACCTTGCCGGAAATATGGCGACCTGGCCGGATTTATGCCAACCTTGCCGGATTTGTGGCGACCTTGCCGGATTTATGGCGACCTTGCCTGATTTATGGCGACCTTGCCGGAAATATGGCGACCTTGCCTGATTTGTGGCGATCTTGCCGGAAATATTGCGACCTTGCTGGAAATATGGGGACCTTGCCGGATTTGTGGCGACTTTGCCGGATTTATGGAGACCTTTTCCGGAAATATGGCGACCTTGCCGGAAATATTGCGAACTTGCTGGAAATATGGGGACCTTGCCGTATTTGTGGCTACCTTGCCGGATTTATGGCGACTGTCGGAAATATAGCGACATTGCCGGATTTGTGTCGACCTTGACGGATTTATGACGACCTTGCCGGATTTGTGGCGACCTTGCCTGAAATATGGCGACCTCGCCGGATTTGTGGCGACCTTGCCGGATTTATGGCGACCTTGCCGGAAATATGGCGACCTTGCCAGATTTGTGGCGACCTTGCCGGAAATATTGCGACTTTGCTGGAAATATGGGGACCTTGCCGTATTTGTCGCGACCTTGCCGGATTTATGGCGACTTTGCCGGAAATATGGCGACATTGCCGGATTTGAGGCGACCTTGCCGGATTTATGACGACCTTACCGGATTTATGGCGACCTTGCCTGAAATATGGCGACCTTGCCGAATTTGTGGCGACCTTGCCGGATTTATGACGACCTTGCCGAATTTATGGCGAACTTGCCGGATTGATGGCGACCTTGCCGGATTTGTGGCGATCTTGCCGAATTTATGGCGACCTTGACGGAAATATGGCGACCTTGCTGGATTTGTGGCGACCTTGCCGGAAATATGGCTACCTTGCCGGAAATATGGCGACCTGGCCGGATTTATGGCAACCTTGCCGGAAATATGGCGACCTTGCTGGAAATATGGCGACCTTGTCGGATTTGTGGCGACCTTGCCGGATTTATGGCGACCTTGCCGGAAATATGGCGACCTTGTCGGATTTGTGGCGACCTTGCCGGATTTGTGGCGACCTTGCCGGAAATATGTCGACCATGACGGATATTTGGCGACCTTTCCGGATTTATGGCGACCATGTCGGAAATATGGCGACCTTGCCAGATTTGTGGCGATCTTGCCGGAAATATGGCGACCTTGCCGTAAATATAGCGACCTTGCCGGATTTCTGGCGACCTTGCCGGATTTATGGCTACATCGCCGGATTTATGGCGACCTTGCCGGATTTGTGGCGACCTTGCCGAATTTATGGCGACCTTGCCGGAAATATGTCGACCTCGCCGGATTTGTGGCGAACTGGCCGGATTTATGACGACCTTGCCGGAAATATGGCGACTTCGCCGGATTTGTGGCGACCTTGCCGGATTTGAGGCTACCTTGCCGGAAATATGGCGACCTCGCCGGATTTGTGGCGACCTTGCCGGATTTGTGGCGACCTTGCCGGAAATATCGCGATCTCGCCGGATTTGTGGCGACCTTGCCGAATTTATGGCGAACTTGCCGGATTGATGGCGACCTTGCCGGATTTGTGGCGACCTTGCCGAATTTATGGCGACCTTGACGGAAATATGGCGACCTTGCTGGATTTGTGGCGACCTTGCCGGAAATATGGCGACCATGACGGAATTTTGGTGACCTTTCCGGATTTATGGCGACCATGTCGGAAATATGGCGACCTTGCCGGATTTGTGGCGACCTTGCCGGAAATATGGCGACCTTGCCGTAAATATAGCGACCTTGCCGGATTTCTGGCGACCTTGCCGGATTTATGGCTACCTCGCCGGATTTATGGCGACCTTGCCGGATTTGTGGCGACCTTGCCGAATTTATTGCGACCTTGACGGAAATATGGCGACCTTGCTGGATTTGTGGCGACCTTGCCGGAAATATGGCGACCTTGCCGGAAATATGGCGACCTGGCCGGATTTATGCCAACCTTGCCGGATTTGTGGCGACCTTGCCGGATTTATGGCGACCTTGCCTGATTTATGGCGACCTTGCCGGAAATATGGCGACCTTGCCTGATTTGTGGCGATCTTGCCGGAAATATTGCGACCTTGCTGGAAATATGGGGACCTTGCCGGATTTGTGGCGACTTTGCCGGATTTATGGAGACCTTTTCCGGAAATATGGCGACCTTGCCGGAAATATTGCGAACTTGCTGGAAATATGGGGACCTTGCCGTATTTGTGGCTACCTTGCCGGATTTATGGCGACTGTCGGAAATATAGCGACATTGCCGGATTTGTGTCGACCTTGACGGATTTATGACGACCTTGCCGGATTTGTGGCGACCTTGCCTGAAATATGGCGACCTCGCCGGATTTGTGGCGACCTTGCCGGATTTATGGCGACCTTGCCGGAAATATGGCGACCTTGCCAGATTTGTGGCGACCTTGCCGGAAATATTGCGACTTTGCTGGAAATATGGGGACCTTGCCGTATTTGTCGCGACCTTGCCGGATTTATGGCGACTTTGCCGGAAATATGGCGACATTGCCGGATTTGAGGCGACCTTGCCGGATTTATGACGACCTTACCGGATTTATGGCGACCTTGCCTGAAATATGGCGACCTTGCCGAATTTGTGGCGACCTTGCCGGATTTATGACGACCTTGCCGGATTTGTGGCGACCTTGCCGGATTGATGGCGATCTTGCCGGATTTATGGCGACATTCCCGGAAATATGGCGACCTCGCCGGATTTGTGGCGACCTTGCCGGATTTATGACGACCTTGCCGGAAATATGGCGACTTCGCCGGATTTGTGGCGACCTTGCCGGAAATATGGCGACCTCGCCGGATTTCTGGCGACCTTGCCGGATTTGTGGCGCACTTGCTGGAAATATGGGGACCCCGCCGGATTTCTGGCGACCTTGCCGGAATTATGACGACCTTGCCGTATTTATGGCGACCTTGCCTGAAACATGGCGACCTTGCCGAACTTGTGGCGACCTTGCCGGATTTATGGCGACCTCGCCGGATTTGTGGCGACCTTGCCGGATTTATGGCGACCTTGCCGGAAATATGGCGACCTTGCCGGATTTGTGGCGGCCTTGCCGGATTTATGGCGACCTTGTCTGGATATATGGCAACCTTGCCGGATTTATGACGACCTTGCCGGATTTGTGGCGACCTTGCCGGAAATATGGCGACCTCGCCGGATTTGTGGCGACCTTGCCGGATTTATGGCGACCTTGCCGGAAATATGGCGACCTTGCCGGATTTGTGGCGACCTTGCCGGGAATATTGCGACCTTGCTGGAAATATGGTGACCTTGCCGGATTTGTGGCGACCTTGCCGGAAATATGGAGACATTGCCGGAAATATAGCGACCTTGCCGGATTTGTGGCGACCTTGCCGGATTTACGGCGACCTTGTCGGAAATATGGCGAGCTTGCCGGATTGTGGCGACCTTGCCGGAAATATTGCGACCTTGCTGGAAATATGGGGACCTTGCCGTATTTGTCGCGACCTTGCCGGATTTATGGCGACTTTGCCGGAAATATGGCGACATTGCCGGATTTGAGGCGACCTTGCCGGATTTATGACGACCTTGCAGGATTTATGGCGACCTTGCCTAAAATATGGCGACCTTGCCGAATTTCTGGCGACCTTGCCGGATTTATGGCGACCTTGCCGGTTTGTGGCGACCTTGCAGGATTTATGGCGACTTTGCCGCATTTATGGCGACCTTGCCGGAAATATGGCGACCTCGCCGGATTTGTGGCGAACTTGCCGGATTGATGACGACCTTGCCGGAAATATGGCGACTTCGCCGGATTTGTGGGGACCTTGCCGGATTTGAGGCTACCTTGCCGGAAATATGGCGACCTCGCCGGATTTGTGGCGACCTTGCCGGAATTGTGCCGACCTTGCCGGAAATATCGCGATCTCGCCGGATATGTGGCGACCTTGCCGAATTTATGGCGAACTTGCCGGATTGATGGCGACCTTGCCGGATTTGTGGCGACCTTGCCGAATTTATGGCGACCTTGACGGAAATATGGCGACCTCGCTGGATTTGTGGCGACCTTGCCGGATTGATGGCGATCTTGCCGGATTTATGGCGACATTCCCGGAAATATGGCGACCTCGCCGGATTTGTGGCGACCTTGCCGGATTTATGACGACCTTGCCGGAAATATGGCGACTTCGCCGGATTTGTGGCGACCTTGCCGGAAATATGGCGACCTCGCCGGATTTCTGGCGACCTTGCCGGATTTGTGGCGCACTTGCCGGAAATATGGGGACCCCGCCGGATTTCTGGCGACCTTGCCGGAATTATGACGACCTTGCCGTATTTATGGCGACCTTGCCTGAAACATGGCGACCTTGCCGAACTTGTGGCGACCTTGCCGGATTTATGGCGACCTCGCCGGATTTGTGGCGACCTTGCCGGATTTATGGCGACCTTGCCGGAAATATGGCGACCTTGCCGGATTTGTGGCGGCCTTGCCGGATTTATGGCCACCTTGTCTGGAAATATGGCAACCTTGCCGGATTTATGACGACCTTGCCGGATTTGTGGCGACCTTGCCGGAAATATGGCGACCTCGCCGGATTTGTGGCGACCTTGCCGGATTTATGGCGACCTTGCCGGAAATATGGCGACCTTGCCGGATTTGTGGCGACCTTGCCGGGAATATTGCGACCTTGCTGGAAATATGGTGACCTTGCCGGATTTGTGGCGACCTTGCCGGAAATATGGAGACATTGCCGGAAATATAGCGACCTTGCCGGATTTGTGGCGACCTTGCCGGATTTACGGCGACCTTGTCGGAAATATGGCGAGCTTGCCGGATTGTGGCGACCTTGCCGGAAATATTGCGACCTTGCTGGAAATATGGGGACCTTGCCGTATTTGTCGCGACCTTGCCGGATTTATGGCGACTTTGCCGGAAATATGGCGACATTGCCGGATTTGAGGCGACCTTGCCGGATTTATGACGACCTTGCAGGATTTATGGCGACCTTGCCTAAAATATGGCGACCTAGCCGAATTTCTGGCGACCTTGCCGGATTTATGGCGACCTTGCCGGTTTGTGGCGACCTTGCAGGATTTATGGCGACTTTGCCGCATTTATGGCGACCTTGCCGGAAATATGGCGACCTCGCCGGATTTGTGGCGAACTTGCCGGATTGATGACGACCTTGCCGGAAATATGGCGACTTCGCCGGATTTGTGGGGACCTTGCCGGATTTGAGGCTACCTTGCCGGAAATATGGCGACCTCGCCGGATTTGTGGCGACCTTGCCGGAATTGTGCCGACCTTGCCGGAAATATCGCGATCTCGCCGGATATGTGGCGACCTTGCCGAATTTATGGCGAACTTGCCGGATTGATGGCGACCTTGCCGGATTTGTGGCGACCTTGCCGAATTTATGGCGACCTTGACGGAAATATGGCGACCTCGCTGGATTTGTGGCGACCTTGCTGGATTTATGGCTACCTCGCCGGATTTATGGCGTCCTTGCCGGATTTGTTGCGACCTTGCCGGAAATATTGCGACCTTGCTGGAAATATGGGAACCTTGCCGGATTTGTGGCGACCTTGCCGGAAATATGGCGACATTGCCGGAAAATATAGCGACCTTGCCGGATTTGTGGCGACCTTGCCGGATTTACGGCGACCTTGTCGGAAATATGGCGAGCTTGCCGGATATGGCGACCTTGCCGAAATATTGCGACCTTGCTGGAAATATGGGGACCTTGCCGTATTTGTCGCGACCTTGCCGGATTTATGGCGACTTTGCCGGAAATATGGCGACATTGCCGGATTTGAGGCGACCTTGCCGGATTTATGACGACCTTGCCGTATTTATGGCGACCTTGCCTGAAATATGGCGACCTTGCCGGATTAGTGGCGACCTTGCCGGAATTGTGGCGACCTTGCCGGAAATATCGCGATCTCGCCGGATTTGTGGCGACCTTGCTGGATATATGGCGACCTCGCCGGATTTGTGGCGACCTTGCCGCATTTATGGCGACCTTGCCGGAAATATGGCGACCTCGCCGGATTTGTGGCGAACTGGCCGGATTTATGACGACCTTGCCGGAAATATGGCGACTTCGCCGGATTTGTGGCGACCTTGCCGGATTTGAGGCTACCTTGCCGGAAATATGGCGACCTCGCCGGATTTGTGGCGACCTTGCCGGAATTGTGGCGACCTTGCCGGAAATATCGCGATCTCGCCGGATTTGTGGCGACCTTGCCGAATTTATGGCGAACTTGCCGGATTGATGGCGACCTTGCCGGATTTGTGGCGATCTTGCCGAATTTATGGCGACCTTGACGGAAATATGGCGACCTTGCTGGATTTGTGGCGACCTTGCCGGAAATATGGCTACCTTGCCGGAAATATGGCGACCTGGCCGGATTTATGGCAACCTTGCCGGAAATATGGCGACCTTGCTGGAAATATGGCGACCTTGTCGGATTTGTGGCGACCTTGCCGGATTTATGGCGACCTTGCCGGAAATATGGCGACCTTGTCGGATTTGTGGCGACCTTGCCGGATTTGTGGCGACCTTGCCGGAAATATGTCGACCATGACGGATTTTTGGCGACCTTTCCGGATTTATGGCGACCATGTCGGAAATATGGCGACCTTGCCAGATTTGTGGCGACCTTGCCGGAAATATGGCGACCTTGCCGTAAATATAGCGACCTTGCCGGATTTCTGGCGACCTTGCCGGATTTATGGCTACATCGCCGGATTTATGGCGACCTTGCCGGATTTGTGGCGACCTTGCCGAATTTATGGCGACCTTGCCGGAAATATGTCGACCTCGCCGGATTTGTGGCGAACTGGCCGGATTTATGACGACCTTGCCGGAAATATGGCGACTTCGCCGGATTTGTGGCGACCTTGCCGGATTTGAGGCTACCTTGCCGGAAATATGGCGACCTCGCCGGATTTGTGGCGACCTTGCCGGATTTGTGGCGACCTTGCCGGAAATATCGCGATCTCGCCGGATTTGTGGCGACCTTGCCGAATTTATGGCGAACTTGCCGGATTGATGGCGACCTTGCCGGATTTGTGGCGACCTTGCCGAATTTATGGCGACCTTGACGGAAATATGGCGACCTTGCTGGATTTGTGGCGACCTTGCCGGAAATATGGCTACCGTGCCGGAAATATGGCGACCTGGCCGGATTTATGGCAACCTTGCCGGAAATATGGCGACCTTGCGGGAAATATGGCGACCTTGTCGGATTTGTGGCGACCTTGCCGGATTTATGGCGACCTTGCCGGAAATATGGCGACCTTGTCGGATTTGTGGCGACCTTGCCGGATTTGTGGCGACCTTGCCGGAAATATGTCGACCATGACGGAATGTTGGTGACCTTTCCGGATTTATGGCGACCATGTCGGAAATATGGCGACCTTGCCGGTTTTGTGGCGACCTTGCCGGAAATATGGCGACCTTGCCGTAAATATAGCGACCTTGCCGGATGTCTGGCGACCTTGCCGGATTTATGGCTACCTCGCCGGATTTATGGCGACCTTGCCGGATTTGTGGCGACCTTGCCGAATTTATTGCGACCTTGACGGAAATATGGCGACCTTGCTGGATTTGTGGCGACCTTGCCGGAAACATGGCGACCTTGCCGGAAATATGGCGACCTGGCCGGATTTATGCCAACCTTGCCGGATTTGTGGCGACCTTGCCGGATTTATGGCGACCTTGCCTGATTTATGGCGACCTTGCCGGAAATATGGCGACCTTGCCTGATTTGTGGCGATCTTGCCGGAAATATTGCGACCTTGCTGGAAATATGGGGACCTTGCCGGATTTGTGGCGACTTTGCCGGATTTATGGAGACCTTTTTCGGAAATATGGCGACCTTGCCGGAAATATTGCGAACTTGCTGGAAATATGGGGACCTTGCCGTATTTGTGGCTACCTTGCCGGATTTATGGCGACTGTCGGAAATATAGCGACATTGCCGGATTTGTGTCGACCTTGACGGATTTATGACGACCTTGCCGGATTTGTGGCGACCTTGCCTGAAATATGGCGACCTCGCCGGATTTGTGGCGACCTTGCCGGATTTATGGCGACCTTGCCGGAAATATGGCGACCTTGCCAGATTTGTGGCGACCTTGCCGGAAATATTGCGACTTTGCTGGAAATATGGGGACCTTGCCGTATGTGTCGCGACCTTGCCGGATTTATGGCGACTTTGCCGGAAATATGGCGACATTGCCGGATTTGAGGCGACCTTGCCGGATTTATGACGACCTTACCGGATTTATGGCGACCTTGCCTGAAATATGGCGACCTTGCCGAATTTGTGGCGACCTTGCCGGATTTATGACGACCTTGCCGGATTTGTGGCGACCTTGCCGGATTGATGGCGATCTTGCCGGATTTATGGCGACATTCCCGGAAATATGGCGACCTCGCCGGATTTGTGGCGACCTTGCCGGATTTATGACGACCTTGCCGGAAATATGGCGACTTCGCCGGATTTGTGGCGACCTTGCCGGAAATATGGCGACCTCGCCGGATTTCTGGCGACCTTGCCGGATTTGTGGCGCACTTGCCGGAAATATGGGGACCCCGCCGGATTTCTGGCGACCTTGCCGGAATTATGACGACCTTGCCGTATTTATGGCGACCTTGCCTGAAACATGGCGACCTTGCCGAACTTGTGGCGACCTTGCCGGATTTATGGCGACCTCGCCGGATTTGTGGCGACCTTGCCGGATTTATGGCGACCTTGCCGGAAATATGGCGACCTTGCAGGATTTGTGGCGGCCTTGCCGGATTTATGGCGACCTTGTCTGGAAATATGGCAACCTTGCCGGATTTATGACGACCTTGCCGGATTTGTGGCGACCTTGCCGGAAATATGGCGACCTCGCCGGATTTGTGGCGACCTTGCCGGATTTATGGCGACCTTGCCGGAAATATGGCGACCTTGCCGGATTTGTGGCGACCTTGCCGGGAATATTGCGACCTTGCTGGAAATATGGTGACCTTGCCGGATTTGTGGCGACCTTGCCGGAAATATGGAGACATTGCCGGAAATATAGCGACCTTGCCGGATTTGTGGCGACCTTGCCGGATTTACGGCGACCTTGTCGGAAATATGGCGAGCTTGCCGGATTGTGGCGACCTTGCCGGAAATATTGCGACCTTGCTGGAAATATGGGGACCTTGCCGTATTTGTCGCGACCTTGCCGGATTTATGGCGACTTTGCCGGAAATATGGCGACATTGCCGGATTTGAGGCGACCTTGCCGGATTTATGACGACCTTGCAGGATTTATGGCGACCTTGCCTAAAATATGGCGACCTTGCCGAATTTCTGGCGACCTTGCCGGATTTATGGCGACCTTGCCGGTTTGTGGCGACCTTGCAGGATTTATGGCGACCTTGCCGCATTTATGGCGACCTTGCCGGAAATATGGCGACCTCGCCGGATTTGTGGCGAACTTGCCGGATTGATGACGACCTTGCCGGAAATATGGCGACTTCGCCGGATTTGTGGAGACCTTGCCGGATTTGAGGCTACCTTGCCGGAAATATGGCGACCTCGCCGGATTTGTGGCGACCTTGCCGGAATTGTGCCGACCTTGCCGGAAATATCGCGATCTCGCCGGATTTGTGGCGACCTTGCCGAATTTATGGCGAACTTGCCGGATTGATGGCGACCTTGCCGGATTTGTGGCGACCTTGCCGAATTTATGGCGACCTTGACGGAAATATGGCGACCTTGCCGGATTTGTGGCGACATTGCCGGATTTATGGCGACCTTTTCTGGAAATATGGCCACCTTGCCGGATTTATGACGACCTTGCCGGATTTGTGGCGACCTTGCCGGAAATATGGCGACCTCGCCGGATTTGTGGCGACCTTGCCGGATTTATGGCGACCTTGCCGGAAATATGGCGACCTTGCCGGATTTGTGGCGACCTTGCCGGAAATATTGCGACCTTGCTGGAAATATGGTGACCTTGTCGGATTTGTGGCGACCTTTGCCGGAAATATGGAGACATTGCCGGAAATATAGCGACCTTGCCGGATTTGTGGCGACCTTGCCGGATTTACGGCGACCTTGTCGGAAATATGGCGAGCTTGCCGGATTGTGGCGACCTTGCCGGAAATATTGCGACCTTGCGGGAAATATGGGGACCTTGCCGTATTTGTCGCGACCTTGCCGGATTTATGGCGACTTTGCCGGAAATATGGCGACATTGCCGGATTTGTGGCGACCTTGCCGGAATTGTGGCGACCTTGCCGGAAATATCGCGACCTCTCCGGATTTGTGGCGACCTTGCCGGATTTATGGCGACCTCGCCGGATTTGTGGCGACATTGCCGGATTTATGGCGACCTTGCCGGAAATATGGCGACATTGCCGGATTTGAGGCGACCTTGCCGGATTTATGACGATCTTGCAGGATTTATGGCGACCTTGCCTGAAATATGGCGACCTTGCCGAATTTGTGGCGACCTTGCCGGATTTATGGCGACCTTGCCGGTTTGTGGCGACCTTGCCGGATTTATGGCGAACTTGCCGGATTTGTGGCGAACTTGCCGGAAATATGGGGACCCCGCCGGATTTCTGGCGACCTTGCCGGATTTATGACGACCTTGCCATATTTATGGCGACCTTGCCTGAAATATGGCGACCTTGCCGAATTTGTGGCGGCCTTGCCGGATTTATGTTGACCTCGCCGGATTTGTGGCGACCTTGCCGGATTTATGGCGACCTTGCCGGAAATATGGCGACCTCGCCTGATTTGTGGCGAACTTGCCGGATTTATGACGACCTTGCCGGAAATATGGCGACTTCGCCGGATTTGTGGCGACCTTGCCGGATTTGAGGCGACCTTGCCGGAAATATGGCGACCTCGCCGGATTTGTGGCGACCTTAACGGAATTGTGGCGACCTTGCCGGAAATATCGCGATCTCGCCGGATTTGTGGCGACCTTGCCGGATTTATGGCGACCTCGCCGGATTTGTGGCGACCTTGCCGCATTTATGGCGACCTTGCCGGAAATATGGCGACCTCGCCGGATTTGTGGCGAACTTGCCGGATTGATGACGACCTTGCCGAAAATATGGCGACTTCGCCGGATTTGTGGCGATCTTGCCGGATTTGAGGCTACCTTGCCGGAAATATGGCGACCTCGCCGGATTTGTGGCGACCTTGCCGGAATTGTGGCGACCTTGCCGGAAATATCGCGATCTCGCCGGATTTGTGGCGACCTTGCCGAATTTATGGCGAACTTGCCGGATTGATGGCGACCTTGCCGGATTTGTGGCGACCTTGCCGAATTTATGGCGACCTTGACGGAAATATGGCGACCTCGCTGGATTTGTGGTGACCTTGCCGGATTTATGGCTACCTCGCCGGATTTATGGCGTCCTTGCCGGATTTGTGGGGACCTTGCCGAATTTATGGCGACCTTGACGGAAATATGGCGACCTTGCCGGATTTGTGGCGACCTTGCCGGATTTATGGCGACCTTTTCCGGAAATATGGCGACCTTGCCGGATTTGTGGCGACCTTGCCGGAAATATTGTGAACTTGCTGGAAATATGGGGACCTTGCCGTATTTGTGGCTACCTTGCCGGATTTATGGCGACCTCGCCGGATTTGTGGCGACCTTGCCGGAATTGTGGGGAACTTGCCGGAAATATGGCGACCTTGCCGAATTTGTTGCGACCTTGCCGGATTTATGGCGACCTCGCCGGATTTGTGGCGACCTTGCCGGATTTATGGCGACCTTGCCGGAAATATGGCGACCTCGCCGGATTTGTGGCGAACTTGCCGGATTTATGACGACCATGCCGGAAATATGGCGACTTCGCCGGATTTGTGGCGACCTTGCCGAATTTGAGGCGACCTTGCCGGAAATATGGCGACCTCGCCGGATTTGTGGCGACCTTGCCGGAATTGTGGCGACCTTGCCGGAAATATCGCGATCTCGCCGGATTTGTGGCGACCTTGCCGGATTTATGGCGACCTCGCCGGATTTGTGGGGTCCTTGCCGCATTTATGGCGACCTTGCCGGAAATATGGCGACCTCGCCGAATTTGTGGCGACCTTGCCGGATTGATGACGACCTTGCCGAAAATATGGCGACTTCGCGGGATTTGTGGCGACCTTGCCGGATTTGAGGCTACCTTGCCGGAAATATGGCGACTTCGCAGGATTTGTGGCGACCTTGCCGGAATTGTGGCGAACTTGCCGGAAATATCGCGATCTCGCCGTATTTGTGGCTACCTTGTCGGATTTATGGCGACTTTGTCGGAAATATGGCGACATTGCCGGATATGTGGCGACCTTGCCGGATTTAGGACGACCTTGCCGGATTTGTGGCAACCTTGCCGGAAATATGGCGACCTTGCCGGATTTGTGGCGACCTTGCCGGAAATATTGTGACCTTGCTGGAAATATGGGGACCTTGCAGGATTTGTGGCGACCTTGCCGGAAATATAGCGACATTTGCCGGATTTGTGGCGACCTTGCCGGACTTACGGCGACCTTGTCGGAAATATGGCGAGCTTGCCGGATTGTGGCGACCTTGCCGGCAATATTGCGACCTTGCTGGAAATATGGGGACCTTGCCGTATTTGTCGCGACCTTGCCGGATTTATGGCGACTGCCGGAAATATGGCGACATTGCCGGATTTGAGGCGACCTTGCCGGATTTATGACGACCTTGCCGGTTTGTGGCGACCTTGCCGGATTTATGGCGAACTTGCCGGATTTGTGGCGAACTTGCCGGAAATATGGGGACCCCGCCGGATTTCTGGCGACCTTGCCGGATTTATGACGACCTTGCCGTATTTATGGCGACCTTGCCTGAAATATGGCGACCTTGCCGAATTTGTGGCGACCTTGCCGGATTTATGGCGACCTCGCCGGATTTGTGGCGTCCTTGCCGGATTTATGGCGACCTTGCCGGAAATATGGCGACCTCGCCGGATTTGTGGCGAACTTGCCGGATTTATGACGACCTTGCCGGAAATATGGCGACTTCGCCGGATTTGAGGCGACCTTGCCGGAAATATGGCGACCTCGCCGGATTTGTGGCGACCTTGCCGGAATTGTGGCGACCTTGCCGGAAATATCGCGATCTCGCCGAATTTGTGGCGACCTTGCCGGGTTTATGGCGACCTCGCCGGATTTGTGCCGACCTTGCCGCATTTATGGCGACCTTGCCGGAAATATGGGGACCTCGCCGGATTTGAGGCGAACTTGCCGGATTTATGACGACCTTGCCGGAAATATGGCGACTTCGCCGGATTTGTGGCGACCTTGCCGGATTTGAGGCTACCTTGCCGGGAATATGGCGACCTCGCCGGATTTGTGGCGACCTTGCCGGAATTGTGGCGACCTTGCCGGAAATATCGCGATCTCGCCGGATTTGTGGCGACCTTGCCGGATTTATGGCGACCTCGCCGGATTTGTGGCGACCTTGCCGCATTTATGGCGACCTTGCCGGAAATATGGCGACCTCGCCGGATTTGTGGCGACCTTGCCGGATTTGAGGCTACCTTTCCGGAAATATGGCGACCTCGCAGGATTTGTGGCGACCTTGCCGGAATTGTGGCGACCTTGCCGGAAATATCGCGATCTCGCCGGATTTGTGGCGACCTTGCCGAATTTATGGCGAACTTGCCGGATTGATGGCGACCTTGCCGGATTTGTGGCGACCTTGCCGAATTTATGGCGACCTTGACGGAAATATGGCGACCTCGCTGGATTTGTGGCGACCTTGTCGGATTTATGGCTACCACGCCGGATTTATGGCGTCCTTGCCGGATTTGTGGCGACCTTGCCGAATTTATGGCGACCTTGACGGAAATATGGCGACATTGCCGGATTTGTGGCGACCTTGCCGGATTTATGGCGATCTTTTCCGGAAATATGGCGACCTTGCCGGATTTGTGGCGACCTTGCCGGAAATATTGCGAACTTGCTGGAAATATGGGGACCTTGCCGTATTTGTGGCTACCTTGCCGGATTTATGGCGACTGTCGGAAATATGGCGACATTGCCGGATTTGTGTCCACCTTGCCGGATTTATGACGACCTTGCCGGATTTGTGGCGACCTTGCCGGAAATATGGCGATCTCGCCGGATTTGTGGCGACCTT
Organism: Malacoraja senta; assembly: GCA_038087875.1. Classification (NCBI taxonomy): domain Eukaryota; kingdom Metazoa; phylum Chordata; class Chondrichthyes; order Rajiformes; family Rajidae; genus Malacoraja; species Malacoraja senta. The sequence goes on from JAXLNO010005017.1 coordinate 89,701, forward strand.
GCCGGATTTATGGCGACCTTGCCGGAAATATGGCGACCTTGCCGGATTTGTGGCGACCTTGCCGGAAATATTGCGACCTTGCTGGAAATATGGGGACCTTGCCGTATTTGTCGCGACCTTGCCGGATTTATGGCGACTTTGCCGGAAATATGGCGACATTGCCGGATTTGAGGCGACCTTGCCGGATTTATGACGACCTTGCAGGATTTATGGCGACCTTGCCTGAAATATGGCGACCTTGCCGAATTTGTGGCGACCTTGCCGGATTTATGGCGACCTTGCCGGTGTGTGGCGACCTTGCCGGATTTATGGCGAACTTGCCGGATTTGTGGCGAACTTGCCGTAAATATGGGGACCCCGCCGGATTTCGGGCGACCTTGCCGGATTTACGACGACCTTGCCGTATTTATGGCGACCTTGCCTGAAATATGGCGACCTTGCCGAATTTGTGGCGACCTTGCCGGGTTTATGGCGACCTCGCCGGATTTGTGCCGACCTTGCCGCATTTATGGCGACCTTGCCGGAAATATGGGGACCTCGCCGGATTTGAGGCGAACTTGCCGGATTTATGACGACCTTGCCGGAAATATGGCGACTTCGCCGGATTTGTGGCGACCTTGCCGGATTTGAGGCTACCTTGCCGGGAATATGGCGACCTCGCCGGATTTGTGGCGACCTTGCCGGAAATATCGCGATCTCGCCGGATTTGTGGCGACCTTGCCGGATTTATGGCGACCTCGCCGGATTTGTGGCGACCTTGCCGCATTTATGGCGACCTTGCCGGAAATATGGCGACCTCGCCGGATTTGTGGCGACCTTGCCGGATTTGAGGCTACCTTTCCGGAAATATGGCGACCTCGCAGGATTTGTGGCGACCTTGCCGGAATTGTGGCGACCTTGCCGGAAATATCGCGATCTCGCCGGATCTGTGGCGACCTTGCCGAATTTATGGCGAACTTGCCGGATTGATGGCGACCTTGCCGGATTTGTGGCGACCTTGCCGAATTTATGGCGACCTTGACGGAAATATGGCGACCTCGCTGGATTTGTGGCGACCTTGCCGGATTTATGGCTACCACGCCGGATTTATGGCGTCCTTGCCGGATTTGTGGCGACCTTGCCGAATTTATGGCGACCTTGACGGAAATATGGCGACATTGCCGGATTTGTGGCGACCTTGCCGGATTTATGGCGATCTTTTCCGGAAAAATGGCGACCTTGCCGGATTTGTGGCGACCTTGCCGGAAATATTGCGAACTTGCTGGAAATATGGGGACCTTGCCGTATTTGTGGCTACCTTGCCGGATTTATGGCGACTGTCGGAAATATGGCGACATTGCCGGATTTGTGTCCACCTTGCCGGATTTATGACGACCTTGCCGGATTTGTGGCGACCTTGCCGGAAATATGGCGATCTCGCCGGATTTGTGGCGACCTTGCCGGATTTATGGCGACCTTGCCGGAAATATGGCGACCTTGCCGGATTTGTGGCGACCTTGCCGGAAATATTGCGACCTTGCTGGAAATATGGGGACCTTGCCGTATTTGTCGCGACCTTGCCGGATTTATGGCGACTTTGCCGGAAATATGGCGACATTGCCGGATTTGAGGCGACCTTGCCGGATTTATGACGACCTTGCAGGATTTATGGCGACCTTGCCTGAAATATGGCGACCTTGCCGAATTTGTGGCGACCTTGCCGGTTTGTGGCGACCTTGCCGGATTTATGGCGAACTTGCCGGATTTGTGGCGAACTTGCCGTAAATATGGGGACCCCGCCGGATTTCGGGCGATCTTGCCGGATTTATGACGACCTTGCCGTATTTATGGCGACCTTGCCTGAAATATGGCGACCTTGCCGAATTTGTGGCGACCTTGCCGGCTTTATGGCGACCTCGCCGGATTTGTGGCGTCCTTGCCGGATTTATGGCGACCTTGCCGGAAATATGGCGACCTCGCCGGATTTGTGGCGAACTTGCCGGATTTATGACGACCTTGCCGGAAATATGGCGACTTCGCCGGATTTGTGGCGACCTTGCCGGATTTGAGGCGACCTTGCCGGAAATATGGCGACCTGGCCGGATTTGTGGCGACCTTGCCGGAATTGTGGCGACCTTGCCGGAAATATCGCGATCTCGCCGGATTTGTGGCGACCTTGCCGAATTTATGGCGAACTTGCCGGATTGATGGCGACCTTGCCGGATTTGTGGCGACCTTGCCGAATTTATGGCGACCTTGACGGAAATATGGCGACCTTGCCGGATTTGTGGCGACCTTGCCGTATTTATGGCGACCTTTTCCGGAAATATGGCGACCTTGCCGTATTTGTGGCGACCTTGCCGGAAATATTGCGAACTTGCTGGAAATATGGGGACCTTGCCGTATTTGTGGCTACCTTGCCGGATTTATGGCGACTTTGTCGGAAATATGGCGACATTGCCGGATTTGTGTCCACCTTGCCGGATTTAGGACGACCTTGCCGGATTTGTGGCGACCTTGCCGGAAATATGGCGACCTTGCCGGATTTGTGGAGACCTTGCCGGAAATATTGCGACCTTGCTGGAAATATGGGGACCTTGCCGGATTTGTGGCGACCTTGCCGGAAATATGGAGACATTGCCGGAAATATATCGACCTTGCCGGATTTGTGGCGACCTTGCCGGATTTACGGCGACCTTGTCGGAAATATGGCTAGCTTGCCGGATTGTGGAGACCTTGCCGGAAATATTGCGACCTTCCTGGAAATATGGGGACCTTGCCGTATTTGTCGCGACCTTGCCGGATTTATGGCGACTTTGCTGGAAATATGGCGACATTGCCGGATTTGAGGCGACCTTGCCGGATTTATGACGACCTTGCAGGATTTATGGCGACCTTGCCTGAAATATGGCGACCTTGCCGAATTTGTGGCGACCTTGCCGGATTTATGTCGACCTTGCCGGTTTGTGGCGACCTTGCCGGATTTATGGCGAACTTGCCGGATTTGTGGCGACCTTGCCTGAAATATGGCGACCTTGCCGAATTTGTGGCGACCTTGCCGGATTTATGGCGACCTCGCCGGATTTGTGGCGTCCTTGCCGGATTTATGGCGACCTTGCCGGAAATATGGCGACCTCGCCGGATTTGTGGCGAACTTGCCGGATTTATGAGGACCTTGCCGGAAATATGGCGACTTCGCCGGATTTGTGGCGACCTTGCCGGATTTGAGGCGACCTTGCCGGAAATATGGCGACCTCGCCGGATTTGTGGCGACCTTGCCGGAATTGCGGCGACCTTGCCGGAATTATCGCCATCTCGCCGGATTTGTGGCGACCTTGCCGGATTTATGGCGACCTCGCCGGATTTGTGGCGACCTTGCCGCATTTATGGCGACCTTGCCGGAAATATGGCGACCTCCACGGTTTTGCGGCGAACTTGCCGGATTTATGACGACCTTGCCGGAAATATGGGGACTTCGCCGGATTTATGGCGACCTTGCCGGATTTGAGGGATATCGAGGGCTTTAGATGGGTTTAGATCGGTTTAGAGCGGTTCAGAGGGGTTCAGAGGGGTTTAGAGGGTTCTAGACGGGTTTAGACGGGTTTAAACGTGTTTAGAGTGATTTTGAGGTGTTCACTGTGGTGGAAGGCACAAAAAATGGCCAGTCCTCCTCTATTTCCCCCGTGGGAGGGACCTCAACCCTCCGCCGTCGCCGCTGCTGATGTCTAGATGTGGAGACAAGGTAAAGTCCATGTAAGTCCTAAATCGGTGCTTCCCTACCGTAGACCGCGGCTTCAGGTAGGTGTAGGCCGCAAGCCGGCGGTCGAAGATCTAAAGTCCCCGCCGCGCCGAAGCCAGAAGCACCGCAGACTGCAGGGCCGGCAGTCGGAGCTACTCTCCATGGAAATATAGCGACCTTGCCGGATTTATGGCGACCTCGCAGGAAATATGGCGACCTTCCCTGATTTGTGGCCACGATGCCGGATTTATGGCGAACTTATCTGAAATATGGCTACCTTGTCGGATTTTTGGCCACCTTGCCGGATTTATGACGACCATGTCGGAAATATGGCGACCGTGTCGGATTTGTGGTGACGTTGCCGGATTTATGGCGACCTTGCCGGAAATATGGCAACCTTGCCGGATTTGTGGCGACCTTGCCGGATAAATTGCGTCCTTGCCGGAAATATGGCGACCTTGCCGAATTTGTGGCGACCTTGCCGGATTTATGGCGACCTTGCCTGAAATATGGCGACTTTTCCGGATTTATGGCGACCTTGCCGGATGGATGGCGACTTTGCCGGAAATATGGCGACCTTACAGGATTTATGGCGACCTTACCGGATTTGTGGTTCCCGTCCCGGAAATATGTCGACCTTGACGCATTTGTGGGGACCTTGCCGGATTTATGGCGACATTGCCGGAAATATGGCGACCTTGCCGCATTTGTGGCGACATTGCCGGATTTATGGCGACCTTGCAGGAAATGTGGCGACCTTGCCAGATTTGTGCCGACCTTGCCGGATTTATGGCGTCCTTGCCGGAAATGTGGCGACCTTGCCGGATTTGTGGCGACCTTGCCGGATTTATGGCGTCCTTGCCGGAAATGTGGCGACCTTGCCGGATTTATGGCGACCTTGTCCGATTTGTGTTCACCTTGCCGGATTTATGGCGACGGTGCCGGAAATGCGGCGACCTTGCCTGAAATGTGGCGACCTTGACGCATTTGTGGCGGCCTATCCGGATTTATGGCGACCTTGCCGGGGATGTGGCGACCTTGCCGTATTTGTGGCGACCTTGCCGGATTTATGGCAACGTTGCCGCAAATGTGGCGACCTTGCCGGATTTGTGGCGACCTTGCCGGATTTATGGCGACCTTGCCGGAAATATGGCTACCTTGCCGGGTTTGTGGCGACCTTGCTGGATTTATGGCGACCTTGCCGGAAATATGGGGACCTTGCCGGATTTGTGCCGACCTTGCCGGATTTATGGCGACCATGCCGGAAATATGGCGACCTTGCCGGAAATATGTCGACCTTGACGCATTTGTGGCGTCCTTGCCGGAAATATGGCGACCTTGCCGAATTTGTGGCGACATTGCCGGATTTATGGCAACCTTGCCTGAAATATGGTGACTTTGCCGGATTTATGGCGACCTTGCCGGATGTATGGCGACTTTGCCGGAAATATGGCGACCTTCCCTGATTTGTGGCCACCATGCCGGGTTTATGGCGACAATTCCGGAAATATGGTGACCTTGCCGGATTTGTGGCGACGTTGCCGGATTTTTGGCGACACTGCCGGAAATATGGCGACCTTGCCGGATTTGTGGCGAGCTTGCGGGATTTATGGCGACCTTGCCGGAAATATGGCGACCTTGCCGGAAATATGGCGACCTTGCCGGATTTGTGGCGACCTTGCGGGATTTATGGCGATACTGCCGGAAATATGGCGACCTTGCCGGATTTATGGCGACCTTGCCGGAAATATAGCGACCTTCCCTGATTTGTGGCCTCGATGCCGGATTTATGGCGAACTTATCGGAAATATGGCTACCTTGTCGGATTTGTGGCCACCTTGCCGGATTTAAGACGACCATGTCGGAAATATGGCGACCGTGTCGGTTTTGTGGTGACCTTGCCGGATTTATGGCGACATTGCCGGAAATATGGCAACCTTGCCGGATTTGTGGCGACCTTGCCGGATAAATGGCGTCCTTGCCGGAAATATGGCGACCTTGCCGAATTTGTGGCGACCTTGCCGGATTTATGGCGACCTTGCCTGAAATATGGCGACTTTGCCGGATTTATGGCGACCTTGCCGGATGTATGGCGACTTTGCCGGAAATATGGCGACCTTCCCTGATTTGTGGCCACCATGCCGGGTTTATGGCGACCATTCCGGAAATATGGCGACCTTGCCGGATTTGTGGCGACCTTGCCGGAAATATTGCGACCTTGCTGGAAATATGGGGACCTTGCCGTATTTGTCGCGACCTTGCCGGATTTATGGCGACTTTGCCGGAAATATGGCGACATTGCCGGATTTGAGGCGACCTTGCCGGATTTATGACGACCTTGCAGGATTTATGGCGACCTTGCCTGAAATATGGCGACCTTGCCGAATTTGTGGCGACCTTGCCGGTTTGTGGCGACCTTGCCGGATTTATGGCGAACTTGCCGGATTTGTGGCGAACTTGCCGTAAATATGGGGACCCCGCCGGATTTCGGGCGACCTTGCCGGATTTATGACGACCTTGCCGTATTTATGGCGACCTTGCCTGAAATATGGCGACCTTGCCGAATTTGTGGCGACCTTGCCGGCTTTATGGCGACCTCGCCGGATTTGTGGCGTCCTTGCCGGATTTATGGCGACCTTGCCGGAAATATGGCGACCTCGCCGGATTTGTGGCGAACTTGCCGGATTTATGACGACCTTGCCGGAAATATGGCGACTTCGCCGGATTTGTGGCGACCTTGCCGGATTTGAGGCGACCTTGCCGGAAATATGGCGACCTGGCCGGATTTGTGGCGACCTTGCCGGAATTGTGGCGACCTTGCCGGAAATATCGCGATCTCGCCGGATTTGTGGCGACCTTGCCGAATTTATGGCGAACTTGCCGGATTGATGGCGACCTTGCCGGATTTGTGGCGACCTTGCCGAATTTATGGCGACCTTGACGGAAATATGGCGACCTTGCCGGATTTGTGGCGACCTTGCCGTATTTATGGCGACCTTTTCCGGAAATATGGCGACCTTGCCGTATTTGTGGCGACCTTGCCGGAAATATTGCGAACTTGCTGGAAATATGGGGACCTTGCCGTATTTGTGGCTACCTTGCCGGATTTATGGCGACTTTGTCGGAAATATGGCGACATTGCCGGATTTGTGTCCACCTTGCCGGATTTAGGACGACCTTGCCGGATTTGTGGCGACCTTGCCGGAAATATGGCGACCTTGCCGGATTTGTGGAGACCTTGCCGGAAATATTGCGACCTTGCTGGAAATATGGGGACCTTGCCGGATTTGTGGCGACCTTGCCGGAAATATGGAGACATTGCCGGAAATATATCGACCTTGCCGGATTTGTGGCGACCTTGCCGGATTTACGGCGACCTTGTCGGAAATATGGCTAGCTTGCCGGATTGTGGAGACCTTGCCGGAAATATTGCGACCTTCCTGGAAATATGGGGACCTTGCCGTATTTGTCGCGACCTTGCCGGATTTATGGCGACTTTGCTGGAAATATGGCGACATTGCCGGATTTGAGGCGACCTTGCCGGATTTATGACGACCTTGCAGGATTTATGGCGACCTTGCCTGAAATATGGCGACCTTGCCGAATTTGTGGCGACCTTGCCGGATTTATGTCGACCTTGCCGGTTTGTGGCGACCTTGCCGGATTTATGGCGAACTTGCCGGATTTGTGGCGACCTTGCCTGAAATATGGCGACCTTGCCGAATTTGTGGCGACCTTGCCGGATTTATGGCGACCTCGCCGGATTTGTGGCGTCCTTGCCGGATTTATGGCGACCTTGCCGGAAATATGGCGACCTCGCCGGATTTGTGGCGAACTTGCCGGATTTATGAGGACCTTGCCGGAAATATGGCGACTTCGCCGGATTTGTGGCGACCTTGCCGGATTTGAGGCGACCTTGCCGGAAATATGGCGACCTCGCCGGATTTGTGGCGACCTTGCCGGAATTGCGGCGACCTTGCCGGAATTATCGCCATCTCGCCGGATTTGTGGCGACCTTGCCGGATTTATGGCGACCTCGCCGGATTTGTGGCGACCTTGCCGCATTTATGGCGACCTTGCCGGAAATATGGCGACCTCCACGGTTTTGCGGCGAACTTGCCGGATTTATGACGACCTTGCCGGAAATATCGGGACTTCGCCGGATTTATGGCGACCTTGCCGGATTTGAGGGATATCGAGGGCTTTAGATGGGTTTAGATCGGTTTAGAGCGGTTCAGAGGGGTTCAGAGGGCTTTAGAGGGTTCTAGACGGGTTTAGACGGGTTTAAACGTGTTTAGAGTGATTTTGAGGTGTTCACTGTGGTGGAAGGCACAAAAAATGGCCAGTCCTCCTCCATTTCCCCCGTGGGAGGGACCTCAACCCTCCGCCGTCGCCGCTGCTGATGTCTAGATGTGGAGACAAGGTAAAGTCCATGTAAGTCCTAAATCGGTGCTTCCCTACCGTAGACCGCGGCTTCAGGTTGGTGTAGGCCGCAAGCCGGCGGTCGAAGATCTAAAGTCCCCGCCGCGCCGAAGCCAGAAGCACCGCAGACTGCAGGGCCGGCAGTCGGAGCTACTCTCCATGGAAATATAGCGACCTTGCCGGATTTATGGCGACCTCGCAGGAAATATGGCGACCTTCCCTGATTTGTGGCCACGATGCCGGATTTATGGCGAACTTATCTGAAATATGGCTACCTTGTCGGATTTTTGGCCACCTTGCCGGATTTATGACGACCATGTCGGAAATATGGCGACCGTGTCGGATTTGTGGTGACGTTGCCGGATTTATGGCGACCTTGCCGGAAATATGGCAACCTTGCCGGATTTGTGGCGACCTTGCCGGATAAATTGCGTCCTTGCCGGAAATATGGCGACCTTGCCGAATTTGTGGCGACCTTGCCGGATTTATGGCGACCTTGCCTGAAATATGGCGACTTTTCCGGATTTATGGCGACCTTGCCGGATGGATGGCGACTTTGCCGGAAATATGGCGACCTTACAGGATTTATGGCGACCTTACCGGATTTGTGGTTCCCGTCCCGGAAATATGTCGACCTTGACGCATTTGTGGGGACCTTGCCGGATTTATGGCGACATTGCCGGAAATATGGCGACCTTGCCGCATTTGTGGCGACATTGCCGGATTTATGGCGACCTTGCAGGAAATGTGGCGACCTTGCCAGATTTGTGCCGACCTTGCCGGATTTATGGCGTCCTTGCCGGAAATGTGGCGACCTTGCCGGATTTGTGGCGACCTTGCCGGATTTATGGCGTCCTTGCCGGAAATGTGGCGACCTTGCCGGATTTATGGCGACCTTGTCCGATTTGTGTTCACCTTGCCGGATTTATGGCGACGGTGCCGGAAATGCGGCGACCTTGCCTGAAATGTGGCGACCTTGACGCATTTGTGGCGGCCTATCCGGATTTATGGCGACCTTGCCGGGGATGTGGCGACCTTGCCGTATTTGTGGCGACCTTGCCGGATTTATGGCAACGTTGCCGCAAATGTGGCGACCTTGCCGGATTTGTGGCGACCTTGCCGGATTTATGGCGACCTTGCCGGAAATATGGCTACCTTGCCGGGTTTGTGGCGACCTTGCTGGATTTATGGCGACCTTGCCGGAAATATGGGGACCTTGCCGGATTTGTGCCGACCTTGCCGGATTTATGGCGACCATGCCGGAAATATGGCGACCTTGCCGGAAATATGTCGACCTTGACGCATTTGTGGCGTCCTTGCCGGAAATATGGCGACCTTGCCGAATTTGTGGCGACATTGCCGGATTTATGGCAACCTTGCCTGAAATATGGTGACTTTGCCGGATTTATGGCGACCTTGCCGGATGTATGGCGACTTTGCCGGAAATATGGCGACCTTCCCTGATTTGTGGCCACCATGCCGGGTTTATGGCGACAATTCCGGAAATATGGTGACCTTGCCGGATTTGTGGCGACGTTGCCGGATTTTTGGCGACACTGCCGGAAATATGGCGACCTTGCCGGATTTGTGGCGAGCTTGCGGGATTTATGGCGACCTTGCCGGAAATATGGCGACCTTGCCGGAAATATGGCGACCTTGCCGGATTTGTGGCGACCTTGCGGGATTTATGGCGATACTGCCGGAAATATGGCGACCTTGCCGGATTTATGGCGACCTTGCCGGAAATATAGCGACCTTCCCTGATTTGTGGCCTCGATGCCGGATTTATGGCGAACTTATCGGAAATATGGCTACCTTGTCGGATTTGTGGCCACCTTGCCGGATTTAAGACGACCATGTCGGAAATATGGCGACCGTGTCGGTTTTGTGGTGACCTTGCCGGATTTATGGCGACATTGCCGGAAATATGGCAACCTTGCCGGATTTGTGGCGACCTTGCCGGATAAATGGCGTCCTTGCCGGAAATATGGCGACCTTGCCGAATTTGTGGCGACCTTGCCGGATTTATGGCGACCTTGCCTGAAATATGGCGACTTTGCCGGATTTATGGCGACCTTGCCGGATGTATGGCGACTTTGCCGGAAATATGGCGACCTTCCCTGATTTGTGGCCACCATGCCGGGTTTATGGCGACCATTCCGGAAATATGGCGACCTTGCCGGATTTGTGGCGACCTTGCCGGATTTATGGCTACACTGCCGGAAATATGGCGACCTTCCCGGATTTGTGGCGACCTTGCGGGATTTATGGCGATACTGCCGGAAATATGGCGACCTTGCCGGATTTATGGCGACCTTGCCGGAAATATGGCGACCTTCCCTGATTTGTGGCCACGATGCCGGATTTATGGCGAACTTATCGGAAATATGGCTACCTTGTCGGATTTGTGGCCACCTTGCCGGATTTATGACGACCAGCTCGGAAATATGGCGACCGTGTCGGATTTGTGGTGACCTTGCCGGATTTATGGCGACCTTGCCGGAAATATGGCAAACTTGCCGGATTTGTGGCTACCTTGCCGGATAAATGACATCCTTCCCGGAAATATGGCGACCTTGCCGAATTTGTCGCGACCTTGCCGGATTTATGGCGACCTTGCCTGAAATATGGCGACTTTGCCGGATTTATGGCGACCTTGCCGGATGTATGGCGACTTTGCCGGAAATATGGCGACCTTGCCGAATTGGTGGCGACCTTGCCGGATTTATGGCGACCTTGCCTGAAATATGCCGAATTTGCCGGAATTATAGCGACCTTACAGGATTTATGGCGACCTTGCCGGATTTTTGGCTGCCGTCCCGGAAATATTTCGACCTTGACGCATTTGTGGCGACCTTGCCGGATTTATGGCGAACTTGCCGGAAATATGGCGACCTTGCAGTATTTGTGGCGACATTACCGGATTTATAGCGACCTTGCAGGAAATGTGGCGACCTTGCCGGATTTGTGCCGACCTTGCCGGATTTATGGCGTCCTTGCCGGAAATGTAGCGACCTTGCCGGATTTGTGGCGACCTTGCCGGATTTATGGCGTCCTTGCCGGAAATGTGGCGACCTTGCCGGATTTATGGCGACCTTGTCGGATTTGTGTCCACCTTGCCGGATTTATGGCGACGTTGCCGGAAATGCGGCGACCTTGCCTGAAATGTGGCGACCTTGACGCATTTGTGGCGCCCTAGCCGGATTTATGGCGACCTTGCCGGGGATGTGGCGACCTTGCCGTTTTTGTGGCGACCTTGCCGGATTTATGGCGAAGTTGCCGCAAATGTGGCGACCTTGCCGGATTTGTGGCGACCTTGCCGGATTTATGGCGACCTTGCCGGAAATATGGCTACCTTGCCGGGTTTGTGGCGACCTTGCTGGATTTATGGCGACCTTGCCGGAAATATGGGGACCTTGCCGTATTTGTGGCGACCTTGCCGGATTTATGGCGACCATGCCGGATTTATGACGACCATGTCGGAAATATGGCGACCTTGCCGGATTTGTGGCGACCTTGCCGGATATATGGGTCCTGGCCGGATATATGGCGACCTTACCGAATTTGTGGCGACCTTGCCGGATTTATGGCGACCTTGCCTGGAATATGCCGACTTTGCCGGAATTATGGCTGCCTTACAGGATTTATGGCGACCTTACCGGATTTGTTGTTGCCATCCCGGAAATGTCGACCTTGACGCATTTGTGGGGACCTTGCCGGATTTATGGCGACCTTGCCTGAAATATGGCGACCTTGCCGCATTTGTGGCGACATTGCCGGATTTATGGCGAGCTTGCAGGAAATGTGGCGACCTTGCCAGATTTGTGCCGACCTTGCCGGATTTATGGCGTCCTTGCCGGAAATGTGGCGACCTTGCCGGATTTGTGGCGACCTTGCCGGATTTATGGCGTCCTTGCCGGAAATGTGGCGACCTTGCCGGATTTATGGCGACCTTGTCGGATTTGTGTTCACCTTGCCGGATTTATGGCGACGGTGCCGGAAATGCGGCGACCTTGCCTGAAATGTGGCGACCTTGACGCATTTGTGGCGACCTAGCCGGATTTATGGCGACCTTGCCGGGGATGTGGCGACCTTGCCGTATTTGTGGCGACCTTGCCGGATTTATGGCAACGTTGCCGCAAATGTGGCGACCTTGCCGGATTTGTGGCGACCTTGCCGGATTTATGGCGACCTTGCCGGAAATATGGCTACCTTGCCGGGTTTGTGGCGACCTTGCTGGATTTATGGCGACCTTGCCGGAAATATGGGGACCTTGCCGGATTTGTGGCGACCTTGCCGGATTTAGGGCGACCATGCCGGAAATATGGCGACCTTGCCGGAAATATGTCGACCTTGACGCATTTGTGGCGTCCTTGCCGGAAATGTGGCGACCTTGCCGGATTTGTGCCGGCCTTGCCGGATTTATGGCGTCCTTGCCGGAAATGTAGCGACCTTGCCGGATTTGTGGCGACCTTGTCGGATTTATGGCGTCCTTGCCGGAAATGTGGCGACCTTGCCGGATTTATGGCGACCTTGTCGGATTTGTGTCCACCTTGCCGGATTTATGGCGACGTTGCCGGAAATGCGGCGACCTTGCCTGAAATGTGGCGACCTTGCCGGATTTGTGGCGACCTTGCCGTATTTATGACGACCTTGCCGGAAATATGGCTACCTTGCCGGGTTTGTGGCGACCTTGCTGGATTTATGGCGACCTTGCCGGAAATATGGGGACCTTGCCGGATTTGTGGCGACCTTGCCGGATTTAGGGCGACCATGCCGGAAATATGGCGACCTTGCCGGAAATATGTCGACCTTGACGCATTTGTGGCGTCCTTGCCGGAAATGTGGCGACCTTGCCGGATTTGTGCCGACCTTGCCGGATTTATGGCGTCCTTGCCGGAAATGTAGCGACCTTGCCGGATTTGTGGCGACCTTGTCGGATTTATGGCGTCCTTGCCGGAAATGTGGCGACCTTGCCGGATTTATGGCGACCTTGTCGGATTTGTGTCCACCTTGCCGGATTTATGGCGACGTTGCCGGAAATATGGCAAACTTGCCGGATTTGTGGCGACCTTGCCGGTAAATGACATCCTTCCCGGAAATATGGCGACCTTGCCGAATTTGTCGCGACCTTGCCGGATTTATGGCGACCTTGCCTGAAATAATGCGACTTTGCCGGATTTATGGCGACCTTGCCGGATGTATGGCGACTTTGCCGGAAATATGGCGACCTTGCCGAATTGGTGGCGACCTTGCCGGATTTATGGCGACCTTGCCTGAATTATGCCGAATTTGCCGGAATTATAGCGACCTTACAGGATTTATGGCGATCTTGCCGGATTTGTGGCTGCCGTCCCGGAAATATTTCGACCTTGACGCATTTGTGGCGACCTTGCCGGATTTATGGCCAACTTGCCGGAAATATGGCGACCTTGCAGTATTTGTGGCGACATTGCCGGATTTATAGCGACCTTGCAGGAAATGTGGCGACCTTGCCGGATTTGTGCCGACCTTGCCGGATTTATGGCGTCCTTGCCGGAAATGTAGCGACCTTGCCGGATTTGTGGCGACCTTGCCGGATTTATGGCGTCCTTGCCGGAAATGTGGCGACCTTGCCGGATTTATGGCGACCTTGTCGGATTTGTGTCCACCTTGCCGGATTTATGGCGACGTTGCCGGAAATGCGGCGACCTTGCCTGAAATGTGGCGACCTTGACGCATTTGTGGCGCCCTAGCCGGATTTATGGCGACCTTGCCGGGGATGTGGCGACCTTGCCGTTTTTGTGGCGAACTTGCCGGATTTATGGCGAAGTTGCCGCAAATGTGGCGACCTTGCCGGATTTGTGGCGACCTTGCCGGATTTATGTCGACCTTGCCGGAAATATGGCTACCTTGCCGGGTTTGTGGCGACGTTGCTGGATTTATGGCGACCTTGCCGGAAATATGGGGACCTTGCCGTATTTGTGGCGACCTTGCCGGATTTATGGCGACCATGCCGGATTTATGACGACCATGTCGGAAATATGGCGACCTTGCCGGATTTGTGGCGACCTTGCCGGATATATGGTTCCTGGCCGGATATATGGCGACCTTACCGAATTTGTGGCGACCTTGCCGGATTTATGGCGACCTTGCCTGGAATATGCCGACTTTGCCGGAATTATGGCGACCTTACAGGATTTATGGCGACCTTACCGGATTTGTGGTTGCCGTCCCGGAAATATGTCGACCTTGACGCATTTGTGGGGACCTTGCCGGATTTATGGCGACCTTGCCGGAAATATGGCGACCTTGCCGCATTTGTGGCGACATTGCCGGATTTATGGCGACCTTGCAGGAAATGTGGCGACCTTGCCAGATTTGTGCCGACCTTGCCGGATTTATGGCGTCCTTGCCGGAAATGTGGCGACCTTGCCGGATTTGTGGCGACCTTGCCGGATTTATGGCGTCCTTGCCGGAAATGTGGCGACCTTGCCGGATTTATGGCGACCTTGTCGGATTTGTGTTCACCTTGCCGGATTTATGGCGACGGTGCCGGAAATGCGGCGACCTTGCCTGAAATGTGGCGACCTTGACGCATTTGTGGCGACCTAGCCTGATTTATGGCGACCTTGCCGGGGATGTGGCGACATTGCCGTATTTGTGGCGACCTTGCCGGGTTTATGGCAACGTTGCCGCAAATGTGGCGACCTTGCCGGATTTGTGGCGACCTTGCCGGATTTATGGCGACCTTGCCGGAAATATGGCTACCTTGCCGGGTTTGTGGCGACCTTGCTGGATTTATGGCGACCTTGCCGGAAATATGGGGACCTTGCCGGATTTGTGGCGACCTTGCCGGATTTATGGCGACCATGCCGGAAATATGGCGACCTTGCCGGAAATATGTCGACCTTGACGCATTTGTGGCGTCCTTGCCGGAAATATGGCGACCTTGCCGAATTTGTGGCGACCTTGCCGGATTTATGGCGGCCTTGCCTGAAATATGGCGACTTTGCCGGATTTATGGCGACCTTGCCGGATGTATGGCGACTTTGCCGGAAATATGGCGACCTTCCCTGATTTGTGGCCACCATGCCGGGTTTATGGCGACCATTCCGGAAATATGGTGACCTTGCCGGATTTGTGGCGACCTTGCCGGATTTATGGCGACACTGCCGGAAATATGGCGACCTTGCCGGATTTGTGGCGACCTTGCGGGGTTTATGGCGACCTTGCCGGAAATATGGCGACCTTGCCGGAAATATGGCGACCTTGCCGGATTTGTCGCGATCTTGCGGGATTTATGGCGATACTGCCGGAAATATGGCGACCTTGCCGGATTTATGGCGACCTTGCCGGAAATATGGCGACCTTCCCTGATTTGTGGCCACGATGCCGGATTTATGGCGAACTTATCGGAAATATGGCTACCTTGTCGGATTTGTGGCCACCTTGCCGGATTTATGACGACCATGTCGGAAATATGGCGACTGTGTCGGTTTTGTGGTGACCTTGCCGGATTTATGGCGACCTTGCCGGAAATATGGCAACCTTGCCGGATTTGTGGCGACCTTGCCGGATAAATGGCATCCTTGCCGAAAATATGGCGACCTTGCCGGATTTGTGGCGACCTTGCCGGATATATGGTTCCTTGCCGGATATATAGCGACCTTGCCGAATTTGTGGCGACCTTGCCGGATTTATGGCGACCTTGCCTGAAATATGCCGACTTTGCCGGAATTATGGCGACCTTACAGGATTTATGGCGACCTTGCCGGATTTGTGGCTGCCGTCCCGGAAATATGTCGACCTTGACGCATTTGTGGCGACCTTGCCGGATTTATGGCGACCTTGCCGGAAATATGGCGACCTTGCCGCATTTGTGGCGACATTGCCGGATTTATGGCGACATTGCAGGAAATGTGGCGACCTTGCCGGATTTGTGCCGACCTTGCCGGATTTATGGCGTCCTTGCCGGAAATGTGGCGACCTTGCCGGATTTGTGGCGACCTTGCCGGGTTTATGGCGTCCTTGCCGGAAATGTGGCGACCTTGCCGGATTTATGGCGACCTTGTCGGATTTGTGTCCACCTTGCCGGATTTATGGCGACGTTGCCGGAAATGCGGCGACCTTGTCTGAAATGTGGCGACCTTGACGCATTTGTGGCGACCTAGCCAGATTTATGGCGACCTTGCCGGGGATGTGGCGACCTTGCCGTATTTGTGGCCACCTTGCCGGATTTATGGCGACGTTGCCGCAAATGTGGCGACCTTACCGGATTTGTGGCGACCTTGCCGGATTTATGGCGACCTTGCCGGAAATATGGCTACCTTGCCGGGTTTGTAGCGACCTTGCTGGATTTATGGCGACCTTGCCAGAAATATGGGGACCTTGCCGGATTTGTGGCGACCTTGCCGGATTTATGGCGACCATGCCGGAAATATGGCGACCTTGCCGGAAATATGTCGACCTTGACGCATTTCTGGCGACCTTGCCGGATTTATGGCGACCTTGCCGGAAATATGGCGACCTTGCCGCATTTGCGGCGACATTGCCGGATTTATGGCGACTTTGCAGGAAATAAGGCGACCTTGCCGGGAATGTGCCGACCTTGCCGGATTTATGGCGTCCTTGCCGGAAATGTGGCGACCTTGCCAGGTTTGTGGCGACATTGCCGGATTTATGGCGTCCTTGCCGGAAATGTGGCGACCTTGCCGGATTTATGGCGACCTTGTCGGATTTGTGTCCACCTTGCCGGATTTATGGCGACGTTGCCGGAAATGCGGCGACCTTTCCTGAAATGTGGCGATCTTGACGCATTTGTGGCGACCTAGCCGGATTTATGGCGACCTTGCCGGATAAATGGCGTCCTTGCCGGAAATATGGCGACCTTGCCGGATTTGTGGCGACCTTGCCGGATATATGGTTCCTTGCCGGATATATAGCGACCTTGCCGAATTTGTGGCGACCTTGCCGGATTTATGGCGACCTTGCCTGAAATATGCCGACTTTGCCGGAATTATGGCGACCTTACAGGATTTATGGCGACCTTGCCGGATTTGTGGCTGCCGTCCCGGAAATATGTCGACCTTGACGCATTTGTGGCGACCTTGCCGGATTTATGGCGACCTTGCCGGAAATATGGCGACCTTGCCGCATTTGTGGCGACATTGCCGGATTTATGGCGACCTTGCAGGAAATGTGGCGACCTTGCCGGATTTATGGCGACCTTGTCGGATTTGTGTCCACCTTGCCTGATTTATGGCGACGTTGCCGGAAATGCGGCGACCTTGTCTGAAATGTGGCGACCTTGACGCATTTGTGGCGACCTAGCCGGATTTATGGCGACCTTGCCGGGGATGTGGCAACCTTGCCGTATTTGTGGCCACCTTGCCGGATTTATGGCGACGTTGCCGCAAATGTGGCGACCTTACCGGATTTGTGGCGACCTTGCCGGATTTATGGCGACCTTGCCGGAAATATGACTACCTTGCCGGGTTTGTAGCGACCTTGCTGGATTTATGGCGACCTTGCCAGAAATATGGGGACCTTGCCGGATTTGTGGCGACCTTGCCGGATTTATGGCGACCATGCCGGAAATATGGCGACCTTGCCGGAAATATGTCGACCTTGACGCATTTCTGGCGACCTAGCCGGATTTATGGCGACCTTGCCGGAAATATGGCGACCTTGCCGCATTTGCGGCGACATTGCCGGATTTATGGCGACTTTGCAGGAAATAAGGCGACCTTGCCGGGAATGTGCCGACCTTGCCGGATTTATGGCGTCCTTGCCGGAAATGTGGCGACCTTGCCGGGTTTGTGGCGACATTGCCGGATTTATGGCGTCCTTGCCGGAAATGTGGCGACCTTGCCGGATTTATGGCGACCTTGTCGGATTTGTGTCCACCTTGCCGGATTTATGGCGACGTTGCCGGAAATGCGGCGACCTTTCCTGAAATGTGGCGATCTTGACGCATTTGTGGCGACCTAGCCGGATTTATGACGACCTTGCCGGGGATGTGGCGACCTTGTCGTATTTGAGGCGACCTTGCCGGAAATATGGGGACCTTGCCGGATTTGTGGCGACCTTGCCGGATTTATGGCGACCATGCCGGAAATATGGCGACCTTGCCGGATATGTGGCGACCTTGCCATATTTATGGCGATCATGCCGGAAATAGGGCGATATTGCCGGATTTATGGCGACCTTGCCGGAAATATGGCGACCGTGACGAAAATATGGCGAACTTGTCGGATTTGTGGCGACCTTGCCGGATTTATGGCGACCTTGCCGGATTTATGGCGACCGTGCCGGAAATATGGCGACCTTGCCGGATTTGTGGCGACCTTGCGGGATTTATGGCGATACTGCCGGAAATATGGCGACCTTGCCGGATTTATGGCGACCTTGCCGGAAATATGGCGACCTTCCCTGATTTGTGGCCACGATGCCGGATTTATGGCGAACTTATCGGAAATATGGCTATTTGTCGGATTTGTGGCCACCTTGCCGGATTTATGACGACCATGTCGGAAATATGGCGACCGTGTCGGTTTTGTGGTGCCCTTGCCGGATTTATGGCGACCTTGCCGGAAATATGGCAAACTTGCCGGATTTGTGGCGACCTTGCCGGATAAATGGCGTCCTTGCCGGAAATATGGCGACCTTGCCGAATTTGTGGCGACCTTGCCGGATTTTAGGCGACCTTGCCTGAAATGTGGCGACATTGCCGGATTTATGGCGACCTTGCCGGATGTATGGCGACTTTGCCGGAAATATGGCGACCTTCCTTGATTTGTGGCCACCATGCCGGATTTATGGCGAACTTTCCGGAAATATGGCTACCTTGTCGGATTTGTGGCCACCTTGCCGGATTTATGACGACCATGTCGGAAATATGGCCACCTTGCCGGATTTGTGGCGACCTTGCCGGATATATGGTTCCTTGCCGGATATATGGCGACCTTGCCGAATTTGTGGCGACCTTGCCGGATTTATGGCGACCTTGCCTGAAATATGCCGACTTTGCCGGAATTATGGCGACCTTACAGGATTTATGGCGACCTTGCCGGATTTGTGGCTGCCGTCCCGGAAATATTTCGACCTTGACGCATTTGTGGCGACCTTGCCGGATTTATGGCGACCTTGCCGGAAATATGGCGACCTTGCCGCATTTGTGGCGACATTGCCGGATTTATGGCGACCTTGCAGGAAATGTGGCGACCTTGCCGGATTTGTGCCGACCTTGCCGGATTTATGGCGTCCTTGCCGGAAATGTGGCGACCTTGCCGGATTTGTGGCGACCTTGCCGGGTTTATGGCGTCCTTGCCGGAAATGTGGCGACCTTGCCGGATTTATGGCGACCTTCTCGGATTTGTGTCCACCTTGCCGGATTTATGGCGACGTTGCCGGAAATGCGGCGACCTTGCCTGACATGTGGCGACCTTGACGCATTTGTGACGACCTAGCCGGATTTATGGCGACCTTGCCGGGGATATGGCGACCTTGCCGTATTTGTGGCGACCTTGCCGGATTTATGGCGACGTTGCCGCAAATGTGGCGACCTTACCGGATTTGTGGCGACCTTGCCGGATTTATGGGGACCTTGCCGGAAATATGGCTACCTTGCCGGGTTTGTGGCGACCTTGCTGGATTTATGGCGACCTTGCCAGAAATATGGGGACCTTGCAGGATTTGTGGCGACCTTGCCGGATTTATGGTGACCATGCCGGAAATATGGCGACCTTGCCGGAAATATGTCGACCTTGACGCATTTCTGGCGACCTTGCCGGATTTATGGCGACCATGCCGGATTTGCGGCGACATTGCCGGATTTATGGCGACTTTGCAGGAAATAAGGCGACCTTGCCGGGAATGTGCCGACCTTGCCGGATTTATGGCGTCCTTGCCGGAAATGTGGCGACCTTGCCGGAGTTGTGGCGACCTTGCCGGATTTATGGCGTCCTTGCCGGAAATGTGGCGACCTTGCCGGATTTATGGGGACCTTGCCGGAAATATGGCTACCTTGCCGGGTTTGTGGCGACCTTGCTGGATTTATGGCGACCTTGCCAGAAATATGGGGACCTTGCAGGATTTGTGGCGACCTTGCCGGATTTATGGTGACCATGCCGAAATATGGCGACCTTGCCGGATATGTGGCGACCTTGCCATATTTATGTCGATCGTGCCGGAAATAGGGCGATATTGCCGGATTTATGGCGACCTTGCCGGAAATATGGCGACCGTGACGAAAATATGGCGACATTTTCGGATTTGTGGCGACCTTGCCGGATTTATGGCGACCTTGCCGGATTTATGGCGACCTTGTCGGATTTGTGTCCACCTTGCCGGATTTATGGCGACGTTGCCGGAAATGCGGCGACCTTGCCTGAAATGTGGCGACCTTGCCGTATTTGTGGCGACCTTGCCGGATTTATGGCGACGTTACCGCAAATGTGGCGACCTTGCCGGATTTTTGGCGACCTTGCCGGATTTATGGTGACCTTGCCGGAAATATAGCGACCTTGCCGGGTTTCTGGCGACCTTGCGGGATGTATGGCGACCTTCCGGAAATATGGGGACCTTGCCGTATTTGTGGAGACCTTGCCGGATTTATGGCGACCATGCCGGAAATATGGCGACCTTGCCGGATATGTGGCGACCTTGCCATATTTATGGCGATCGTGCCGGAAATAGGGCGATATTGCCGGATTTATGGCGACCTTCCCGGAAATATGGCGACCGTGACGAAAATATGGCGACCTTGTCGGATTTGTGGCGACCTTGCCGGATTCATGGCGACCTTGCCGGACTTGTGGCGATCTTGCCGGATTTATGGCGACCTTGCCGGATTTATGGCGACCTTGCCGAAAATATGTCGACCTTGACGCATTTGTGGCGACCTTGCCGGATTTATGGCGACCTTGCCGGAAATATGGCGACCTTGCCGCATTTGTGGCGACATTGCCGGATTTATGGCGACCTTGCAGGAAATGTGGCGACCTTGCCGGATTTGTGCCGACCTTGCCGGATTTATGGCGTCCTTCCCGGAAATGTGGCGACCTTGCCGGATTTGTGGCGACCTTGCCGGATTCATGGCGTCCTTGCCGGAAATGTGGCGACCTTGCCGGATTTATGGCGACCTTGTCGGATTTGTGTCCACCTTGCCGGATTTTTGGCGACGTTGCCGGAAATGCGGCGACCTTGCCTGAAATGTGGCGACCTTGACGCATTTGTGGCGACCTAGCCGGATTTATGGCGACCTGGCCGGGGATGTGGCGACCTTGCCGTATTTGTGGCGACCTTGCCGGATTTATGGCGTCCTTGCCGGAAATGTGGGGACCTTGCCGGATTTGTGGCGACCTTGCCGGATTTATGGCGCCCTTGCCGGAAATGTGGCGACCTTGCCGGATTTATGGCGACCATGCCGGAAATATGGCGACCTTGCCGGAAATTTGTCGACCGTGACGCATTTGTGGCGACCTTGCCGGATTTATGGCGACCTTGCCGGAAATATGGCGACCTTGCCGCATTTGCGGCGACATTGTCGGATTTATGGCGACTTTGCAGGAAATAAGGCGACCTTGCCGGGAATGTGGCGACCTTGCCGGATTTGTGCCGACCTTGCCGGATTTATGGCGACCTTGTCGGATTTGTGTCCACCTTGCCGGATTTATGGCGACGTTGCCGGAAATGCGACGACCTTGCCTGAAATGTGGCGACCTTGACGCATTTGTGGCGACCTAGCCGGATTTATGGCGACCTTGCCGGGGATGTGGCGACCTTGCCGTATTTGTGGCGACCTTGCCGGATTTATGGCGACGTTGCCGCAAATGTGGCGACCTTGCCGGATTTGTGGCGACCTTGCCGGATTTATGGCGACCTTGCCGGAAATATGGCGACCTTGCCGGGTTTGTGGCGACCTTGCTGGATTTATGGCGACCTTGCCGGAAATATGGGGACCTTGCCGGAAATGTGGCGACCTTGCCGCATTTGCGGCGACATTGCCGGATTTATGGCGACTTTGCAGGAAATAAGGCGAGCTTGCCGGGAATGTGGCGACCTTGCCGGATTTGTGCCGACGTTGCCGGATTTATGGCGTCCTTGCCGGAAATGTGGGGACCTTGCCGGATTTGTGGCGACCTTGCCGGATTTATGGCGCCCTTGCCGGAAATGTGTCGAACTTGCCGGATTTATGGCGACCTTGTCGGATTTGTGTCCACCTTGCCGGATTTATGGCGACATTGCCGGAAATGCGGCGACCTTGCCTGAAATGTGGCGACCTTGCCGTATTTGTGGCGACCTTGCCGGATTTATGGCGACGTTACCGCAAATGTGGCGACCTTGCCGGATTTGTGGCGACCTTGCCGGATTTATGGCGACCTTGCCGGAAATATAGCGACCTTGCCAGGTTTCTGGCGACCTTGCGGGATGTATGGCGACCTTCCGGAAATATGGGGACCTTGCCGTATTTGTGGCGACCTTGCCGGATTTATGGCGACCATGCCGGAAATATGGCGACCTTGCCGGATATGTGGCGACCTTGCTATATTTATGGCGATCGTGCCGGAAATAGGGCGATATTGCCGGATTTATGGCGACCTTCCCGGAAATATGGCGACCGTGACGAAAATATGGCGACCTTGTCGGATTTGTGGCGACCTTGCCGGATTTATGGCGACCTTGCCGGAGTTGTGGCGATCTTGCCGGATTTATGGCGACCTTGCCGGATTTATGGCGACCTTGCCGAAAATATGTCGACCTTGACGCATTTGTGGCGACCTTGTCGGATTTATGGCGACCTTGCCGGAAATATGGCGACATTGCCGCATTTGTGGCGACATTGCCGGATTTATGGCGACCTTGCAGGAAATGTGGCGACCTTGCCGGATTTATGGCGTCCTTCCCGGAAATGTGGCGACCTTGCCGGATTTGTGGCGACATTGCCGGATTCATGGCGTCCTTGCCGGAAATGTGGCGACCTTGCCGGATTTATGGCGACCTTGTCGGATTTGTGTCCACCTTGCCGGATTTTTGGCGACGTTGCCGGAAATACGGCGACCTTGCCTGAAATGTGGCGACCTTGACGCATTTGTGGCGACCTAGCCGGATTTATGGCGACCTGGCCGGGGATGTGGCGACCTTGCCGTATTTGTGGCGACCTTGCCGGATTTATGGCGTCCTTGCCGGAATTGTGGGGACCTTGCCGGATTTGTGGCGACCTTGCCGGATTTATGGCGCCCTTGCCGGAAATGTGGCGACCTTGCCGGATTTATGGCGACCATGCCGGAAATATGGCGACCTTGCCGGAAATTTGTCGACCGTGACGCATTTGTGGCAACCTTGCCGGATTTATGGCGACCTTGCCGGAAATATGGCGACCTTGCCGCATTTGCGGAGACATTGTCGGATTTATGGCGACTTTGCAGGAAATAAGGCGACTTGCCGGGAATGTGGCGACCTTGCCGGATTTGTGCCGACCTTGCCGGATTTATGGCGACCTTGTCGGATTTGTGTCCACCTTGCCGGATTTATGGCGACGTTGCCGGAAATGCGACGACCTTGCCTGAAATGTGGCGACCTTGACGCATTTGTGGCGACCTAGCCGGATTTATGGCGACCTTGCCGGGGATGTGGCGACCTTGCCGTATTTGTGGCAACCTTGCCGGATTTATGGCGACGTTGCCGCAAATGTGGCGACCTTGCCGGATTTGTGGCGACCTTGCCGGATTTATGGCGACCTTGCCGGAAATATGGCGACCTTGCCGGGTTTGTGGCGACCTTGCTGGATTTATGGCGACCTTGCCGGAAATATGGGGACCTTGCCGGAAATGTGGCGACCTTGCCGCATTTGCGGCGACATTGCCGGATTTATGGCGACTTTGCAGGAAATAAGGCGAGCTTGCCGGTAATGTGGCGACCTTGCCGGACTTGTGCCGACCTTGCCGGATTTATGGCGTCCTTGCCGGAAATGTGGGGACCTTGCCGGATTTGTGGCGACCTTGCCGGATTTATGGCGCCCTTGCCGGAAATGTGTCGAGCTTGCCGGATTTATGGCGACCTTGTCGGATTTGTGTCCACCTTCCCGGATTTATGGCGTCGTTGCCGGAAATGCGGCGACCTTGCCTGAAATGTGGCGACCTTGACGCATTTGTGGCGACCTAGCCGGATTTATGGCGACCTTGCCGGGGATGTGGCGACCTTGCCGTATTCGTGGCGACCTTGCCGGATTTATGGCGACGTTGCCGCAAATGTGGCGACCTTGCCGGATTTGTGGCGATAAGCCGGATTTATAGCGACCTTGCCGGAAATATGGCGACCTTGCCGGGTTTGTGGCGACCTTGCTGGATTTATGGCGACCTTGCCGGAAATGTGGTGACCTTGCCGGATTTGTGGCGACGATGCCGGATTTATGGCGACCTTGCCGGAATGTTGCGATCTTGCCGGATTTGTGGCGACCTTGCCGGATCTATGGCGACCTTCCCGGAAATGTGGCGACCTTGCCGGATTTAACGCGACCTTGCCGAAATTGTGGCTACCTTGATTGAAATGTGGCCACCTGATTGAAATGTGGCCACCTAGCCGGATTTGACACCATCTTGCCCGATTTGTGGCGATCTTGCCGGATTTATAGTGACATTGCCGGTAATATGGCGACCTTGCAGGATTTGTGGCGACCTTGCCGGAAATATAGCGACCTTGCCGGATTTGTGGCGACTTTATGCTGTTATGGTTATATGGTTATATGGTTTGCCAGATTTGTTGCGACCTTGCCGGAAATGTGGCGACATTGCCGGATTTGTGGCGGCCGTGCCGGATTTATGGCGACCTTGCCGGAAATAGGAGACTCTGCCGGATTTGTGGCGTCTTTGCCGGATTTATGGCGACCTTGCCGGATTTATGGCGACCTTGCCGCATTTGTGGCGACCTTGCGGGATTTATGGCGACCTTGCCGGAAATATGGCGTCCTTGCTTGATTTGGGGCGACCTTGCAGGATTTATGGCGACCGTGCCGGAAATATGGCGACCTTGCCGGATTTGTGGAGACCTTGCCGGATTTATGGCGATCTTGCCGGAAATATGGCGAACGCCCGGATTTGTGGCGACCGTGCCGGAAATATGGCGATCTACCCTGATTTGTGGCCACCATGCCGGATTTATGGCGACCTTGCCGGAAATATGGCGATCTCGCCGGATTTGTGGCGACCTTGCCCGAAATATGGCGACTTTGCCGGATTTGTGGCGACCTTGCCTGATTTATGGCGACCTTGCGGGAAATATGACTACCTTGCCGGATTTGTGGCGACCTTGCCGGATTTGTGGCGACCTTGCCGGATTCATGGCGACCTTGCCGGAAATATGGCGACCTTGCGGGATTTGTGGCGTCCTTGCGGGATTTATGGCGACCTTGCCGGAAAAATGGCGACCTTGTCGGATTTGTGGCGACTTTGCCAGATTTGTTGCGACCTTGCCGGAAATGTGGAGACCTTGCCGGATTTGTGGCGGCCTTGCCGGAAATGTGGCGACCTTGCCGGATTTGTGGCGACCTTGCCGGATTTATGGCGTCCTTGCCGGAAATGTGGCGACCTTGCCGGATTTATGGCGACCTTGTCGGATTTGTGTCCACCGGATTTATGGCGACGTTGCCGGAAATGCGGCGACCTTGCCGGATTTGTAGCGACCTTGCCGGATTTATGCGACCTTGCCGGGGATGTGGCGACCTTGCTGTATTTGTGGCGACCTTGCCGGATTTATGGCGACGTTGCCGCAAATGTGGCGACCTTGCCGGATTTGTGGCGACCTTGCCGGATTTATGGCGACCTGCCGGAAATATAGCGACCTTGCCGCGTTTGTGGCGACCTTGCGGGATTTATGGCGACCTTGCTGGATTTATGGCGTCCTTGCCGGAAATGTGGCGACCTTGCCGGAATTATGGCGACCTTGTCGGATTTGTGACCACCTTGCCGTATTTATGGCGATGTTGCCGGAAATGCGGCGACCTTGCCTGAAATGTGGCGACCATGACGGATTTGTAGCGACCTTGCCGGATTTATGGCGACCTTGCCGGTGATGTGGCGACCTTGCCGTATTTGTGGCGACCTTGCCGGATTTATGGCAACGTTGCCGCAAATGGGGCGACCTTGCGGATTTGTGGCGACCTTGCGGATTTATGGCGATCTTGCCGGAAATATGGCTACCTTGCCGGATTTGTGGCGACCTTGTCGGATTCATGGCGACCTTGCCGGAAATGTGGTGACCTTGCCGGGTTTGTGGCGACGATGCCGGATTTATGGCGACCTTGCCGGAATGTTGCGACCTTGCCGGATTTGTGGCTACCTTGCCGGATCTATGGCGACCTTCCCGGAAATGTGGCGACCTTGCCGGATTTAACGCGACCTTGCCGAATTTATGGCTACCTTGATTGAAATGTGGCGACCTTGCCGGATTTGACGCCATCTTGCCGGATTTGTGGCGATCTTGCCGGATTTATGGTGACATTGCCGGAAATATGGCGACCTTGCCGGATTTGTGGCGACCTTGCCGGAAATATGGCGACCTTGCCGGATTTGTGGCGACCTTGCGGATTTATGGCGACCTTGCCGGAAATATGGCTACCTTGCCGGATTTGTGGCGACCTTGCCGGATTCATGGCGACCTTGCCGGAAATATGGCGACCTTGCCGGATTTGTGGCGACCTTGCGGGATATATGGCGACCTTGCCGGAAAAATGGCGGCCTTGTCGGATTTGTGGCGACTTTGCCAGATTTGTTGCGACCTTGCCGGAAATGTGGCGACCTTGCCGGATTTGTTGCGGCCGTGCCGGAATTATGGCGACCTTGCCGGAAATAGGAGACTCTGCCGGATTTATGGCGACCTTGCCGGATTTATGGCGACCTTGCCGGAAATATGGCGACCTTGCCGGATTTGTGGCGACCTTGCGGGATTTATGGCGACCTTGCCGGAAATATGGCGTCCTTGCTTGATTTGTGGCGACCTTGCAGGATTTATGGCGACCGTGCCGGAAATGTGGCGACCTTGCCGGATTTGTGGAGACCTTGCCGGATTATGGCGATCTTGCCGGAAATATGGCGAACGCCGGATTTATGGCGACCTTGCCGGAAATATGGCGATCTTCCCTGATTTGTTGCCACCATGCCGGATTTATGGCGACCTTGCCGGAAATATGGCGATCTTGCCGGATTTGTGGCGACATTGCCGGAAATATGGCGACCTTGCCGGATTTGCGGCGACCTTGCCGGATTTATGGCGACCTTGCGGGAAATATGGCTACCTTGCCGGATTTGTGGCGACCTTGCCGGAAATATGGCGACCTTGCCGGATTTGTGGCGACCTTGCCGGAAATATGGCGACCTTGCCGGATTTGTGGCGACCTTGCCGGATTTATGGCGACCTTGCCGGAAATATGGCTACCTTGCCGGATTTATGGCGACCTTGCCGGATTCATGGCGACCTTGCCGGAAATATGGCGACCTTGCCGGATTTGTGGCGACCTTGCGGGATTTGTGGCGAGCTTGCCGGATCTATGGCGACCTTCCCGGAAATGTGGCTACCTTGCCGGATTTAACGCGACCTTGCCGAATTTATGGCTACCTTGATTGAAATGTAGCGACCTTGCCGGATTTGACGCCATCTTGCCGGATTTGTGGCGATGTTGCCGGATTTATGGTGACATTGCCGGAAATATGGCGACCTTGCCGGATTTGTGGCGACCTTGCCGGAAATATGGCGACCTTGCCGGATTTGTGGCGACCTTGCGGATTTATGGCGACCTTGCCGGAAATATGGCTACCTTGCCGAATTTGTGGCGACCTTGCCCGGATTCATGGCGACCTTGCCGGAAATATGGCGACCTTGCCGGATTTGTGGCGACCTTGCGGGATATATGGCGACCTTGCCGGAAAAATGGCGGCCTTGTCGGATTTGTGGCGACTTTGCCAGATTTGTTGCGACCTTGCCGGAAATGTGGCGACCTTGCCGGATTTGTTGCGGCCGTGTCGGATTTATGGCGACCTTGCCGGAAATAGGAGACCTTGCCGGATTTGTGGCGACCTTGCGGGATTTATGGCGACCTTGCCGGAAATATGGCGTCTTGCTTGATTTGTGGCGACCTTGCAGGATTTATGGCGACCGTGCCGGAAATGTGGCGACCTTGCCGGATTTGTGGAGACCTTGCCGGATTTATGGCAATCTTGCCGGAAATATGGCGAACGCCGGATTTATGGCGACCTTGCCGGAAATATGGCGATCTTCCCTGATTTGTTGCCACCATGCCGGATTTATGGCGACCTTGCCGGAAATATGGCGATCTTGCCGGATTTGTGGCGACATTGCCGGAAATATGGCGACCTTGCCGGATTTGCGGCGACGTTGCCGGATTTATGGCGACCTTGCGGGAAATATGGCTACCTTGCCGGATTTGTGGCGACCTTTCCGGAAATATGGCGACCTTGCCGGATTTGTGGCGACCTTGCCGGAAATATGGCGACCTTGCCGGATTTGTGGCGACCTTGCCGGATTTATGGCGACCTTGCCGGAAATATGGCTACCTTGCCGGATTTATGGCGACCTTGCCGGATTCATGGCGACCTTGCCGGAAATATGGCGACCTTGCCGGATTTGTGGCGACCTTGCGGGATTTATGGCGACCTTGCCGGAAAAATGGCGACCTTGTCGGATTTGTGGCGACTTTGCCAGATTTGTTGCGACCTTGCCGGAAATGTGGCGACCTTGCCGGATTTGTGGCGGCCGTGCCGGATTTATGGCGACCTTGCCGGAAATAGGAGACTCTGCCGGATTTGTGGCAACTTTGCCGGATATATGGCGACCTTGCCGGATTCATGGCGACCTTGCCGGAAATATGGCGACCTTGCCGGATTTGTGGCGACCTTGCGGGATTTGTGGCGAGCTTGCCGGATCTATGGCGACCTTCCCGGAAATGTGGCTGCCTTGCCGGATTTAACGCGACCTTGCCGAATTTATGGCTACCTTGATTGAAATGTAGCGACCTTGCCGGATTTGACGCCATCTTGCTGGATTTGTGGCGATGTTGCCGGATTTATGGTGACATTGCCGGAAATATGGCGACCTTGCCGGATTTGTGGCGACCTTGCCGGAAATATGGCGACCTTGCCGGATTTGTGGCGACCTTGCGGATTTATGGCGACCTTGCCGGAAATATGGCTACCTTGCCGGATTTGTGGCGACCTTGCCGGATTCATGGCGACCTTGCCGGAAATATGGCGACCTTGCCGGATTTGTGGCAACCTTGCGGGATATATGGCGACCTTGCCGGAAAAATGGCGGCCTTGTCGGATTTGTGGCGACTTTACCAGATTTGTTGCGACCTTGCCGGAAATGTGGCGACCTTGCCGGATTTGTTGCGGCCGTGCCGGATTTATGGCGACCTTGCCGGAAATAGGAGACTCTGCCGGATTTATGGCGACCTTGCCGGATTTATGGCGACCTTGCCGGAAATATGGCGACCTTGCCGGATTTGTGGCGACCTTGCGGGATTTATGGCGACCTTGCCGGAAATATGGCGTCCTTGCTTGATTTGTGGCGACCTTGCAGGATTTATGGCGACCGTGCCGGAAATGTGGCGACCTTGCCGGATTTGTGGAGACCTTGCCGGATTTATGGCAATCTTGCCGGAAATATGGCGAACGCCGGATTTATGGCGACCTTGCCGGAAATATGGCGATCTTCCCTGATTTGTTGCCACCATGCCGGATTTATGGCGACCTTGCCGGAAATATGGCGATCTTGCCGGATTTGTGGCGACATTGCCGGAAATATGGCGACCTTGCCGGATTTGCGGCGACCTTGCCGGATTTATGGCGACCTTGCGGGAAATATGGCTACCTTGCCGGATTTGTGGCGACCTTTCCGGAAATATGGCGACCTTGCCGGATTTGTGGCGACCTTGCCGGAAATATGGCGACCTTGCCGGATTTGTGGCGACCTTGCCGGATTTATGGCGACCTTGCCGGAAATATGGCTACCTTGCCGGATTTATGGCGACCTTGCCGGATTCATGGCGACCTTGCCGGAAATATGGCGACCTTGCCGGATTTGTGGCGACCTTGCGGGATTTATGGCGACCTTGCCGGAAAAATGGCGACCTTGTCGGATTTGTGACGACTTTGCCAGATTTGTTGCGACCTTGCCGGAAATGTGGCGACCTTGCCGGATTTGTGGCGGCCGTGCCGGATTTATGGCGACCTTGCCGGAAATAGGAGACTCTGCCGGATTTGTGGCAACTTTGCCGGATATATGGCGACCTTGCCGGATTTATGGCGACCTTGCCGGAAATATGGCGACCTTGCCGGATTTGTCGCGACCTTGCGGGATTTATGGCGACCTTGCCGGAAATATGGCGTCCTTGCTTGATTTGTGGCGACCTTGCAGGATTTATGGCGACCGTGCCGGAAATGTGGCGACCTTGCCGGATATGTGGAGACCTTGCCGGATTTATGGCGATCTTGCCGGAAATATGGAGAACGCCGGATTTATGGCGACCTTGCCGGAAATATGGCGAACTTCCCTGATTTGTTGCCACCATGCCGGATTTATGGCGACCTTGCCGGAAATATGGCGATCTTGCCGGATTTGTGGCGACATTGCCGGAAATATGGCGACCTTGCCGGATTTGCGGCGACCTTGCCGGATTTATGGCGACCTTGCGGGAAATATGGCTACCTTGCCGGATTTGTGCGACATTGCCGGAAATATGGCGACCTTGCCGGATTTGTGGCGACCTTGCCGGAAATATGGCGACCTTGCCGGATTTGTGGCGACCTTGCCGGATTTATGGCGACCTTGCCGGAAATATGGCTACCTTGCCGGATTTATGGCGACCTTGCCGGATTCATGGCGACCTTGCCGGAAATATGGCGACCTTGCCGGATTTGTGGCGACCTTGCGGGATTTGTGGCGAGCTTGCCGGATCTATGGCGACCTTCCCGGAAATGTGGCTACCTTGCCGGATTTAACGCGACCTTGCCGAATTTATGGCTACCTTGATTGAAATGTAGCGACCTTGCCGGATTTGACGCCATCTTGCCGGATTTGTGGCGATGTTGCCGGATTTATGGTGACATTGCCGGAAATATGGCGACCTTGCCGGATTTGTGGCGACCTTGCCGGAAATATGGCGACCTTGCCGGATTTGTGGCGACCTTGCGGATTTATGGCGACCTTGCCGGAAATATGGCTACCTTGCCGGATTTGTGGCGACCTTGCCGGATTCATGGCGACCTTGCCGGAAATATGGCGACCTTGCCGGATTTGTGGCGACCTTGCGGGATATATGGCGACCTTGCCGGAAAAATGGCGGCCTTGTCGGATTTGTGGCGACTTTGCCAGATTTGTTGCGACCTTGCCGGAAATGTGGCGACCTTGCCGGATTTGTTGCGGCCGTGCCGGATTTATGGCGACCTTGCCGGAAATAGGAGACTCTGCCGGATTTATGGCGACCTTGCCGGATTTCCATGGCACCTTGCCGGAAATATGGCGACATTGCCGGATTTGTGGCGACCTTGCCGGAAAACTGGCTACCTTGCCGGGTTTATGGCGACCTTGCCGTAAATATGGCGACCTTCCCTGATTTGTGGCCACCATGCCGGATTTGTGGCGACATTGCGGGATTTATGGCGACCTTGCCGGAAATATGGCGACCTTGCCGGAAATATGGCGACCTTGCCGGATTTGTGGCGACCTTGCGGGACTTATGGCGACCTTGCCGGAAAAATGGCGACCTTGTCGAATTTGTGGCGACTTTGCCAGATTTGCTGCGACCTTGCCGGAAATGTGGCGACCTTGCCGGATTTGTGGCGGCCGTGCCGGATTTATGGCGACCTTACCGGAAATAGGAGACTCTGCCGGATTTGTGGCGACTTTGCTGGATTTCTGGCGACCTTGCCGGATTTATGGCGACCTTGCCGGAAATATGGCGACCTTGCCGGATTTGTGGCGTCCTTGCCGAAATGTGGCGACCTTGCCGGATTTGTGGCGACCTTGCCGGATTTATGGCGTCCTTGCCGGAAATGTGGCGACCTTGCCGGATTTATGGCGACCTTGTCGGATTTGTGTCCACCTTGCCGGATTTATGGCGACGTTGCCGGAATTGCGGCGACCTTGCCTGAAATGTGGCGACCTTGCCGGATTTATGGCGACGTTGCCACAAATGTGGCGACCTTGCCGCATTTGTGGCCACTTTGCCGGATTTATGGCGACCTTGCCGGGGATGTAGCGACCTTGCCGTATTTGTGGCGACCTTGCCGGATTTGTGGCGACCTTGCCGGATTTATTGCGACCTTGCCGGAAATATAGCGACCTTGCCGGGTTTGTGGCGACCTTGCGGGATTTATGGCGACCTTGCCGGAAATATGGGGACCTTGCCGGATTTGTGGCGACCTTGCCGGATTTATGGCGACCATGCCGGATATATGGCGACCTTGCCGGATATGTGGCGACCTTGCCATATTTATGGCGGTGCCGGAAATAGGGCGGTATTGCCGGATTTATGTCGACCTTGCCGGAAATATGGCGACCGTGACGAAAATATGGCGACCTTGTCGGATTTGTGGCGACCTTGCCGGATTTATGGCGACCTTGCCGGATTTGTGGCGATCTTGCCGGATTTATGGCGACCTTGCCGGATTTATGGCGACCTTGCCGAAAATATGTCGACCTTGACGCATTTGTGGCGACCTTGCCGGATTTATGGCGACCTTGCCGGAAATATGGCGACCTTGCCGCATTTGTGGCGACATTGCCGGATTTATGGCGACCTTGCAGGAAATATGGCGACCTTACCGGGAATGTGGCGACCTTGCCGGATTTGTGCCTACCTTGCCGGATTTATGGCGTCCTTGCCGGAAATGTGGCGACCTTGCCGGATTTGTGGCGACCTTGCCGGATTTATGGCGTCCTTGCCGGAAATGTGGCGACCTTGCCGGAATTATGGCGACCTTGTCGGATTTGTGACCACCTTGCCGGATTTATGGCGACGTTGCCGGAAATGCGGCGACCTTGCCTGAAATGTGGCGACCATGACGGATTTGTGGCGACCTTGCCGGATTTATGGAGACCTTGCCGGGGATGTGGCGACCTTGCCGTATTTGTGGCGACCTTGCCGGATTTATGGCAACGTTCCCGCAAATGGGGCGACCTTGCCGGATTTGTGGCGACCTTGCCGGATTTATGGCGATCTTGCCGGAAATATGGCTACCTTGTCGGATTTGTGGCGACCTTGCCGGGGATGTAGCGACCTTGCCGTATTTGTGGCGACCTTGTCGGATTTATGGCGACGTTGCCGCAAATGTGGCGACCCTGCCGGATTTGTGGCGACCTTGCCGGATTTATGGCGAACTTGCCGGAAATAAGGCTACATTGCCGGATTTGTGGCGACCTTGCCGGATTCATGGCGACGTTGCCGGAAATATGGTGACCTTGCCGGATTTGTGGCGACGATGCCGGATTTATGGCGACCTTGCCGGAATGTTGCGACCTTGCCGGATCTGTGGCGACCTTGCCGGATCTATGGCGCCCTTCCCGGAAATGTGGCGACCTTGCCGGATTTGACGCGACCTTGCCTAATTTATGGCTACCTTGATTGAATGTGGCGACCTTGCCGGCTTTGACGCCACCTTGCCGGATTCGTGGCGACCTTGCCGGATTTATGGTGACCTTGCCGGAAATATGGCGACCTTGCCGGATTTGTGGCAACCTTGCAGGAAATATGGCGACCTTGCCGGATTTGTTGCGACCTTGCCGGATTTATGGCGACCTTGCCGGAAATATGGCTACCTTGCCGGATTTGTGGCGACCTTGCCGGATTCATGGCGACCTTGCCGGAAATATGGAGACATTGCCGGATTTGTGGCGACCTTGCGGGATTTATGGCGACCTTGCCGGAAATATGGCGACCTTGTCGGATTCATGGCGACCTTGCCCGGAAATATGGCGACATTGCCGGATTTGTGGCGACCTTGCGGGATTTATGGCGACATTGCCGGAAATATGGCGACCTTGTCGGATTTGTGGCGACTTTGCCAGATTTGTTGCGACCTTGCCGGAAATGTGGCGACCTTGCCGGATTTGTGGCGGCCGTGCCGGATTTATGGCGACCTTGCCGGAAATAGGCGACTCTGACGGATTTGTGGCGACCTTGCCGGATTTATCGCGACCTTGCCGGATTTATGCGACCTTGCCGGAAATATGGCGACCTTCCCTGATTTGTGGCCACCATGCCGGATTTATGGCGACCTTGCCGGAAATATGGCGACCTTGCCGGACTTGTTGCGACCTTGCCGGAAATATGGCGATCTTGCCGGATTTGTGGCTATCTTGCCGGATTTATGGCGACCTTGCCGGAAAAATGGCGACCTTGCCGGATTTGTGGCGACCGTGCCGGAAATATGGCGACCTTGCCGGATTTGTGGCGATCTTGCCGGATTTATGGCGACGATGCCGGATTTATGGATACCTTGCCGGAATGTTGCGACCTTGCCGGATTTGTGGCGACCTTGCCAGATCTATGGCGACCTTCCCGGAAATGTGGCGACCTTGCCTGATTTGACGCGACCTTGCCGAATTTATGGCTTCCTTGATTGAAATGTGGCGACCTTGCCGGCTTTGACGCCACCTTGCCGGATTTGTGGCGACCTTGCCGAATTTATGGTGACCTTGCCGGAAATATGGCGACCTTGCCGGACTTGTGGCGACCTTGCCGGAAATATGGCGACCTTGCAGGATTTGTGGCGATCTTGCCGGATTTATGGCGACCTTGCTGGAAATATGGCTACCTTGCCGGATTTGTGGCGACCTTGCAGGATTCATGGCGACCTTGCCGGAAATATGGCGACCTTGCCGGATTTGTGGCGACCTTGCGGGATTTATGGCGATCTTGCCGGAAAAATGGCGACCTTGTCGGATTTGTGGCGACTTTGCCAGATTTGTTGCGACCTTACAGGAAATGTAGCGACCTTGCCGAAAATAGGAGACTCTGCCGGATGTGTGGCGTCTTTGCCGGATTTATGGCGACCTTGCCGGATTTATGGCGACCTTGCCGGAAATATGGCGACCTTGCCGGATTGTGGCGACCTTGCGGGATTTATGGCGACCTTGCCGGCAATATGGCGTCCTTGCTTGCTTTGTGGCGACCTTGCAGGATTTATGGCGACCGTGCCGGAAATATGGCGACCTTGCCGGATTTGTGCAGACCTTGCCGGATTTATGGCGATCTTGCGGAAATATGGCGAACGCCGGATTTATGGCGACCTTGCCGGAAATATGGCGATCTTCCCTGATTTGTGGCCACCATGCCGGATTGATGGCGACCTTGCCGGAAATATGGCGACCTTGCCGGTTTTGTGGCGACCTTGCGGGATTTATGGCGACCTTGCCGGAAAAATGGCGACCTTGTCGGATTTGTGGCGACTTTGCCAGATTTATTGCGACCTTGCCGGAAATGTGGCGACCTTGCCGGATTTGTGGCGGCCGTGCCGGATTTATGGCGACCTTGCCGGAAATAGGAGACTCTGCCGGATTTGTGGCGACTTTGCCGGATTTATGGCGACCTTGCCGGATTTATGGCGACCTTGCCGGAAATATGGCGAACTTGCCGGATTTGTGGTGTCCTTGCCGGAAATATGGCGACCTTGCCGGATTTGTGGCGACCTTGCCGGATTTATGGCGTCCTTGCCGGAAATGTGGCGACCTTGCCGGATTTATGGCGACCTTGTCGGATTTGTGTCCACCTTGCCGGATTTATGGCGACATTGCCGGAATTGCGGCTACCTTGCCTGAAATGTGGCGACCTTGCCGGATTTATGGCGACGTTGCCGCAAATGTGGCGACCTTGCCGGATTTGTGGCCACTTTGCCGGATTATGGCGACCTTGCCGGGGATGTGGCGACTTTGCCGTATTTGTGGCGACCTTGCCGGATTTATGGCGACGTTGCCTCAAATGTGGCGACCTTGCCGGATTTGTGGCGACCTTGCCGGATTTATTGCGACCTTGCCGGAAATATAGCGACCTTGCCGGGTTTGTGGCGACCTTGCGGGATTTATGGCGACCTTGCCGGAAATATGGGGACCTTGCCGGATATGTGGCGACCTTGCCATATTTATGGCGGTGTCGGAAATTGCCTGATTTATGGCGACCTTGCCGGAAATATGGCG
The DNA here is from genome assembly GCA_038087875.1 of Malacoraja senta. Taxonomy (NCBI): domain Eukaryota; kingdom Metazoa; phylum Chordata; class Chondrichthyes; order Rajiformes; family Rajidae; genus Malacoraja; species Malacoraja senta. The sequence continues at coordinate 126,029 of JAXLNO010005017.1, forward strand.
ACCGTGACGAAAATATGGCGACCATGTCGGATTTGTGGCGACCTTGCCGGATTTATGGCGACCTTGCCGGATTTGTGGCGATCTTGCCGGATTTATGGCGACCTTGCCGGATTTATGGCGACCTTGCCGAAAATATGTCGACCTTGACGCATTTGTGGCGACCTTGCCGGATTTATGGCGACCTTGCCGGAAATATGGCGACCTTGCCGCATTTGTGGCGACATTGCCGGATTTATGGCGACCTTGCAGGAAATATGGCGACCTTACCGGGAATGTGGCGACCTTGCCGGTTTTGTGCCTACCTTGCCGGATTTATGGCGTCCTTGCCGGAAATGTGGCGACCTTGCCGGATTTGTGGCGACCTTGCCGGATTTATGGCGTCCTTGCCGGAAATGTGGCGACCTTGCCGGAATTATGGCGACCTTGTCGGATTTGTGACCGCCTTGCCGGATTTATGGCGACGTTGCCGGAAATGCGGCCACCTTGCCTGAAATGTGGCGACCATGACGGATTTGTGGCGACCTTGCCGGATTTATGGAGACCTTGCCGGGGATGTGGCGACCTTGCCGTATTTGTGGCGACCTTGCCGGATTTATGGCAACGTTCCCGCAAATGGGGCGACCTTGCCGGATTTGTGGTGACCTTGCCGGATTTATGGCGATCTTGCCGGAAATATGGCTACCTTGCCGGATTTGTGGCGACCTTGCCGGGGATGTGGCGACCTTGCCGTATTTGTGGCGACCTTGTCGGATTTATGGCGACGTTGCCGCAAATGTGGCGACCCTGCCGGATTTGTGGCGACCTTGCCGGATTTATGGCGAACTTGCCGGAAATAAGGCTACATTGCCGGATTTGTGGCGACCTTGCCGGATTCATGGCGACCTTGCCGGAAATATGGTGAGCTTGCCGGATTTGTGGCGACGATGCCGGATTTATGGCGACCTTGCCGGAATGTTGCGACCTTGCCGGATCTGTGGGGACCTTGCCGGATCTATGGCGCCCTTCCCGGAAATGTGGCGACCGTGCCGGATTTGACGCGACCTTGCCTAATTTATGGCTACCTTGATTGAATGTGGCGACCTTGCCGGCTTTGACGCCACCTTGCCGGATTCGTGGCGACCTTGCCGGATTTATGGTGACCTTGCCGGAAATATGGCGACCTTGCCGGATTTGTGGCGACCTTGCCGGAAATATGGCGACTTTGCCGGATTTGTGGCGACCTTGCCGGATTTATGGCGACCTTGCCGGAAATATGGCTACCTTGCCGGATTTGTGGCGACCTTGCCGGATTCATGGCGACCTTGCCGGAAATATGGAGACATTGCCGGATTTGTGGCGACCTTGCGGGATTTATGGCGACCTTGCCCGAAATATGGCGACCTTGTCGGATTCATGTCGACCTTGCCGGAAATATGGCGACATTGCCGGATTTGTGGCGACCTTGCGGGATTTATGGCGACCTTGCCGGAAATATGGCGACCTTGTCGGGTTTGTGGCGACTTTGCCAGATTTATGGCGACCTTGCAGGAAATATGGCGACCGTGACGAAAATATGGCGACCTTGTCGGATTTGTGGCGACCTTGCCGGATTTATGGCGACCTTGCCGGATTTGTGGCGATCTTGCCGGATTTATGGCGACCTTGCCGGATTTATGGCGACCTTGCCGAAAATATGTCGACCTTGACGCATTTGTGGCGACCTTGCCGGATTTATGGCGACCTTGCCGGAAATATGGCGACCTTGCCTCATTTGTGGCGACATTGCCGGGTTTATGGCGACCTTGCAGGAAATATGGCGACCTTACCGGGAATGTGGCGACCTTGCCGGATTTGTGCCTACCTTGCCGGATTTATGGAGTCCTTGCCGGAAATGTGGCGACCTTGCCGGATTTGTGGCGACCTTGCCGGATTTATGGCGTCCTTGCCGGAAATGTGGCGACCTTGCCGGAATTATGGCGACCTTGTCGGATTTGTGACCGCCTTGCCGGATTTATGGCGACGTTGCCGGAAATGCGGCGACCTTGCCTGAAATGTGGCGACCATGACGGATTTGTGGCGACCTTGCCGGATTTATGGAGACCTTGCCGGGGATGTGGCGACCTTGCCGTATTTGTGGCGACCTTGTCGGATTTATGGCGACGTTGCCGCAAATCTGGCGACCCTGCCGGATTTGTGGCGACCTTGCCGGATTTATGGCGAACTTGCCGGAAATAAGGCTACATTGCCGGATTTGTGGCGACCTTGCCGGATTCATGGCGACCTTGCCGGAAATATGGCGACCTTGCCGCATTTGTGGCGACATTGCCGGGTTTATGGCGACCTTGCAGGAAATATGGCGACCTTACCGGGAATGTGGCGACCTTGCCGGATTTGTGCCTACCTTGCCGGATTTATGGAGTCCTTGCCGGAAATGTGGCGACCTTGCCGGATTTGTGGCGACCTTGCCGGATTTATGGCGTCCTTGCCGGAAATGTGGCGACCTTGCCGGAATTATGGCGACCTTGTCGGATTTGTGACCGCCTTGCCGGATTTATGGCGACGTTGCCGGAAATGCGGCGACCTTGCCTGAAATGTGGCGACCATGACGGATTTGTGGCGACCTTGCCGGATTTATGGAGACCTTGCCGGGGATGTGGCGACCTTGCCGTATTTGTGGCGACCTTGTCGGATTTATGGCGACGTTGCCGCAAATGTGGCGACCCTGCCGGATTTGTGGCGACCTTGCCGGATTTATGGCGAACTTGCCGGAAATAAGGCTACATTGCCGGATTTGTGGCGACCTTGCCGGATTCATGGCGACCTTGCCGGAAATATGGTGACCTTGCCGGATTTGTGGCGACGATGCCGGATTTATGGCGACCTTGCCGGAATGTTGCGACCTTGCCGGATCTGTGGGGACCTTGCCGGATCTATGGCGCCCTTCCCGGAAATGTGACGACCTTGCCGGATTTGACGCGACCTTGCCTAATTTATGGCTACCTTGATTGAATGTGGCGACCTTGCCGGCTTTGACGCCACCTTGCCGGATTCGTGGCGACCTTTCCGGATTTATGGTGACCTTGCCGGAAATATGGCGACCTTGCCGGATTTGTGGCGACCTTGCCGGAAATATGGCGACCTTGCCGGATTTGTGGCGACCTTGCCGGATTTATGGCGACCTTGCCGGAAATATGGCTACCTTGCCGGATTTGTGGCGACCTTGCCGGATTCATGGCGACCTTGCCGGAAATATGGAGACATTGCCGGATTTGTGGCGACCTTGCGGGATTTATGGCGACCTTGCCCGAAATATGGCGACCTTGTCGGATTCATGGCGACCTTGCCGGAAATATGGCGACATTGCCGGATTTGTGGCGACCTCGCGGGATTTATGGCGACCTTGCCGGAAATATGGCGACCTTGTTGGATTTGTGGCGACTTTGCCAGATTTGTTGCGACCTTGCCGGAAATGTGGCGACCTTGCCGGATTTGTGGCGGCCGTGCCGGATTTATGGCGACCTTGCCGGAATGTTGCGACCTTGCCGGATCTGTGGGGACCTTGCCGGATCTATGGCGCCCTTCCGGGAAATGTGGCGACCTTGCCGGATTTGACGCGACCTTGCCTAATTTATGGCTACCTTGATTGAATGTGGCGACCTTGCCGGCTTTGACGCCACCTTGCCGGATGCGTGGCGACCTTGCCGGATTTATGGTGACCTTGCCGGAAATATGGCTACCTTGCCGGATTTGTGGCGACCTTGCCGGATTCATGGCGACCTTGCCGGAAATATGGAGACATTGCCGGATTTGTGGCGACCTTGCGGGATTTATGGCGACCTTGCCCGAAATATGGCGACCTTGTCGGATTCATGGCGACCTTGCCGGAAATATGGCGACATTGCCGGATTTGTGGCGACCTTGCGGGATTTATGGCGACCTTGCCGGAAATATGGCGACCTTGTCGGATTTGTGGCGACTTTGCCAGATTGGTTGCGACCTTGCCGGAAATGTGGCGACCTTGCCGGATTTGTGGCGGCCGTGCCGGATTTATGGCGACCTTGCCGGAATAGGCGACTCTGACGGATTTGTGGCGACCTTGCCGGATTTATCGCGACCTTGCCGGATTTATGCGACCTTGCCGGAAATATGGCGACCTTCCCTGATTTGTGGCCACCATGCCGGCTTTATGGCGACCTTGCCGGAAATATGGCGACCTTGCCGGACTTGTTGCGACCTTGCCGGAAATATGGCGATCTTGCCGGATTTGTGGCGACCTTGCCGGATTTGTGGCGGCCGTGCCGGATTTATGGCGACCTTGCCGGAATAGGCGACTCTGACGGAAATATGGCGACCTTGCCGGATTTGTGGCGACCTTGCCGAATTTATGGCGACGATGCCGGATTTATGGCGACCTTGCCGGAATGTTGCGACCTTGCCGGATTTGTGGCGACCTTGCCAGATCTATGGCGACCTTCCCGGAAATGTGGCGACCTTGCCGGATTTGACGGGACCTTGCCGAATTTATGGCTACCTTGATTGAAATGTGGCGACCTTGCCGGCTTTGACGCCACCTTGCCGGATTTGCGGCGACCTTGCCGGATTTATGGTGACCTTGCCGGAAATATGGCGACCTTGCCGGATTTGTGGCGACTTTGCCAGAAATATGGCGACCTTGCAGGATTTGTGGCGACCTTGCCGGATTTATGGCGACCTTGCTGGAAATATGGCTACCTTGCCGGATTTGTGGCGACCTTGCCGGATTCATGGCGACCTTGCCAGAAATATGGCGACCTTGCCGGATTTGTGGCGACCTTGCGGGATTTATGGCGATCTTGCCGGAAAAAAGGCGACCTTGCCGGATTTGTGGCGACCTTGCCGAATTTATGGCGACGATGCCGGATTTATGGCGACCTTGCCGGAATGTTGCGACCTTGCCGGATTTGTGGCGACCTTGCCAGATCTATGGCGACCTTCCCGGAAATGTGGCGACCTTGCCGGATTTGACGGGACCTTGCCGAATTTATGGCTACCTTGATTGAAATGTGGCGACCTTGCCGGCTTTGACGCCACCTTGCCGGATTTGTGGCGACCTTGCCGGATTTATGGTGACCTTGCCGGAAATATGGCGATCTTGCCGGATTTGTGGCGACCTTGCCGGATTTATGGCGACCTTGCCGGAAAAATGGCGACCTTGCCGGATTTGTGGCGACCGTGCCGGAAATATGGCGACCTTGCCGGATTTGTGGCGACCTTGCCGGATTTATGGCGACGATGCCGGATTTATGGCGACCTTGCCGGAATGTTGCGACCTTGCCGGATTTGTGGCGACCTTGCCAGATCTATGGCGACCTTCCCGGAAATGTGGCGACCTTGCCGGATTTGACGGGACCTTGCCGAATTTATGGCTACCTTGATTGAAATGTGGCGACCTTGCCGGCTTTGACGCCACCTTGCCGGATTTGTGGCGACCTTGCCGGATTTATGGTGACCTTGCCGGAAATATGGCGACCTTGCCGGATTTATGGCGATCTTGCCGGAAAAATGGCGACCTTGCCGGATTTGTGGCGACCTTGCCGAATTTATGGCGACGATGCCGGATTTATGGCGACCTTGCCGGAATGTTGCGGCCTTGCCGGATTTGTGGCGACCTTGCCAGATCTATGGCGACCTTCCCGGAAATGTGGCGACCTTGCCGGATTTGACGGGACCTTGCCGAATTTATGGCTACCTTGATTGAAATGTGGCGACCTTGCCGGCTTTGACGCCACCTTGCCGGATTTGTGGCGACCTTGCCGGATTTATGGTGACCTTGCGGAAATATGGCGACCTTGCCGGATTTATGGCGACCTTGCCGGAAATATGGCGACCTTGTCGGATTTGTGGCGACTTTGCCAGATTTGTTGCGACCTTGCCGGAAATGTGGCGACCTTGCCGGATTTGTGGCGGCCGTGCCGGATTTATGGCGACCTTGCCGGAAATAGGCGACTCTGACGGATTTGTGGCGACCTTGCCGGATTTATCGCGACCTTGCCGGATTTATGCGACCTTGCCGGAAATATGGCGACCTTCCCTGATTTGTGGCCACCATGCCGGATTTATGGCGACCTTGCCGGAAATATGGCGACCTTGCCGGACTTGTTGCGACCTTGCCGGAAATATGGCGATCTTGCCGGATTTGTGGCGACCTTGCCGGATTTATGGCGACCTTGCCGGAAAAATGGCGACCTTGCCGGATTTGTGGCGACCGTGCCGGAAATATGGCGACCTTGCCGGATTTGTGGCGACCTTGCCGAATTTATGGCGACGATGCCGGATTTATGGCGACCTTGCCGGAATGTTGCGACCTTGCCGGATTTGTGGCGACCTTGCCAGATCTATGGCGACCTTCCCGGAAATGTGGCGACCTTGCCGGATTTGACGGGACCTTGCCGAATTTATGGCTACCTTGATTGAAATGTGGCGACCTTGCCGGCTTTGACGCCACCTTGCCGGATTTGTGGCGACCTTGCCGGATTTATGGTGACCTTGCCGGAAATATGGCGACCTTGCCGGATTTGTGGCGACCTTGCCGGAAATATGGCGACCTTGCCGGATTTGTGGCGACCTTGCCGGATTTATGGCGACCTTGCCGGAAATATGGCTACCTTGCCGGATTTGTGGCGACCTTGCCGGATTCATGGCGACCTTGCCGGAAATATGGAGACATTGCCGGATTTGTGGCGACCTTCCGGGATTTATGGCGACCTTGCCCGAAATATGGCGACCTTGTCGGATTCATGGCGACCTTGCCGGAAATATGGCGACATTGCCGGATTTGTGGCGACCTTGCGGGATTTATGGCGACCTTGCCGGAAATATGGCGACCTTGTCGGGTTTGTGGCGACTTTGCCAGATTTGTTGCGACCTTGCCGGAAATGTGGCGACCTTGCCGGATTTGTGGCGGCCGTGCCGGATTTATGGCGACCTTGCCGGAATGTTGCGACCTTGCCGGATCTGTGGGGACCTTGCCGGATCTATGGCGCCCTTCCGGGAAATGTGGCGACCTTGCCGGATTTGACGCGACCTTGCCTAATTTATGGCTACCTTGATTGCATGTGGCGACCTTGCCGGCTTTCACGCCACCTTGCCGGATGCGTGGCGACCTTGCCGGATTTATGGTGACCTTGCCGGAAATATGGCTACCTTACCGGATTTGTGGCGACCTTGCCGGATTCATGGCGACCTTGCCGGAAATATGGAGACGCCGGATTTGTGGCGACCTTGCGGGATTTATGGCGACCTTGCCCGAAATATGGCGACCTTGTCGGATTCATGGCGACCTTGCCGGAAATATGGCGACATTGCCGGATTTGTGGCGACCTTGCGGGATTTATGGCGACCTTGCCGGAAATATGGCGACCTTGTCGGATTTGTGGCGACTTTGCCAGATTGGTTGCGACCTTGCCGGAAATGTGGCGACCTTGCCGGATTTGTGGCGGCCGTGCCGGATTTATGTCGACCTTGCCGGAATAGGCGACTCTGACGGATTTGTGGCGACCTTGCCGGATTTATCGCGACCTTGCCGGATTTATGCGACTTGCCGGAAATATGGCGACCTTCCTGATTTGTGGCCACCATGCCGGATTTATGGCGACCTTGCCGGAAATATGGCGACCTTGCCGGACTTGTTGCGACCTTGCCGGAAATATGGCGATCTTGGCCGGATTTGTGGCGACCTTGCCGGATTTATGGCGACCTTGCCGGAAAAATGGCGACCTTGCCGGATTTGTGGCGACCGTGCCGGAAATATGGCGACCTTGCCGGATTTGTGGCGACCTTGCCGAATTGATGGCGACGATGCCGGATTTATGGCGACCTTGCCGGAATGTTGCGACCTTGCCGGATTTGTGGCGACCTTGCCAGATCTATGGCGACCTTCCCGGAAATGTGGCGACCTTGCCGGATTTGACGGGACCTTGCCGAATTTATCGCTACCTTGATTGAAATGTGGCGACCTTGCCGGCTTTGACGCCACCTTGCCGGATTTGTGGCGACCTTGCCGGATTTATGGTGACCTTGCCGGAAATATGGCGACCTTGCCGGATTTGTGGGCGACCTTGCCAGAAATATGGCGGACCTTGCAGGATTTGTGGCGACCTTGCGGGATTTATGGCGACCTTGCCGGATTTGTGGCGACCTTGCGGGATATATGGCGACCTTGCCGCGAAAAAATGGCGGCCTTGTCGGATTTGTGGCGACTTTGCCAGATTTGTTGCGACCTTGCCGGAAATGTGGCGACCTTGCCGGATTTGTTGCGGCCGTGCCGGATTTATGGCGACCTTGCCGGAAATAGGAGACTCTGCCGGATTTATGGCGACCTTGCCGGATTTATGGCGACCTTGCCGGGAAATATGGCGACATTGCCGGATTTGTGGCGACCTTGCCGGAAAACTGGCTACCTTGCCGGGTTTATGACGACCTTGCCGTAAATATGGCGACCTTCCCTGATTTGTGGCCACCATGCCGGATTTGTGGCGACATTGCGGGATTTATGGCGACCTTGACGGAAATATGGCGACCTTGCCGGAAATATGGCGACCCTTGCCGGATTTGTGGCGACCTTGCGGGACTTTATGGCGACCTTGCCGGAAAATGGCGACCTTGTCGAATTTGTGGCGACTTTGCCAGATTTGTTGCGACCTTGCCGGAAATGTGGCGACCTTGCCGGATTTGTGCGGCCGTGCCGGATTTATGGCGACCTTACCGGAAATAGGAGACTCTGCCGGATTTGTGGCGACTTTGCTGGATATCTGGCGACCTTGCAGGATTTATGGCGACCTTGCCGGAAATATGGCGACCTTGCCGGATTTGTGGCGTCCTTGCCGGAAATGTGGCGACCTTGTCGGATTTGTGGCGACCTTGCCGGATTTATGGCGTCCTTGCCGGAAATGTGGCGACCTTGCCGGATTTATGGCGACCTTGTCGGATTTGTGTCCACCTTGCCGGATTATGGCGACGTTGCCGGAATTGCGGCGACCTTGCCTGAAATGTGGCGACCTTGCCGGATTTATGGCGACGTTGCCACAAATGTGGCGACCTTGCCGGATTTGTGGCCACTTTGCCGGATTTATGGCGACCTTGCCGGGGATGTGGCGACCTTGCCGTATTTGTGGCGACCTTGCCGGATTTGTGGCGACCTTGCCGGATTTATTGCGACCTTGCCGGAAATATAGCGACCTTGCCGGGTTTGTGGCGACCTTGCGGATTTATGGCGACCTTGCCGGAAATATGGGGACCTTGCCGGATTTGTGGCGACCTTGCCGGGATTTATGGCGACCATGCCGGATATATGGCGACCTTGCCGGATATGTGGCGACCTTGCCTTATTTATGGCGGTGCCGGAAATAGGGCGGTATTGCCGGATTTATGTCGACCTTGCCGGAAATATGGCGACCGTGACGAAAATATGGCGACCTTGTCGGATTTGTGGCGACCTTGCCGGATTTATGGCGACCTTGCCGGATTTGTGGCGATCTTGCCGGATTTATGGCGACCTTGCCGGATTTATGGCGACCTTGCCGAAAATATGTCGACCTTGACGCATTTGTGGCGACCTTGCCGGATTTATGCGACCTTGCCGGAAATATGGCGACCTTGCCGCATTTGTGGCGACATTGCCGGATTTATGGCGACCTTGCAGGAAATATGGCGACCTTACCGGGAATGTGGCGACCTTGCCGGATTTGTGCCTACCTTGCCGGATTTATGGCGTCCTTGCCGGAAAATGTGCGGACCTTGCCGGATTTGTGGCGACCTTGCCGGATTTATGGCGTCCTTGCCGGAAATGTGGCGACCCTTGCCGGAATTATGGCGACCTTGTCGGATTTGTGACCACCTTGCCGGATTTATGGCGACGTTGCCGGAAATGCGGCGACCTTGCCTGAAATGTGGCGACCATGACGGATTTGTGGCGACCTTGCCGGATTTATGGAGACCTTGCCGGGGATGTGGCGACCTTGCCGTATTTGTGGCGACCTTGCCGGATTTATGGCAACGTTCCCGCAAATGGGGCGACCTTGCCGATTTGTGGCGACCTTGCCGGATTTATGGCGATCTTGCCGGAAATATGGCTACCTTGTCGGATTTGTGGCGACCTTGCCGGGGATGTAGCGACCTTGCCGTATTTGTGGCGACCTTGTCGGATTTATGGCGACGTTGCCGCAAATGTGGCGACCCTGCCGGATTTGTGGCGACCTTGCCGGATTTATGGCGAACTTGCCGGAAATAAGGCTACATTGCCGGATTTGTGGCGACCTTGCCGGATTCATGGCGACGTTGCCGGAAATATGGTGACCTTGCCGGATTTGTGGCGACGATGCCGGATTTATGGCGACCTTGCCGGAATGTTGCGACCTTGCCGGATCTGTGGCGACCTTGCCGGATCTATGGCGCCCTTCCCGGAAATGTGGCGACCTTGCCGGATTTGACGCGACCTTGCCTAATTTATGGCTACCTTGATTGAATGTGGCGACCTTGCCGGCTTTGACGCCACCTTGACGGATTCGTGGCGACCTTGCCGGATTTATGGTGACCTTGCCGGAAATATGGCGACCTTGCCGGATTTTGTGGGCACCTTGCAGGAAATATGGCGACCTTGCCGGATTTGTTGCGGACCTTGCCGGATTTATGGCGACCTTGCCGGAAATATGGCTACCTTGCCGGATTTGTGGCGACCTTGCCGGATTCATGGCGACCTTGCCGGAAATATGGAGACATTGCCGGATTTGTGGCGACCTTGCGGGATTATGGCGACCTTGCCGGAAAATGGCGACCTTGTCGGATTCATGGCGACCTTGCCCGGAAATATGGCGACATTGCCGGATTTGTGCGACCTTGCGGATTTATGGCGACATTGCCGGAAATATGGCGACCTTGTCGGATTTGTGGCGACTTTGCCAGATTTGTTGCGACCTTGCCGGAAATGTGGCGACCTTGCCGATTTGTGGCGGCCGTGCGGAATTTATGGCGACCTTGCCGGAAATAGGCGACTCTGACGGATTTGTGGCGACCTTGCCGGATTTATCGCGACCTTGCCGGATTTATGCGACCTTGCCGGAAATATGGCGACCTTCCCTGATTTGTGGCCACCATGCCGGATTTATGGCGACCTTGCCGAATATGGCGACTTGCCGGACTTGTTGCGACCTTGCCGGAAATATGGCGATCTTGCCGGATTTGTGGCTATCTTGCCGGATTTATGGCGACCTTGCCGGAAAAATGGCGACCTTGCCGGATTTGTGGCGACCGTGCCGGAAATATGGCGACCTTGCCGGATTTGTGGCGACCTTGCCGGATTTATGGCGACGATGCCGGATTTATGGATACCTTGCCGGAATGTTGCGACCTTGCCGGATTTGTGGCGACCTTGCCAGATCTATGGCGACCTTCCCGGAAATGTGGCGACCTTGCCTGATTTGACGCGACCTTGCCGAATTTATGGCTTCCTTGATGAAATGTGGCGACCTTGCCGGCTTTGACGCCACCTTGCCGGATTTGTGGCGACCTTGCCGAATTTATGGTGACCTTGCCGGAAATATGGCGACCATGCCGGATTTGTGGCGACCTTGCCGAAATATGGCGACCTTGCAGGATTTGTGGCGATCTTGCCGGATTTATGGCGACCTTGCTGGAAATATGGCTACCTTGCCGGATTTGTGCGACCTTGCAGATTCATGGCGACCTTGCCGGAAATATGGCGACCTTGCCGGATTTGTGGCGACCTTGCGGGATTTAATGGCGATCTTGCCGGAAAAATGGCGACCTTGTCGGATTGTGGCGACTTTGCCAGATTTGTTGCGACCTTACAGGAAATGTAGCGACCTTGCCGAAAAATAGGAGACTCTGCCGGATGTGTGGCGTCTTTGCCGGATTTATGGCGACCTTGCCGATTTATGGCGACCTTGCCGGAAAATATGGCGACCTTGCCGGATGTGTGCGACCTTGCGGGATTTATGGCGACCTTGCCGGCAATATGGCGTCCTTGCTTGCTTTTGTGGCGACCTTGCAGGATTTATGGCGACCGTGCCGGAAATATGGCGACCTTGCCGGATTTGTGCAGACCTTGCCGGATTTATGGCGATCTTGCCGGAAATATGGCGAACGCCGGATTTATGGCGACCTTGCCGGAAATATGGCGATCTTCCCTGATTTGTGGCCACCATGCCGGATTGATGGCGACCTTGCCGGAAATATGGCGACCTTGCCGGTTTTGTGGCGACCTTGCGGGATTTATGGCGACCTTGCCGGAAAAATGGCGACCTTGTCGGATTTGTGGCGACTTTGCCAGATTTATTGCGACCTTGCCGGAAAGTGGCGACCTTGCCGGATTTGTGGCGGCCGTGCCGGATTTATGGCGACCTTGCCGGAAATAGGAGACTCTGCCGGATTTGTGGCGACTTTGCCGGATTTATGGCGACCTTGCCGGATTTATGGCGACCTTGCCGGAAATATGGCGAACTTGCCGGATTTGTGGTGTCCTTGCCGGAAATATGGCGACCTTGCCGGATTGTGGCGACCTTGCCGGATTTATGGCGTCCTTGCCGGAATGTGGCGACCTTGCCGGATTTATGGCGACCTTGTCGGATTTGTGTCCACCTTGCCGGATTTATGGCGACGTTGCCGGAATTGCGGCTACCTTGCCTGAAATGTGGCGACCTTGCCGGATTTATGGCGACGTTGCCGCAAATGTGGCGACCTTGCCGGATTTGTGGCCACTTTGCCGGATTTATGGCGACCTTGCCGGGGATGTGGCGACTTTGCCGTATTTGTGGCGACCTTGCCGGATTTATGGCGACGTTGCCTCAAATGTGGCGACCTTGCCGGATTTGTGGCGACCTTGCCGGATTTATTGCGATCTTGCCGGAAATATAGCGACCTTGCCGGGTTTGTGGCGACCTTGCGGGATTTATGGCGACCTTGCCGGAAATATCGGGACCTTGCCGGATATGTGGCGACCTTGCCATATTTATGGCGGTGTCGGAAATTGCCTGATTTATGGCGACCTTGCCGGAAATATGGCGACCGTGACGAAAATATGGCGACCATGTCGGATTTGTGGCGACCTTGCCGGATTTATGGCGACCTTGCCGGATTTGTGGCGATCTTGCCGGATTTATGGCGACCTTGCCGGATTTATGGCGACCTTGCCGAAAATATGTCGACCTTGACGCATTTGTGGCGACCTTGCCGGATTTATGGCGACCTTGCCGGAAATATGGCGACCTTGCCGCATTTGTGGCGACATTGCCGGATTTATGGCGACCTTGCAGGAAATATGGCGACCTTACCGGGAATGTGGCGACCTTGCCGGTTTTGTGCCTACCTTGCCGGATTTATGGCGTCCTTGCCGGAAATGTGGCGACCTTGCCGGATTTGTGGCGACCTTGCCGGATTTATGGCGTCCTTGCCGGAAATGTGGCGACCTTGCCGGAATTATGGCTACCTTGTCGGATTTGTGACCGCCTTGCCGGATTTATGGCGACGTTGCCGGAAATGCGGCCACCTTGCCTGAAATGTGGCGACCATGACGGATTTGTGGCGACCTTGCCGGATTTATGGAGACCTTGCCGGGGATGTGGCGACCTTGCCGTATTTGTGGCGACCTTGCCGGATTTATGGCAACGTTCCCGCAAATGGGGCGACCTTGCCGGATTTGTGGTGACCTTGCCGGATTTATGGCGATCTTGCCGGAAATATGGCTACCTTGCCGGATTTGTGGCGACCTTGCCGGGGATGTGGCGACCTTGCCGTATTTGTGGCGACCTTGTCGGATTTATGGCGACGTTGCCGCAAATGTGGCGACCCTGCCGGATTTGTGGCGACCTTGCCGGATTTATGGCGAACTTGCCGGAAATAAGGCTACATTGCCGGATTTGTGGCGACCTTGCCGGATTCATGGCGACCTTGCCGGAAATATGGTGACCTTGCCGGATTTGTGGCGACGATGCCGGATTTATGGCGACCTTGCCGGAATGTTGCGACCTTGCCGGATCTGTGGGGACCTTGCCGGATCTATGGCGCCCTTCCCGGAAATGTGGCGACCTTGCCGGATTTGACGCGACCTTGCCTAATTTATGGCTACCTTGATCGAATGTGGCGACCTTGCCGGCTTTGACGCCACCTTGCCGGATTCGTGGCGACCTTGCCGGATTTATGGTGACCTTGCCGGAAATATGGCGACCTTGCCGGATTTGTGGCGACCTTGCCGGAAATATGGCGACTTTGCCGGATTTGTGGCGACCTTGCCGGATTTATGGCGACCTTGCCGGAAATATGGCTACCTTGCCGGATTTGTGGCGACCTTGCCGGATTCATGGCGACCTTGCCGGAAATATGGAGACATTGCCGGATTTGTGGCGACCTTGCGGGATTTATGGCGACCTTGCCCGAAATATGTCGACCTTGTCGGATTCATGTCGACCTTGCCGGAAATATGGCGACATTGCCGGATTTGTGGCGACCTTGCGGGATTTATGGCGACCTTGCCGGAAATATGGCGACCTTGTCGGGTTTGTGGCGACTTTGCCAGATTTATGGCGACCTTGCAGGAAATATGGCGACCGTGACGAAAATATGGCGACCTTGTCGGATTTGTGGCGACCTTGCCGGATTTATGGCGACCTTGCCGGATTTGTGGCGATCTTGCCGGATTTATGGCGACCTTGCCGGATTTATGGCGACCTTGCCGAAAATATGTCGACCTTGACGCATTTGTGGCGACCTTGCCGGATTTATGGCGACCTTGCCGGAAATATGGCGACCTTGCCGCATTTGTGGCGACATTGCCGGGTTTATGGCGACCTTGCAGGAAATATGGCGACCTTACCGGGAATGTGGCGACCTTGCCGGATTTGTGCCTACCTTGCCGGATTTATGGAGTCCTTGCCGGAAATGTGGCGACCTTGCCGGATTTGTGGCGACCTAGCCGGATTTATGGCGTCCTTGCCGGAAATGTGGCGACCTTGCCGGAATTATGGCGACCTTGTCGGATTTGTGACCGCCTTGCCGGATTTATGGCGACGTTGCCGGAAATGCGGCGACCTTGCCTGAAATGTGGCGACCATGACGGATTTGTGGCGACCTTGCCGGATTTATGGAGACCTTGCCGGGGATGTGGCGACCTTGCCGTATTTGTGGCGACCTTGTCGGATTTATGGCGACGTTGCCGCAAATGTGGCGACCCTGCCGGATTTGTGGCGACCTTGCCGGATTTATGGCGAACTTGCCGGAAATAAGGCTACATTGCCGGATTTGTGGCGACCTTGCCGGATTCATGGCGACCTTGCCGGAAATATGGCGACCTTGCCGCATTTGTGGCGACATTGCCGGGTTTATGGCGACCTTGCAGGAAATATGGCGACCTTACCGGGAATGTGGCGACCTTGCCGGATTTGTGCCTACCTTGCCGGATTTATGGAGTCCTTGCCGGAAATGTGGCGACCTTGCCGGATTTGTGGCGACCTTGCCGGATTTATGGCGTCCTTGCCGAAAATGTGGCGACCTTGCCGGAATTATGGCGACCTTGTCGGATTTGTGACCGCCTTGCCGGATTTATGGCGACGTTGCCGGAAATGCGGCGACCTTGCCTGAAATGTGGCGACCATGACGGATTTGTGGCGACCTTGCCGGATTTATGGAGACCTTGCCGGGGATGTGGCGACCTTGCCGTATTTGTGGCGACCTTGTCGGATTTATGGCGACGTTGCCGCAAATGTGGCGACCCTGCCGGATTTGTGGCGACCTTGCCGGATTTATGGCGAACTTGCCGGAAATAAGGCTACATTGCCGGATTTGTGGCGACCTTGCCGGATTCATGGCGACCTTGCCGGAAATATGGTGACCTTGCCGGATTTGTGGCGACGATGCCGGATTTATGGCGACCTTGCCGGAATGTTGCGACCTTGCCGGATCTGTGGGGACCTTGCCGGATCTATGGCGCCCTTCCCGGAAATGTGACGACCTTGCCGGATTTGACGCGACCTTGCCTAATTTATGGCTACCTTGATTGAATGTGGCGACCTTGCCGGCTTTGACGCCACCTTGCCGGATTCGTGGCGACCTTTCCGGATTTATGGTGACCTTGCCGGAAATATGGCGACCTTGCCGGATTTGTGGCGACCTTGCCGGAAATATGGCGACCTTGCCGGATTTGTGGCGACCTTGCCGGATTTATGGCGACCTTGCCGGAAATATGGCTACCTTGCCGGATTTGTGGCGACCTTGCCGGATTCATGGCGACCTTGCCGGAAATATGGAGACATTGCCGGATTTGTGGCGACCTTGCGGGATTTATGGCGACCTTGCCCGAAATATGGCGACCTTGTCGGATTCATGGCGACCTTGCCGGAAATATGGCGACATTGTCGGATTTGTGGCGACCTTGCGGGATTTATGGCGACCTTGCCGGAAATATGGCGACCTTGTCGGATTTGTGGCGACTTTGCCAGATTTGTTGCGACCTTGCCGGAAATGTGGCGACCTTGCCGGATTTGTGGCGGCCGTGCCGGATTTATGGCGACCTTGCCGGAAAGTTGCGACCTTGCCGGATCTGTGGGGACCTTGCCGGATCTATGGCGCCCTTCCGGGAAATGTGGCGACCTTGCCGGATTTGACGCGACCATGCCTAATTTATGGCTACCTTGATTGAATGTGGCGACCTTGCCGGCTTTGACGCCACCTTGCCGGATGCGTGGCGACCTTGCCGGATTTATGGTGACCTTGCCGGAAATATGGCTACCTTGCCGGATTCGTGGCGACCTTGCCGGATTCATGGCGACCTTGCCGGAAATATGGAGACATTGCCGGATTTGTGGCGACCTTGCGGGATTTATGGCGACCTTGCCCGAAATATGGCGACCTTGTCGGATTCATGGCGACCTTGCCGGAAATATGGCGACATTGCCGGATTTGTGGCGACCTTGCGGGATTTATGGCGACCTTGCCGGAAATATGGCGACCTTGTCGGATTTGTGGCGACTTTGCCAGATTGGTTGCGACCTTGCCGGAAATGTGGCGACCTTGCCGGATTTGTGGCGGCCGTGCCGGATATATGGCGACCTTGCCGGAATAGGCGACTCTGACGGATTTGTGGCGACCTTGCCGGATTTATCGCGACCTTGCCGGATTTATGCGACCTTGCCGGAAATATGGCGACCTTCCCTGATTTGTGGCCACCATGCCGGATTTATGGCGACCTTGCCGGAAATATGGCGACCTTGCCGGACTTGTTGCGACCTTGCCGGAAATATGGCGATCTTGCCGGATTTGTGGCGACCTTGCCGGATTTGTGGCGGCCGTGCCGGATTTATGGCGACCTTGCCGGAATAGGCGACTCTGACGGAAATATGGCGACCTTGCCGGATTTGTGGCGACCTTGCCGAATTTATGGCGACGATGCCGGATTTATGGCGACCTTGCCGGAATGTTGCGACCTTGCCGGATTTGTGGCGACCTTGCCAGATCTATGGCGACCTTCCCGGAAATGTGGCGACCTTGCCGGATTTGACGGGACCTTGCCGAATTTATGGCTACCTTGATTGAAATGTGGCGACCTTGCCGGCTTTGACGCCACCTTGCCGGATTTGCGGCGACCTTGCCGGATTTATGGTGACCTTGCCGGAAATATGGCGACCTTGCCGGATTTGTGGCGACCTTGCCGGAAATATGGCGACCTTGCAGGATTTGTGGCGACCTTGCCGGATTTATGGCGACCTTGCTGGAAATATGGCTACCTTGCCGGATTTGTGGCGACCTTGCCGGATTCATGGCGACCTTGCCGGAAATATGGCGACCTTGCCGGATTTGTGGCGACCTTGCGGGATTTATGGCGATCTTGCCGGAAAAATGGCGACCTTGCCGGATTTGTGGCGACCTTGCCGAATTTATGGCGACGATGCCGGATTTATGGCGACCTTGCCGGAATGTTGCGACCTTGCCGGATTTGTGGCGACCTTGCCAGATCTATGGCGACCTTCCCGGAAATGTGGCGACCTTGCCGGATTTGACGGGACCTTGCCGAATTTATGGCTACCTTGATTGAAATGTGGCGACCTTGCCGGCTTTGACGCCACCTTGCCGGATTTGTGGCGACCTTGCCGGATTTATGGTGACCTTGCCGGAAATATGGCGATCTTGCCGGATTTGTGGCGACCTTGCCGGATTTATGGCGACCTTGCCGGAAAAATGGCGACCTTGCCGGATTTGTGGCGACCGTGCCGGAAATATGGCGACCTTGCCGGATTTGTGGCGACCTTGCCGAATTTATGGCGACGATGCCGGATTTATGGCGACCTTGCCGGAATGTTGCGACCTTGCCGGATTTGTGGCGACCTTGCCAGATCTATGGCGACCTTCCCGGAAATGTGGCGACCTTGCCGGATTTGACGGGACCTTGCCGAATTTATGGCTACCTTGATTGAAATGTGGCGACCTTGCCGGCTTTGACGCCACCTTGCCGGATTTGTGGCGACCTTGCCGGATTTATGGTGACCTTGCCGGAAATATGGCGACCTTGCCGGATTTATGGCGATCTTGCCGGAAAAATGGCGACCTTGCCGGATTTGTGGCGACCTTGCCGAATTTATGGCGACGATGCCGGATTTATGGCGACCTTGCCGGAATGTTGCGACCTTGCCGGATTTGTGGCGACCTTGCCAGATCTATGGCGACCTTCCCGGAAATGTGGCGACCTTGCCGGATTTGACGGGACCTTGCCGAATTTATGGCTACCTTGATTGAAATGTGGCGACCTTGCCGGCTTTGACGCCACCTTGCCGGATTTGTGGCGACCTTGCCGGATTTATGGTGACCTTGCCGGAAATATGGCGACCTTGCCGGATTTATGGCGACCTTGCCGGAAATATGGCGACCTTGTCGGATTTGTGGCGACTTTGCCAGATTTGTTGCGACCTTGCCGGAAATGTGGCGACCTTGCCGGATTTGTGGCGGCCGTGTCGGATTTATGGCGACCTTGCCGGAAATAGGCGACTCTGACGGATTTGTGGCGACCTTGCCGGATTTATCGCGACCTTGCCGGATTTATGCGACCTTGCCGGAAATATGGCGACCTTCCCTGATTTGTGGCCACCATGCCGGATTTATGGCGACCTTGCCGGAAATATGGCGACCTTGCCGGACTTGTTGCGACCTTGCCGGAAATATGGCGATCTTGCCGGATTTGTGGCGACCTTGCCGGATTTATGGCGACCTTGCCGGAAAAATGGCGACCTTGCCGGATTTGTGGCGACCGTGCCGGAAATATGGCGACCTTGCCGGATTTGTGGCGACCTTGCCGAATTTATGGCGACGATGCCGGATTTATGGCGACCTTGCCGGAATGTTGCGACCTTGCCGGATTTGTGGCGACCTTGCCAGATCTATGGCGACCTTCCCGGAAATGTGGCGACCTTGCCGGATTTGACGGGACCTTGCCGAATTTATGGCTACCTTGATTGAAATGTGGCGACCTTGCCGGCTTTGACGCCACCTTGCCGGATTTGTGGCGACCTTGCCGGATTTATGGTGACCTTGCCGGAAATATGGCGACCTTGCCGGATTTGTGGCGACCTTGCCGGAAATATGGCGACCTTGCCGGATTTGTGGCGACCTTGCCGGATTTATGGCGACCTTGCCGGAAATATGGCTACCTTGCCGGATTTGTGGCGACCTTGCCGGATTCATGGCGACCTTGCCGGAAATATGGAGACATTGCCGGATTTGTGGCGACCTTCCGGGATTTATGGCGACCTTGCCCGAAATATGGCGACCTTGTCGGATTCATGGCGACCTTGCCGGAAATATGGCGACATTGCCGGATTTGTGGCGACCTTGCGGGATTTATGGCGACCTTGCCGGAAATATGGCGACCTTGTCGGGTTTGTGGCGACTTTGCCAGATTTGTTGCGACCTTGCCGGAAATGTGGCGACCTTGCCGGATTTGTGGCGGCCGTGCCGGATTTATGGCGACCTTGCCGGAATGTTGCGACCTTGCCGGATCTGTGGGGACCTTGCCGGATCTATGGCGCCCTTCCGGGAAATGTGGCGACCTTGCCGCATTTGACGCGACCTTGCCTAATTTATGGCTACCTTGATTGCATGTGGCGACCTTGCCGGCTTTCACGCCACCTTGCCGGATGCGTGGCGACCTTGCCGGATTTATGGTGACCTTGCCGGAAATATGGCTACCTTACCGGATTTGTGGCGACCTTGCCGGATTCATGGCGACCTTGCCGGAAATATGGAGACATTGCCGGATTTGTGGCGACCTTGCGGGATTTATGGCGACCTTGCCCGAAATATGGCGACCTTGTCGGATTCATGGCGACCTTGCCGGAAATATGGCGACATTGCCGGATTTGTGGCGACCTTGCGGGATTTATGGCGACCTTGCCGGAAATATGGCGACCTTGTCGGATTTGTGGCGACTTTGCCAGATTGGTTGCGACCTTGCCGGAAATGTGGCGACCTTGCCGGATTTGTGGCGGCCGTGCCGGATTTATGTCGACCTTGCCGGAATAGGCGACTCTGACGGATTTGTGGCGACCTTGCCGGATTTATCGCGACCTTGCCGGATTTATGCGACCTTGCCGGAAATATGGCGACCTTCCCTGATTTGTGGCCACCATGCCGGATTTATGGCGACCTTGCCGGAAATATGGCGACCTTGCCGGACTTGTTGCGACCTTGCCGGAAATATGGCGATCTTGCCGGATTTGTGGCGACCTTGCCGGATTTATGGCGACCTTGCCGGAAAAATGGCGACCTTGCCGGATTTGTGGCGACCGTGCCGGAAATATGGCGACCTTGCCGAATTTGTGGCGACCTTGCCGAATTTATGGCGACGATGCCGGATTTATGGCGACCTTGCCGGAATGTTGCGACCTTGCCGGATTTGTGGCGACCTTGCCAGATCTATGGCGACCTTCCCGGAAATGTGGCGACCTTGCCGGATTTGACGGGACCTTGCCGAATTTATGGCTACCTTGATTGAAATGTGGCGACCTTGCCGGCTTTGACGCCACCTTGCCGGATTTGTGGCGACCTTGCCGGATTTATGGTGACCTTGCCGGAAATATGGCGACCTTGCCGGATTTGTGGCGACCTTGCCAGAAATATGGCGACCTTGCAGGATTTGTGGCGACCTTGCGGGATTTATGGCGACCTTGCCGGCAATATGGCGTCCTTGCTTGCTTTGTGGCGACCTTGCAGGATTTATGGCGACCGTGCCGGAAATATGGCGACCTTGCCGGATTTGTGCAGACCTTGCCGGATTTATGGCGATCTTGCCGGAAATATGGCGAACGCCGGATTTATGGCGACCTTGCCGGAAATATGGCGATCTTCCCTGATTTGTGGCCACCATGCCGGATTTATGGCGACCTTGCCGGAAATATGGCGACCTTGCCGGATTTGTGGCGACCTTGCCGGGTTCATGGCGACCTTGCCGGAAATATGGCGACCTTGCCGGTTTTGTGGCGACCTTGCGGGATTTATGGCGACTTTGCCGGAAAAATGGCGACCTTGTCGGATTTGTGGCGACTTTGCCAGATTTGTTGCGACCTTGCCGGAAATGTGGCGACCTTGCCGGATTTGTGGCGGCCGTGCCGGATTTATGGCGACCTTGCCGGAAATAGGAGACTCTGCCGGATTTGTGGCGACGTTGCCGGATTTATGGCGACCTTGCCGGATTTATGGCGACCTTGCCGGAAATATGGCGACCTTGCCGGATTTGTGGCGTCCTTGCCGGAAATATGGCGACCTTGGAGACTTTGCCGGATTTATGCCGACCTTGCCAGGGATGTGGCGACCTTGCCGTATTTGTGGCGACCTTGCCGGATTTATGGCGACGTTGCCTCAAATGTGGCGACCTTGCCGGATTTGTGGCGACCTTGCCGGATTTATTGCGACCTTGCCGGAAATATAGCGACCTTGCCGGGTCTGTGGCGACCTTGCGGGATTTATGGCGACCTTGCCGGAAATATGGGGACCTTGCCGGATTTGTGGCGACCTTGCCGGATTTATGGCGACCATGCCGCAAATATGGCGACCTTGCCGGATATGTGGCGACCTTGCCATATTTATGGCGGTGCCGGAAATAGGGCGGTATTGCCGGATTTATGGCGACCTTGCCGGAAATATGGCGACCGTGACGAAAATATGGCGACCTTGTCGGATTTGTGGCGACTTTGCCGGATTTATGGCGACCTTGCCGGATTTATGGCGACATTGCCGGAAATATGGCGACCTTGCCGGATTTGTGGCGTCCTTGCCGGAAATATGGCGACCTTGCCGGATTTGTGGCGACCTTGCCGGATTTATGGCGTCCTTGCCGGAAATGTGGCCACCTTGCCGGATTTATGGCGACCTTGTCGGATTTGTGTCCACCTTGCCGGATTTATGGCGACGTTGCCCGAATTGCGGCGACCTTGCCTGAAATGTGGCGACCTTGCCGGATTTATGGCGACGTTGCCGCAAATGTGGCGACCTTGCCGGATTTGTGGCCACTTTGCCGGATTTATGGCGACCTTGCCAGGGATGTCGCGACCTTGCCGTATTTGTGGCGACCTTGCCGGATTTATGGCGACGTTGCCTCAAATGTGGCGACCTTGCCGGATTTGTGGCGACCTTGCCGGATTTATTGCGACCTTGCCGGAAATATAACGACCTTGCCGGGTTTGTGGCGACCTTGCGGGATTTATGGCGACCTTGCCGGAAATATGGGGACCTAGCCGGATTTGTGGCGACCTTGCCGGATTTATGGCGACCATGCCGCAAATATGGCGACCTTGCCGGATATGTGGCTACCTTGCCATATTTATGGCGGTGCCGGAAATAGGGCGGTATTGCCGGATTTATGGCGACCTTGCCGGAAATATGGCGACCGTGACGAAAATATGGCGACCTTGTCGGATTTGTGGCGACCTTGCCGGATTTATGGCGACCTTGCCGGATTTGTGGCGATCTTGCCGGATTTATGGCGACCTTGCCGGATTTATGGCGACCTTGCCGAAAATATGTCGACCTTGACGCATTTGTGGCGACCTTGCCGGATTTATGGCGACCTTGCCGGAAATATGGCGACCTTGCCGCATTTGTGGCGACATTGCCGGATTTATGGCGACCTTGCAGGAAATATGGCGACCTTGCCGGATTTGTGCCTACCTTGCCGGATTTATGGCGTCCTTGCCGGAAATGTGGCGACCTTGCCGGATTTGTGGCGACCTTGCCGGATTTATGGCGTCCTTGCCGGAAATGTGGCGACCTTGCCAGAATTATGGCGACCTTGTCGGATTTGTGACCACCTTGCCGGATTTATGGCGGCGTTGCCGGAAATGCGGCGACCTTGCCTGAAATGTGGCGACCATGACGGATTTGTGGCGACCTTGCCGGATTTATGGAGACCTTGCCGGGGATGTGGCGACCTTGCCGTATTTGTGGCGACCTTGCCGGATTTATGGCAACGTTCCCGCAAATGGGGCGACCTTGCCGGATTTGTGGCGACCTTGCCGGATTTATGGCGTCCTTGCCGGAAATGTGGCGACCTTGCCAGAATTATGGCGACCTTGTCGGATTTGTGACCACCTTGCCGGATTTATGGCGACGTTGCCGGAAATGCGGCGACCTTGCCTGAAATGTGGCGACCATGACGGATTTGTGGCGACCTTGCCGGATTTATGGAGACCTCGCCGGGGATGTGGCGACCTTGCCGTATTTGTGGCGACCTTGCCGGATTTATGGCAACGTTCCCGCAAATGGGGCGACCTTGTCGGATTTGTGGCGACCTTGCCGGATTTATGGCGATCTTGCCGGAAATATGGCTACCTTGCCGGATTTGTGGCGACCTTGCCGGGCATCTGGCGACCTTGCCGTATTTGTGGCGACCTTGTCGGATTTATGGCGACGTTGCCGCAAATGTGGCGACCCTGCCGGATTTGTGGCGACCTTGCCGGATTTATGGCGAACTTGCCGGAAATAAGGCTACATTGCCGGATTTGTGGCGACCTTGCCGGATTCATGGCGACCTTGCCGAATGTTGCGACCTTGCCGGATCTGTGGCGACCTTGCCGGATCTATGGCGCCCTTCCCGGAAATGTGGCGACCTTGCCGGATTTGACGCGACTTGCCTAATTTATGGCTACCTTGATTGAATGTGGCGACCTTGCCGGCTTTGACGCCACCTTGCCGGATTCGTGGCGACTTTGCCGGATTTATGGTGACCTTGCCGGAAATATGGCGACCTTGCCGGATTTGTGGCGACCTTGCCGGAAATATGGCGACCTTGCCAGAATTATGGCGACCTTGTCGGATTTGTGACCACCTTGCCGGATTTATGGCGGCGTTGCCGGAAATGCGGCGACCTTGCCTGAAATGTGGCGACCATGACGGATTTGTGGCGACCTTGCCGGATTTATGGAGACCTTGCCGGGGATGTGGCGACCTTGCCGTATTTGTGGCGACCTTGCCGGATTTATGGCAACGTTCCCGCAAATGGGGCGACCTTGCCGGATTTGTGGCGACCTTGCCGGATTTGTGGCGACCTTGCCGGATTTCTGGCGACCTTGCCGGAAATATGGCTACCTTGCCGGATTTGTGGCGACCTTGCCGGATTCATGGCGACCTTGCCGGAAATATGGAGACATTGCCGGATTTGTGGCGACCTTGCGGGATTTATGGCGACCTTGCCGGAAATATGGCGACCTTGTCGGATTCATGGCGACCTTGCCGGAAATATGGCGTCATTGCCGGATTTGTGGCGACCTTGCGGGATTTATGGCGACCTTGCCGGAAATATGGCGACCTTGTCGGATTTGTGGCGACTTTGCCAGATTTGTTGCGACCTTGCCGGAAATGTGGCGACCTTGCCGGATTTGTGGCGGCCGTGCCGGATTTATGGCGACCTTGCCGGAAATAGGCGACTCTGACGGATTTGTGGCGACCTTGCCGGATTTATCGCGACCTTGCCGGATTTATGCGACCTTGCCGGAAATATGGCGACCTTCCCTGATTTGTGGCCACCATGCCGGATTTATGGCGACCTTGCCGGAAATATGGCGACCTTGCCGGACTTGTTGCGACCTTGCCGGAAATATGGCGATCTTGCCGGATTTGTGGCGACCTTGCCGGATTTATGGCGACCTTGCCGGAAATATGGCAACCTTGCCGGATTTGTGGCGACCTTGCCGGATTCATGCGACATTACCGGAAATATGGCGACCTTGCCAGATTTGTGGCGCCTTGCGGGATTTATGGCGACCTTGCCGGAATTATGGCGACCTTGTCGGATTTGTGACCACCTTGCCGGATTTATGGCGACGTTGCCGGAAATGCGGCGACCTTGCCTGAAATGTGGCGACCTGACGGATTTGTGGCGACCTTGCCGGATTTATGGAGACCTCGCCGGGGATGTGGCGACCTTGCCGTATTTGTGGCGACCTTGCCGTATTTGTGGCGACCTTGCCGGATTTATGGCAACGTTCCCGCAAATGGGGCGACCTTGCCGGATTTATGGCAACGTTCCCGCAAATGGGGCGACCTTGTCGGATTTGTGGCGACCTTGCCGGATTTATGGCGATCTTGCCGGAAATATGGCTACCTTGCCGGATTTGTGGCGACCTTGCCGGGCATCTGGCGACCTTGCCGTATTTGTGGCGACCTTGTCGGATTTATGGCGACGTTGCCGCAAATGTGGCGACCCTGCCGGATTTGTGGCGACCTTGCCGGATTTATGGCGAACTTGCCGGAAATAAGGCTACATTGCCGGATTTGTGGCGACCTTGCCGGATTCATGGCGACCTTGCCGGAATGTTGCGACCTTGCCGGATCTGTGGCGACCTTGCCGGATCTATGGCGCCCTTCCCGGAAATGTGGCGACCTTGCCGGATTTGACGCGACTTGCCTAATTTATGGCTACCTTGATTGAATGTGGCGACCTTGCCGGCTTTGACGCCACCTTGCCGGATTCGTGGCGACTTTGCCGGATTTATGGTGACCTTGCCGGAAATATGGCGACCTTGCCAGATTTGTGGCGACGTTGCCGGAAATATGGCGACCTTGCCGCATTTGTGGCGACCTTGCCGGATTTCTGGCGACCTTGCCGGAAATATGGCTACCTTGCCGGATTTGTGGCGACCTTGCCGGATTCATGGCGACCTTGCCGGAAATATGGAGACATTGCCGGATTTGTGGCGACCTTGCGGGATTTATGGCGACCTTGCCGGAAATATGGCGACCTTGTCGGATTCATGGCGACCTTGCCGGAAATATGGCGTCATTGCCGGATTTGTGGCGACCTTGCGGGATTTATGGCGACCTTGCCGGAAATATGGCGACCTTGTCGGATTTGTGGCGACTTTGCCAGATTTGTTGCGACCTTGCCGGAAATGTGGCGACCTTGCCGGATTTGTGGCGGCCGTGCCGGATTTATGGCGACCTTGCCGGAAATAGGCGACTCTGACGGATTTGTGGCGACCTTGCCGGATTTATCGCGACCTTGCCGGATTTATGCGACCTTGCCGGAAATATGGCGACCTTCCCTGATTTGTGGCCACCATGCCGGATTTATTGCGACCTTGCCGGAAATATGGCGACCTTGCCGGACTTGGTTGCGACCTTGCCGGTAATATGGCGATCTTGCCGGATTTGTGGCGACCTTGCCGGATTTATGGCGACCTTGCCGGAAATATGGCAACCTTGCCGGATTTGTGGCGACCTTGCCGGATTCATGCGACATTACCGGAAATATGGCGACCTTGCCAGATTTGTGGCGCCTTGCGGGATTTATGGCGACCTTGCCGGAAATATGGCGA
>JAXLNO010005018.1:0-27190 GCA_038087875.1 Malacoraja senta
GATGGCTGTTTGTCAGGTTGGAGGCCGGTGACTAGTGGGGTGCCTCAGGGGTCTGTGTTGGGTCCACTGTTGTTTGTCATGTACATCAATGATCTGGATGATGGTGTGGAAAATTGGATTAGTAAGTATGCAGATGATACTAAGATAGGTGGTGTTGTGGATAATGAAGTAGATTTTCAAAGTCTACAGAGAGATTTAGGCCATTTGGAAGAGTGGGCTGAAAGATGGCAGATGGAATTTAATGCTGACAAATGTGAGGTGCTGCATCTCGGCAGGGCAAGTCAAAATAGGACGTACACGGTAAATGGTAGCGAATTGAGGAATGCAGTTGAACAGAGGGATCTAGGAATAACTGTGCATAGTTCCCTGAAGGTGGAATCGCATGTAGATAGGGTGGTAAAGAAAGCTTTTGGTGTGCTGGCCTTTATAAATCAGAGCATTGAATATAGAAGTTGGGATGTAATGTTAAAATTGTACAAGGCATTGGTGAGGCCAATTCTGGAGTATGGAGTACAATTTTGGTCGCCTAATTATAGGAAGGATGTCAACAAAATAGAGAGAGTACAGAGGAGATTTACTAGAATGTTGCCTGGGTTTCAGCAACTAAGTTACAGAGAAAGGTTGAACAAGTTAGGTCTTTATTCTTTGGAGCGCAGAAGGTTAAGAGGGGTCTTGATAGAGGTCTTTAAAATTATGAGCGGGTTAGACAGAGTGGACGTGGATAAGCTTTTCCCATTGAGAGTAGGGAAGATTCAAACAAGGGGACATGACTTGAGAATTAAGGGACAGAAGTTTAGGGGGAACATTAGGGGGAACTTCCTTACTCAGAGAGTGGTAGCTGTGTGGAATGAGCTTCCAGTGGAAGTGGTGGAGGCAGGTTCGATGTTATCCTTTAAAAATAGATTGGATGGGTATATGGACGGGAAAGGAATGGAGGGTTATGGTCTGAGTGCAGGTAGAAGGGACTAGGGGGAAGTATTTATTTTTAATTTAAAAAAATGTTCGGCACGGACTTGAAGGGCCGAGATGGCCTGTTTCCGTGCTGTTATGGTTATATGGTTATATGGTTATATGGTCTACATATTTGTGGCAAGGTCGCCATACATCCGGCAGGGTCGCCACAAATCCGGCGAGGTCGACATATTTTCGGCAAGGTCGCCATAAATCCGGCAAGGTCGCCACAAATCTAGCGAGGTCTCCATATTTCCGGCAAGGTCGCCATAAATCCGGCAAGGTCGCCACAAATCCGGCAAGGTCGCTATATTTCCGGCAAGGTCGACATATTTCCGGCAAGGTCGCCACAAATCCGGCAAGGTCCCCATATTTCCAGCAAGGTCGCAATATTTCCGGCAAGGTCGCCAAAAATCCGGCAAGTTCGCCATAGTTCCGGCAAGGTCGCCATAAACCCGGCAAGGTCGCCACAAGTCCGGCGAGGTCGCCATATTTCCGGCAAGGTCGCCACAAATCCGGCAAGGTCGTCATAAATCCGGCAAGGTCGCCACAAATCCGGCAATGTCGCCATATTTCCGACAAAGTCGCCATAAATCCGGCAAGGTAGCCACAAATACGGCAAGGTCCCCATATTTCCAGCAAGGTCGCAATATTTCCGGCAAGGTCGCCACAAATCCGGCAAGGTCGACATATTTCCGGCAAGGTCGGCACAAATCCGGCAAGGTCGCCACAAATCCGGCAAGGTCGCCATATTTCCGGCAAGGTCGCCATAAATCCGGCAAGGTCGCCACAAATCCCACAAGGTCGCCATATTTCCGGCAAGGTCGCCATATTTCCGGCAATGTAGTCACAAATCCAGCAAGGTCGCCATATTTCCGTCAAGGTCGCCATAAATTCGGCAAGGTCGCCACAAATCCGGCAAGGTTGCCATAAATCCGCCCAGGTCGCCATATTACCGGCAAGGTCGCCATATTTCCGGCAAGGTCGCCACAAATCCGGCAAGGTCGCCATAGTTCCGGCAAGGTCGCCATAAACCCGGCAAGGTCGCCACAAATCCGGCGAGGTCGCCATATTTCCGGCAAGGTCGCCACAAATCCGGCAAGGTCGTCATAAATCCGGCAAGGTCGCCACAAATCCGGCAATGTCGCCATATTTCCGACAAAGTCGCCATAAATCCGGCAAGGTAGCCACAAATACGGCAAGGTCCCCATATTTCCAGCAAGGTAGCAATATTTCCGGCAAGGTCGCCACAAATCCGGCAAGGTCGCCATTTTTCCGACATGGTCGCCATAAATCCGGAAAGGTCGCAAAAAATCCGGCAACGTCGACATATTTCCGGCAAGGTCGGCACAAATCCGGCAAGGTCGCCACAAATCCGGCAAGGTCGCCATATTTCCGGCAAGGTCGCCATAAATCCGTCAAGGTCGCCACAAATCCCACAAGGTCGCCATACTTCCGGCAAGGTCGCCATATTTCCGGCAAGGTTGCCATAAATCCGGCCAGGTCGCCATATTTCCGGCAAGGTCGCCATATTTCCGGCAAGGTCGCCACAAATCCAGCAAGGTCGCCATATTTCCGTCAAGGTCGCCATAAATTCGGCAAGGTCGCCACAAATCCGGCAAGGTTGCCATAAATCCGGCCTGGTCGCCATATTTCCGGCAAGGTCGCCATATTTCCGGCAAGGTCGCCACAAATCCAGCAAGGTCGCCATATTTCCGTCAATGTCGCCATAAATTCGGTAAGGTTGCCACCAATCCGGTAAGGTCGCCATAAATCCGGCGAGGTAGCCATAAATCCGGCAAGGTCGCCACAAATCCAGCGAGGTCGCCATATTCCCGGCAAAATCGGCATAAATCCGGCAAGGTCGCCATAAATCCGGCAAGGTCGCCACAAATCCGGCGAGATCGCCATATTTCCGGCAAGGTCGCCACAATTCCGGCAAGGTCGCCACAAATCCGGCGAGGTCGCCATATTTCCGGCAAGGTCGTCATAAATCCGGCAAGGTCGCCACAAATCCGGCGAGGTCGCTATATTTCCGGCAAGGTCGCCATAAATCCGGCAAGGTCGCCACAAATCCGGCGAGGTCGCCATAAATCCGGCAAGGTCGCCACAAATTCGGCAAGGTCACCATATTTCAGGCAAGGTCGCCATAAATCCGGCAAGGTCGTCATAAATCCGGCAAGGTCGACAGAAATCCGGCGAGGTCCCCATATTTCCGTCAAGTTCGCCACAAATCCGGCAAGTTCGCCATAAATCCGGCAAGGTCGCCACAAATCCGGCAAGGTCGCCATATTTCCAGCAAGGTCGCCATAAATCCGGCAAGGTCGCCACACATCCGGCGAGGTCGCCATATTTCCGGCAAGGTCGCCACAAATCCGGCAAGGTCGTCATAAATCCGGCAAGGTCGCCTCAAATCCGGCAATGGCGCCATATTTCCGGAAAAGTCTCCATAAATCCGGCAAGGTCGCCACAAATACGGCAAGGTCCCCATATTTCCAGCATGGTCGCAATATATCCGGCAAGGTCGCCACAAATCCGGCGAGGTCGCCATATTTCCGGCAAGGTCGCCTGAAATCCGGCAAGGTCGTCATAAATCCGGCAAGGTCGCCACAAATCCGGCAATGTCGCCATATTTCCGACAAAGTCGCCATAAATCCGGCAAGGTAGCCACAAATCCCACAAGGTCGCCATATTTGCGGCAAGGTAGCCATATATTCGGCAAGGTTGCCATACATCCGGCCAGGTCGCCATATTTTCTGCAAGGTTGCCATATTTCCGGCAAGGTCGCCACAAATCCAGTAACGTCGCCATATTTCCGTCAAGGTCGCCATAAATTCGGCAAGGTCGCCACAAATCCGGCAAGGTCGCCATAAATGCGGCGAGGTAGCCATAAATCCGGCAAGGTCGCCACAAATCCAGCGAGGTCGCCATTTTCCCGGCAAGGTCGCCATAAATCCGGCAAGGTCGCCATAAATCCGGCAAGGTCGGCACAAATCCGGCGAGTTCGCCATATTCCCGGCAAGGTCGCCATAAATCCGGCAAGGTCGACATAAATCCGGCGAGGTCCCCATATTTCCGGCAAGTTCGCCCGAATTCCGGCAAGTTCGCCATAAATCCGGCAAGGTCGCCACAAATCCGGCAAGGTCGCCATATTTCCAGCAAGGTCGCCATAAATCCGGTAAGGTCGCCACACATCCGGCAATGTCGCCATATTTCCGTCAAGGTAGCCATAAATCCAGCAAGGTCGCCATAAACCGGCGAGGTAGTCATGTTTCCGGCAACGTCGCAATAAATCCGGCAAGTTCACCACAAATCCGGCGAGGTCGCCATATTTCAGGTAAGGTCGCCATAAATCCGGCAAGATCGCCACAATTCCGGCGAGGTCGCCATATTTCCGGCAAGGTCGCCACAAATGCGGCAAGGTCGTCATAATTCCGGCAAGGTCGCCACAAATCCGGCGAGGTCGCCATATTTCCGGCAAGGTCGACACAAATCCGGCAAGGTCGTCATAAATCCGGCAAGGTCGCCACAAATCCAGCAATGTCGCCATATTTCCGACAAAGTCGCCATAAATCCGGCAAGGTAGCCACAAATACGGCAAGGTTCCCATATTTCCAGCAAGGTCGCAATATTTCCGGCAAGGTCGCCATATTTCCGACATGGTCGCCATAAATCCGGAAAGATCGCCGAAAATCCGGCAAGGTCGACATATTTCCGGCAAGGTCGGCACAAATCCGGCAAGGTCGCCACAAATCCGGCAAGATCGCCATATTTCGGCAAGGTCGCCATAAATCCGGCAAGGTCGCCACAAATCCCACAAGGTCGCCATATTTCCGGCAAGGTCGCCATATTTTGCGGCAAGGTCGCCACAAATCCAGCAAGGTCGCCATATTTCCGTCAAGGTCGCCATAAATTCGGCAAGGCCGCCACAAATCCGGCAAGGTCACATAAATGCGGCGAGGTAGCCATAAATCCGGCAAGGTCGCCACAAATCCAGCGAGGTCGCCATATTCCCGGCAAGGTCGCCATAAATACGGCAAGGTCGCCATAAATACGGCAAGGTCGCCACAAAACCGGCGAGATCGCCATATTTCCGGCAAGGTCGCCACAATTCCGGCAAGGTCGCCACAAATCCGGCGAGGTCGCCATATTTCCGGCAAGGTCGCCTCAAATCCGGCAAGGTCGCCATAAACCAGGCAAGGTCGCCACAAATCCGGCGAGGTCGCCATATTTCCGGCAAGGTCGCCACAAATCCGGCAAGGTCGTCATAAATACGGCAAGGTTGCCACAAATCCGGCAATGTCGCCATATTTCCGACAAAGTCGCCATAAATCCGGCAAGGTAGCCACAAATACGGCAAGGTTCCCATATTTCCAGCAAGGTCGCAATATTTCCGGCAAGGTCGCCATATTTCGGACGGTCGCCATAAATCCGGAAAGGTCGCCGAAAATCCGGCAAGGTCGACATATTTCCGGCAAGGTCGGCACAAATCCGGCAAGGTCGCCACAAATCCGGCAAGGTCGCCATATTTCCGGCAATGTCGCCATAAATCCGGCAAGGTCGCCACAAATCTCACAAGGTCGCCATATTTCCGGCAAGGTCGCCATATTTCCGGCAAGGTCGCCATATTTCCGGCAAGGTCGCCACAAATCCAGCAAGGTCGCCATATTTCCGTCAAGGTCGCCATAAATTCGGCAAGGTCGCCACAAATCCGGCAAGGTCACATAAATGCGGCGAGGTAGCCATAAATCCGGCAAGGTCGCCACAAATCCAGCGAGGTCGCCATATTCCCGGCAAGGTCGCCATAAATCCGGCAAGGTCGCCATAAATACCGCAAGGTCGCCATAAAACCGGCGAGATCGCCATATTTCCGGCAAGGTCGCCACAATTCCGGCAAGGTCGCCACAAATCCGGCGAGGTCGCCATATTTCCGGCAAGGTCGCCTCAAATCCGACAAGTTCGCCACAAATCCGGCGAAGTCGCCATATTTCCGGCAAGGTCGTCATAAATCCGGCAAGGTCGCCACAAATGCGGCGAGGTCGCCATATTTCCGGCAAGGTCGCCATAAATCCGTCAAGGTCGCCACAAATCCGGCGAGGTCGCCATAAATCTGGCAAGGTCGCCACAAATTCGGCAAGGTCGCCATATTTCAGGCAAGGTCGCCATAAATCCGGCAAGGTCGTCATAAATCCGGCAAGGTCGACAGAAATCCGGCGAGGTCCCCATATTTCCGGCAAGTTCGCCACAAATCCGGCAAGTTCGCCATAAATCCGGCAAGGTCGCCACAAATCCGGCAAGGTCGACATATTTCCAGCAAGGTCGCCATAAATCCGGTAAGGTCGCCACACATCCGGCAATGTCGCCATATTTCCGGCAAGGTCGCCATAAATCCAGCAAGGTCGCCACAAACCCGGTGAGGTAGTCATATTTCCGGCAAGGTCGCCATAAATCCGGCAAGTTCACCACAAATCCGGCGAGGTCGCCATATTTCAGGCAAGGTCGCCATAAATCCGGCAAGTTCGCCACAAATCCGGCGAGGTCGCCATATTTCCGGCAAGGTCGCCACAAATCCGGCAAGGTCGTCATAAATCCGGCAAGGTCGCCACACATCCGGCGAGCTCGCCATATTTCCGGCAAGGTCGCCATAAATCCGGCAAGGTCGCGACAAATACGGCAATGTCCCCATATTTCCAGCAAGGTCGCAATATTTCCGGCAAGGTCGCCACAAATCCGGCAAGGTCGCTATATGTCCGGCAAGGTCGCCACAAACCGGCAAGGTCCCCATATTTCCAGCAAGGTCGCAATATTTCCGGCAAGGTCGCCACAAATCCGGCAAGGTCGCCATATTTCCGGCAAGGTCGCCATAAACCCGGCAAGGTCGCCACAAATCCGGCGAGGTCGCCATATTTCCGGCAAGGTCGCCACAAATCCGGCAAGGTCGTCATAAATCCGGCAAGGTCGCCACAAATCAGGCAATGTCGCCATATTTTCCGACAAAGTCGCCATATTTCCGACAAAGTCGCCATAAATCCGGCACGGTAGCCACAAATACGGCAAGGTCCCAATATTTCCAGCAAGGTCGCAATATTTCCGGCAAGGTCGCCATATTTCCGACATGGTCGCCATAAATCCGGAAAGGTCGCCAAAAATCCGGCAAGGTCGACATATTTCCGGCATGGTCGGCACAAATCCGGCAAGGTCGCCACAAATCCGGCAAGGTCGCCATGTTTCAGGCAAGGTCGCCATAAATCCGGCAAGGTCGCCACAAATCCCACAAGGTCGCCATATTTCCGGCAAGGTCGCCATATTCCCGGCAAGGTTGCCATAAATCCGGCCAGGTCGCCATATTTCCGGCAAGGTCGCCACAAATCCAGCAAGGTCGCCATATTTCCGTCAAGGTCGCCATAAATTCGGCAAGGTCGCCACAAATCCGGCAAGGTCACATAAATGCGGCGAGGTAGCCATAAATCCGGCAAGGTCGCCACAAATCCAGCGAGGTCGCCATATTCCCGGCAAGGTCGCCATAAATCCGGCAAGGTCGCCATAAATACCGCAAGGTCGCCATAAAACCGGCGAGATCGCCATATTTCCGGCAAGGTCGCCACAATTCCGGCAAGGTCGCCACAAATCCGGCGAGGTCGCCATATTTCCGGCAAGGTCGCCTCAAATCCGACAAGTTCGCCACAAATCCGGCGAAGTCGCCATATTTCCGGCAAGGTCGTCATAAATCCGGCAAGGTCGCCACAAATGCGGCGAGGTCGCCATATTTCCGGCAAGGTCGCCATAAATCCGTCAAGGTCGCCACAAATCCGGCGAGGTCGCCATAAATCTGGCAAGGTCGCCACAAATTCGGCAAGGTCGCCATATTTCAGGCAAGGTCGCCATAAATCCGGCAAGGTCGTCATAAATCCGGCAAGGTCGACAGAAATCCGGCGAGGTCCCCATATTTCCGGCAAGTTCGCCACAAATCCGGCAAGTTCGCCATAAATCCGGCAAGGTCGCCACAAATCCGGCAAGGTCGACATATTTCCAGCAAGGTCGCCATAAATCCGGTAAGGTCGCCACACATCCGGCAATGTCGCCATATTTCCGGCAAGGTCGCCATAAATCCAGCAAGGTCGCCACAAACCCGGTGAGGTAGTCATATTTCCGGCAAGGTCGCCATAAATCCGGCAAGTTCACCACAAATCCGGCGAGGTCGCCATATTTCAGGCAAGGTCGCCATAAATCCGGCAAGTTCGCCACAAATCCGGCGAGGTCGCCATATTTCCGGCAAGGTCGCCACAAATCCGGCAAGGTCGTCATAAATCCGGCAAGGTCGCCACACATCCGGCGAGCTCGCCATATTTCCGGCAAGGTCGCCATAAATCCGGCAAGGTCGCGACAAATACGGCAATGTCCCCATATTTCCAGCAAGGTCGCAATATTTCCGGCAAGGTCGCCACAAATCCGGCAAGGTCGCTATATGTCCGGCAAGGTCGCCACAAACCGGCAAGGTCCCCATATTTCCAGCAAGGTCGCAATATTTCCGGCAAGGTCGCCACAAATCCGGCAAGGTCGCCATATTTCCGGCAAGGTCGCCATAAACCCGGCAAGGTCGCCACAAATCCGGCGAGGTCGCCATATTTCCGGCAAGGTCGCCACAAATCCGGCAAGGTCGTCATAAATCCGGCAAGGTCGCCACAAATCAGGCAATGTCGCCATATTTTCCGACAAAGTCGCCATATTTCCGACAAAGTCGCCATAAATCCGGCACGGTAGCCACAAATACGGCAAGGTCCCAATATTTCCAGCAAGGTCGCAATATTTCCGGCAAGGTCGCCATATTTCCGACATGGTCGCCATAAATCCGGAAAGGTCGCCAAAAATCCGGCAAGGTCGACATATTTCCGGCATGGTCGGCACAAATCCGGCAAGGTCGCCACAAATCCGGCAAGGTCGCCATGTTTCAGGCAAGGTGGCCATAAATCCGGCAAGGTCGCCACAAATCCCACAAGGTCGCCATATTTCCGGCAAGGTCGCCATATTCCCGGCAAGGTTGCCATAAATCCGGCCAGGTCGCCATATTTCCGGCAAGGTCGCCATAAATCCGGCAAGGTCGCCACAAATCCGGCGAGGTCGCCATATTTTCAGGTAGGTCGACAGAAACCCGGCGAGGTCCCCATATTTCCGGCAAGGTCGCCACAAATCCGGCAAGGACGCCATATTTCCAGCAAGGTCGCCATAAATCCGGAAAGGTCGCCACACATCCGGCAATGTCGCCATATTTCCGGCAAGGTCGCCATAAATCCAGCAAGGTCGCCACAAATCCGGCGAGGTAGTCATATTTCCGGCAAGGTCGCCATAAATCCGGCAAGTTCACCATAAATCCGGCAAGGTCGCCACAAATCCAGCGAGGTCGCCATATTCCCGGCAAGGTCGCCATAAATACGGCAAGGTCGCCATAAATACGGCAAGGTCGCCATAAAACCGGCGAGATCGCCATATTTCCGGCAAGGTCGCCACAATTCCGGCAAGGTCGCCACAAATCCGGCGAGGTCGCCATATTTCCGGCAAGGTCGCCTCAAATCCGGCAATGTCGCCATAAACCCGGCAAGGTCGCCACAAATCCGGCGAGGTCGCCATATTTCCGGCAAGGTCGCCACAAATCCGGCAAGGTCGTCATAAATCCGGCAAAGTCGCCACAAATCCGGCAATGTCGCCATATTTCCGACAAAGTCGCCATAAATCCGGCAAGGTAGCCACAAATACGGCAAGGTTCCCATATTTCCAGCAAGGTCGCAATATTTCCGGCAAGGTCGCCATATTTCCGACATGGTCGCCCTAAATCCGGAAAGGTCGCCGAAAATCCGGCAAGGTCGACATATTTCCGGCAAGGTCGGCACAAATCCGGCAAGGTCGCCACAAATCCGGCAACGTCGACATATTTCCGGCAAGGTCGCCATAAATCCGGCAAGGTCGCCACAAATCCCACATGGTCGCCATATTTCCGGCAAGGTCGCCATATTTCCGGCAAGGTCGCCATATTTCCGGCAAGGTCGCCACAAATCCAGCAAGGTCGCCATATTTCCGTCAAGGTCGCCATAAATTCGGCAAGGTCGCCACAAATCCGGCAAGGTCACATAAATGCGGCGAGGTAGCCATAAATCCGGCAAGGTCGCCACAAATCCAGCGAGGTCGCCATATTCCCGGCTAGGTCGCCATAAATCCGGCAAGGTCGCCATAAATACGGCAAGGTCGCCATAAAACCGGCGAGATCGCCATATTTCCGGCAAGGTCGCCACAATTCCGGCAAGGTCGCCACAAATCCGGCGAGGTCGCCATATTTCCGGCAAGGTCGCCTCAAATCCGGCAAGGTCGCCACAAATCCGGCGAAGTCGCCATATTTTCGGCAAGGTCGTCATGAATCCGGCAAGGTCGCCACAAATGCGGCGAGGTCGCCATATTTCCGGCAAGGTCGCCATAAATCCGGCAAGGTCGCCATATTTCAGGCAAGGTCGCCATAAATCCGGCAAGGTCGTCATAAATCCGGCAAGGTCGACAGAAATCCGGCGAGGTCCCCATATTTCCGGCAAGTTCGCCACAAATCCGGCAAGTTCGCCATAAATCCGGCAAGGTCGCCACAAATCCGGCAAGGTCGCCATATTTCCAGCAAGGTCGCCATAAATCCGGTAAGGTCGCCACACATCCGGCAATGTCGCCATATTTCCGGCAAGGTCGCCATAAATCCAGCAAGGTCGCCACAAATCCGGTGAGGTATTCATATTTCCGGCAAGGTCGCCATAAATCCGGCAAGTTCACCACAAATCCGGCGAGGTCGCCATATTTCAGGCAAGGTCGCTATAAATCCGGCAAGTTCGCCACAAATCCGGCGAGGTCGCCATATTTCCGGCAAGGTCGCCACAAATCCGGCAAGGTCGTCATAAATCCGGCAAGGTCGCCACACATCCGGCGAGCTCGCCATATTTCCGGCAAGGTTGCCATAAATCCGGCAAGGTCGCGACAAATACGGCAATGTCCCCATATTTCCAGCAAGGTCGTAATATTTCCGGCAAGGTCGCCACAAATCCGGCAAGGTCGCCATATTTCCGACAAGGTCGCCATAAATCCGGCAAGGTCGCCACAAATCCGGCAAGGTCGATATATGTCCGGCAATGTCGCCACAAATCCGGCAAGGTCCCCATATTTCCAGCAAGGTCGCAATATTTCCGGCAAGGTCGCCACAAATCCGGCAAGGTCGCCATATTTCCGGCAAGGTCGCCATAAACCCGGCAAGGTCGCCACAAATCCGGCGAGGTCGCCATATTTCCGGCAAGGTCGCCACAAATCCGGCAAGGTCGTCATAAATCCGGCAAGGTCGCCACAAATCCGGCAATGTCGCCATATTTTCCGATAAAGTCGCCATATTTCCGACAAAGTCGCCATAAATCCGGCACGGTAGCCACAAATACGGCAAGGTCCCAATATTTCCAGCAAGGTCGCAATATTTCCGGCAAGGTCGCCATATTTCCGACATGGTCGCCATAAATCCGGAAAGGTCGCCAAAAATCCGGCAAGGTCGACATATTTCCGGCATGGTCGGCACAAATCCGGCAAGGTCGCCACAAATCCGGCAAGGTCGCCATGTTTCAGGCAAGGTCGCCATAAATCCGGCAAGGTCGCCACAAATCCCACAAGGTCGCCATATTTCCGGCAAGGTCGCCATATTCCCGGCAAGGTTGCCATAAATCCGGCCAGGTCGCCATATTTCCGGCAAGGTCGCCATAAATCCGGCAAGGTCGCCACAAATCCGGCGAGGTCGCCATATTTCCAGGAAGGTCGAGAGAAACCCGGCGAGGTCCCCATATTTCCGGCAAGTTCGCCACAAATCCGGCAAGTTCGCCATCAATCCGGCAAGGTCGCCACAAATCCGGCAAGGTCGCCATATTTCCAGCAAGGTCGCCATAAATCCGGTAAGGTCGCCACACATCCGGCAATGTCGCCATATTTCCGGCAAGGTCGCCATAAATCTAGCAAGGTCGCCACAAATCCGGCGAGGTAGTCATATTTCCGGCAAGGTCGCCATAAATCCGAGAAGTTCAGCACAAATCCGGCAAGTTCACCACAAATCCGGCGAGGTCGCCATGTTTCAGGCAAGGTCGCCATAAATCCGGCAAGGTCGCCACAAATCCCACAAGGTCGCCATATTTCCGGCAAGGTCGCCATATTCCCGGCAAGGTTGCCATAAATCCGGCCAGGTCGCCATATTTCCGGCAAGGTCGCCATAAATCCGGCAAGGTCGCCACAAATCCGGCGAGGTCGCCATATTTCCAGGAAGGTCGAGAGAAACCCGGCGAGGTCCCCATATTTCCGGCAAGTTCGCCACAAATCCGGCAAGTTCGCCATCAATCCGGCAAGGTCGCCACAAATCCGGCAAGGTCGCCATATTTCCAGCAAGGTCGCCATAAATCCGGTAAGGTCGCCACACATCCGGCAATGTCGCCATATTTCCGGCAAGGTCGCCATAAATCTAGCAAGGTCGCCACAAATCCGGCGAGGTAGTCATATTTCCGGCAAGGTCGCCATAAATCCGAGAAGTTCACCACAAATCCGGCAAGTTCACCACAAATCCGGCGAGGTCGCCATGTTTCAGGCAAAGTCGCCATAAATCCGGCAAGATCGCCACAAATCCGGCGAGGTCGCCATATTTCCGGCAAGGTCGCCACAAATGCTGCAAGGTCGTCATAAATCCGGCAAGGTCGCCTCAAATCCGGCAATGGCGCCATATTTCCGGAAAAGTCTCCATAAATCCGGCAAGGTCGCCACAAATACGGCAAGGTCCCCATATTTCCAGCATGGTCGCAATATATCCGGCAAGGTCGCCACAAACCCGGCAAGGTCGCCATATTTCCGGCAAGGTCGCCATAAATCAGGCAAGGTCGCCACAAATCCTGCAAGGTCGCCATATTTCCGGCAAGGTCGCCACATAAATCCGGCAAGGTCGCCACAAATCCGGTAAGGTCGCTATATTTACGGCAAGGTCGCCATATTTCCGGCAAGGTCGCCACAAATCCGGCAAGGTAGCCATATTTCCGACATGGTCGCCATAAATCCCCAAACATCGCCACAAATCCGGCAAGGTC
This sequence comes from Malacoraja senta, assembly GCA_038087875.1. Classification (NCBI taxonomy): domain Eukaryota; kingdom Metazoa; phylum Chordata; class Chondrichthyes; order Rajiformes; family Rajidae; genus Malacoraja; species Malacoraja senta. Next base: position 13,074 of record JAXLNO010005018.1, read on the forward strand.
GTCATAAATCCGGCAAGGTCGCCACAAATCCGGCAATGTCGCCATATTTTCCGACAAAGTCGCCATATTTCCGACAAAGTCGCCATAAATCCGGCACGGTAGCCACAAATACGGCAAGGTCCCAATATTTCCAGCAAGGTCGCAATATTTCCGGCAAGGTCGCCATATTTCCGACATGGTCGCCATAAATCCGGAAAGGTCGCCAAAAATCCGGCAAGGTCGACATATTTCCGGCATGGTCGGCACAAATCCGGCAAGGTCGCCACAAATCCGGCAAGGTCGCCATGTTTCAGGCAAGGTCGCCATAAATCCGGCAAGGTCGCCACAAATCCCACAAGCTCGCCATATTTCCGGCAAGGTCGCCATATTCCCGGCAAGGTTGCCATAAATCCGGCCAGGTCGACATATTTCCGGCAAGGTCGCCATAAATCCGGCAAGGTCGCCACAAATCCGGCGAGGTCGCCATCTTTCCAGGAAGGTCGAGAGAAACCCGGCGAGGTCCCCATATTTCCGGCAAGTTCGCCACAAATCCGGCAAGTTCGCCATCAATCCGGCAAGGTCGCCACAAATCCGGCAAGGTCGCCATATTTCCAGCAAGGTCGCCATAAATCCGGTAAGGTCGCCACACATCCGGCAATGTCGCCATATTTCCGGCAAGGTCGCCATAAATCCAGCAAGGTCGCCACAAATCCGGCGAGGTAGTCATATTTCCGGCAAGGTCGCCATAAATCCGGCAAGTTCACCACAAATCCGGCAATGTCGCCATATTTCCGGCAAGGTCGCCATAAATCCGGCAAGATCGCCACAAATCCGGCGAGGTCGCCATATTTCCGGCAAGGTCGCCACAAATGCTGCAAGGTCGTCATAAATCCGGCAAGGTCGCCTCAAATCCGGCAATGGCGCCATATTTCCGGAAAAGTCTCCATAAATCCGGCAAGGTCGCCACAAATACGGCAAGGTCCCCATATTTCCAGCATGGTCGCAATATATCCGGCAAGGTCGCCACAAACCCGGCAAGGTCGCCATATTTCCGGCAAGGTCGCCATAAATCAGGCAAGGTCGCCACAAATCCTGCAAGGTCGCCATATTTCCGGCAAGGTCGCCACATAAATCCGGCAAGGTCGCCACAAATCCGGTAAGGTCGCTATATTTACGGCAAGGTCGCCACAAATCCGGTAAGGTCGCTATATTTACGGCAAGGTCGCCATATTTCCGGCAAGGTCGCCACAAATCCGGCAAGGTAGCCATATTTCCGACATGGTCGCCATGAATCCGGAAACATCGCCACAAATCCGGCAACGTCGACATATTTGTGGCAAGGTCGCCATACATCCGGCAAGGTCGCCACAAATCCGGCGAGGTCGACACATTTTCGGCAAGGTCGCCATAAATCCGGCAAGGTCGCCACAAATTCGGCAAGGTCTCCATATTTCCAGCAAGGTCGCAATATTTCCGGCAAGGTCGCCACAAACCCGGCAAGGTCGCCATATTTCCGGCAATGTCGCCATAAATCCGGCAAGGTCGCCACAAATCCGGTAAGGTCGCTATATTTAAGGCAAGGTCGCCATATTTCCGGCATGGCCGCCACAAATCCGGCAAGGTCGCCATATTTCCGACAAGGTCGCCATAAATCCTGAAAGATCGCCACAAATCCGGCAACGTCTAGTTTCAATATAATTATGGAGAGGGTCAGAACTGGACCTAGGGTTGAGATTTTTGTTTGGAGAAAGGCTAACTTTGAGGAGATGCGAAAGGATTTAAAAGGAGTGAATTGGGACATGTTGTTTTATGGGAAGGATGTAGAAGAAAAATGGAGGACTTTTAAGGGTGACATTTTAAGAGTACAGAATCTTTATGTCCCTGTTCGGTTGAAAGGAAATAGTAAAAAATGGAGAGAGCCATGGTTTTCAAGGGAAATTGGACACTTGGTTCGGAAAAAGAGAGAGATCTACAATAATTATAGGCAGCATGGAGTAAATGAGGTGCTTGAGGAATATAAAGAGTGTAAAAAGAATATTAAGAAAGAAATTAGAAAAGCTAAAAGAAGATATGAGGTTGTTTTGGCAAGTAAGGTGAAAGTAAATCCAAAGGGTTTCTACAGCTATATTAATAGCAAAACGATAACAAGGAATAAAATCGGTCCATTAGAGAGTCAGAGTGGACAGCTATCTGCAGAGCTATAAGAGATGGGGGAGATATTGAACAATTTATTTTCTTCGGTATTCACGAAGGAGAAGGATATGGAATTATGTGAGGTAAGGGAAACGAGCAGAGTAGCAATGGAAACTGTGAGATTCAAAGAAGAGGAGGTGCGGACACTTTTGAAAAATATGAAAACGGATAAGTCTCCAGGTCCTGACAGGATATTCCCTAGGACATTGAGGGAAGTTAGTGTAGAAATAGCAGGGGCTATGACAGAAATATTTCAAATGTCATTAGAAACGGGAATAGTGCCGGAGGATTGGCGTACTGCCATGTTGTTCCGTTGTTTAAAAAGGGTTCGAAGAGTAAACCTAGCAATTATAGACCTGTTAGTTTGACGTCAGTGGTGGGCAAATTAATGGAAAGGATACTTAAAGATAATATATATAAGCATCTGGATAAGCAGGGTCTGATTAGGAACAGTCAACATGGATTTGTGCCTGGAAGGTCATGCTTGACTAATCTTCTTGAATTTTTCGAAGAGGTTACTAGGGAAATTGATGAGGGTAAAGCAGTGGATGTTGTCTATATGGACTTCAGTAAGGCCTTTGACAAGTTTCCTCATGGAAGGTTGGTTAAGAAGATTCAATTGTTGGGTATTAATGGTGGAGTAGCAAGATGGATTCAACAGTGGCTGAATGGGAGATGCCAGAGAGTAATGGTGGATGGCTGTTTGTCAGGTTGGAGGCCGGTGACTAGTGGGGTGCCTCAGGGTCCACTGTTGTTTGTCATGTACATCAATGATCTGGATGATGGTGTGGAAAATTGGATTAGTAAGTATGCAGGTGATACTAAGATAGGTGGTGTTGTGGATAATGAAGTAGATTTTCAAAGTCTACAGAGAGATTTAGGCCATTTGGAAGAGTGGGCTGAAAGATGGCAGATGGAATTTAATGCTGACAAATGTGAGGTGCTACATCTCGGCAGGACAAATCAAAATAGGACGTACACGGTAAATGTAGCGAATTGAGGAATGCAGTTGAACAGAGGGATCTAGGAATAACTGTGCATAGTTCCCTGAAGGTGGAATCTCATGTAGATAGGGTGGTAAAGAAAGCTTTTGGTGTGCTGGCCTTTATAAATCAGAGCATTGAATATAGAAGTTGGGATGTAATGTTAAAATTGTACAAGGCATTGGTGAGGCCAATTCTGGAGTATGGAGTACAATTTTGGTCGCCTAATTATAGGAAGGATGTCAACAAAATAGAGAGAGTACAGAGGAGATTTACTAGAATGTTGCCTGGGTTTCAGCAACTAAGTTACAGAGAAAGGTTGAACAAGTTAGGTCTTTATTCTTTGGAGCGCAGAAGGTTAAGAGGGGTCTTGATAGAGGTCTTTAAAATTATGAGCGGGTTAGACAGAGTGGACGTGGATAAGCTTTTCCCATTGAGAGTAGGGAAGATTCAAACAAGGGGACATGACTTGAGAATTAAGGGACAGAAGTTTAGGGGGAACATTAGGGGGAACTTCCTTACTCAGAGAGTGGTAGCTGTGTGGAATGAGCTTCCAGTGGAAGTGGTGGAGGCAGGTTCGATGTTATCCTTTAAAAATAGATTGGATGGGTATATGGACGGGAAAGGAATGGAGGGTTATGGTCTGAGTGCAGGTAGAAGGGACTAGGGGGAAGAATTTATTTTTAATTTAAAAAAATGTTCGGCACGGACTTGAAGGGCCGAGATGGCCTGTTTCCGTGCTGTTATGGTTATATGGTTATATGGTTATATGGTCTACATATTTGTGGCAAGGTCGCCATACATCCGGCAGGGTCGCCACAAATCCGGCGAGGTCGACATATTTTCGGCAAGGTCGCCATAAATCCGGCAAGGTCGCCACAAATCTAGCGAGGTCTCCATATTTCCGGCAAGGTCGCCATAAATCCGGCAAGGTCGCCAGAAATCCGGCAAGGTCGCTATATTTCCGGCAAGGTCGCCATATTTCCGGCAAGGTCGCCACAAATCCGGCAAGGTCCCCATATTTCCAGCAAGGTCGCAATATTTCCGGCAATGTCGCCACAAATCCGGCAAGGTCGCCATAGTTCCGGCAAGGTCGCCATAAACCCGGCAAGGTCGCCACAAATCCGGCGAGGTCGCTATATTTCCGGCAAGGTCGCCACAAATCCGGCAAGGTCGTCATAAATCCGGCAAGGTCGCCACAAATCCGGCAATGTCGCCATATTTCCGACAAAGTCGACATAAATCCGGCAAGGTAGCCACAAATACGGCAAGGTCCCCATATTTCCAGCAAGGTCGCAATATTTCCGGCAAGGTCGCCACAAAATCCGGCAAGGTCGACATATTTCCGGCAAGGTCGGCACAAATCCGGCAGGTCGCCACAAATCCGGCAAGGTCGCCATATTTCCGGCAAGGTCGCCATAAATCCGGCAAGGTCGCCACAAATCCCACAAGGTCGCCATATTTCCGGCAAGGTCGCCATATTTCCGGCAATGTAGCCACAAATCCAGCAAGGTCGCCATATTTCCGTCATGGTCGCCATAAATTCGGCAAGGTCGCCACAAATCCGGCAAGGTTGCCATAAATCCGGCCAGGTCGCCATATTACCGGCAAGGTCGCCATATTTCCGGCAAGGTCGCCACAAATCCGGCAAGGTCGCCATAGATCCGGCAAGATCGCCATAAACCCGGCAAGGTCGCCACAAATCCGGCGAGGTCGCCATATTTCCGGCAAGGTCGCCACAAATCCGGCAAGGTCGTCATAAATCCGGCAAGGTCGCCACAAATCCGGCAATGTCGCCATATTTCCGACAAAGTCGCCATAAATCCGGCAAGGTAGCCACAAATACGGCAAGGTCCCCATATTTCCAGCAAGGTCGCAATATTTCCGGCAAGGTCGCCACAAATCCGGCAAGGTCGCCATATTTCCGACATGGTCGCCATAAATCCGGAAAGGTCGCAAAAAATCCGGCAAGGTCGACATATTTCCGGCAAGGTCGGCACAAATCCGGCAAGGTCGCCACAAATCCGGCAAGGTCGCCATATTTCCGGCAAGGTCGCCATAAATCCGGCAAGGTGGCCACTAATCCCACAAGGTCGCCATACTTCCGGCAAGGTCGCCATATTTCCGGCAAGGTTGCCATAAATCCGGCCAGGTCGCCATATTTCCGGCAAGGTCGACATATTTCCGGCAAGGTCGCCACAAATCCAGCAAGGTCGCCATATTTCCGTCAAGGTCGCCATAAATTCGGCAAGGTCGCCACAAATCCTGCAAGGTTGCCATAAATCCGGCCAGATCGCCATATTTTCAGGCAAGGTCGCCATATTTCCGGCAAGGTCGCCACACATCCAGCAAGGTCGCCATATTTCCGTCAAGGTCGTCATAAATTCGGCAAGGTCGCCACCAATCCGGTAAGGTCGCCATAAATCCGGCGAGGTAGCCATAAATCCGGCAAGGTCGCCACAAATCCAGCGAGGTCGCCATATTCCCGGCAAGATCGCCATAAATCCGGCAAGGTCGCCATAAATCCGGCAAGGTCGCCACAAATCCGGCGAGATCGCCATATTTCCGGCAAGGTCGCCACAATTCCGGCAAGGTCGCCACAAATCCGGCGAGGTCGCCATATTTCCGGCAAGGTCGTCAAAAATCCGGCAAGGTCGCCACAAATCCGGCGAGGTCGCTATATTTCCGGCAAGGTCGCCATAAATCCGGCAAGGTCGCCACAAATCCGGCGAGGTCGCCATAAATCCGGCAAGGTCGCCACAAATTCGGCAAGGTCACCATATTTCAGGCAAGGTCGCCATAAATCCGGCAAGGTCGTCATAAATCCGGCAAGGTCGACAGAAATCCGGCGAGGTCCCCATATTTCCGTCAAGTTCGCCACAAATCCGGCAAGTTCGCCATAAATCCGGCAAGGTCGCCACAAATCCGGCAAGGTCGCCATATTTCCAGCAAGGTCGCCATAAATCCGGCAAGGTCGCGACATATCCGGTCGCCATATTTCCGGCAAGGTCGCCACAAATCCGGCAAGGTCGTCATATATCCGGCAAGGTCGCCTCAAATCCGGCAATGGCGCCATATTTCCGGAAAAGTCTCCATTAATCCGGCAAGGTCGCCACAAATACGGCAAGGTCCCCATATTTCCAGCATGTTCGCAATATATCCGGCAAGGTCGCCACAAATCCGGCGAGGTCGCCATATTTCCGGCAAGGTCGCCTCAAATCCGGCAAGGTCGTCATAAATCCGGCAAGGTCGCCACAAATCCGGCAATGTCGCCATATTTCCGACAAAGTCGCCATAAATCCGGCAAGGTAGCCACAAATACGGCAAGGTTCCAATATGTCCAGCAAGGTCGCAATATTTCCGGCAAGGTCGCCATATTTCCGGCAAGGTCGCCATATTTCCGGCAAGGTCGCCACAAAACCAGCAAGGTCGCCATATTTCCGTCAAGGTCGTCATAAATTCGGCAAGGTCGCCACCAATCCGGTAAGGTCGCCATAAATCCGGCGAGGTAGCCATAAATCCGGCAAGGTCGCCACAAATCCAGCGAGGTCGCCATATTCCCGGCAAGATCGCCATAAATCCGGCAAGGTCGCCATAAATCCGGCGAGGTCGCCACAAATCCGGCGAGATCGCCATATTTCCGGCAAGGTCGCCACAATTCCGGCACGGTCGCCACAAATCCGGCGAGGTCGCCATATTTCCGGCAAGGTCGTCAAAAATCCGGCAAGGTCGCCACAAATCCGGCGAGGTCGCTATATTTCCGGCAAGGTCGCCATAAATCCGGCAAGGTCGCCACAAATCCGGCGAGGTCGCCATAAATCCGGCAAGGTCGCCACAAATTCGGCAAGGTCACCCATATTTCAGGCAAGGTCGCCATAAATCCGGCAAGGTCGTCATAAATCCGGCAAGGTCGACAGAAATCCGGCGAGGTCCCCATATTTCCGTCAAGTTCGCCACAAATGCGGCAAGTTCGCCATAAATCCGGCAAGGTCGCCACAAATCCGGCAAGGTCGCCATATTTCCAGCAAGGTCGCCATAAATCCGGCAAGGTCGCGACACATCCGGCGAGGTCGCCATATTTCCGGCAAGGTCGCCACAAATCCGACAAGGTCGTCATAAATCCGGCAAGGTCGCCTCAAATCGGCAATGGCGCCATATTTCCGGAAAAGTCTCCATAAATCCGGCAAGGTCGCCACAAATACGGCAAGGTCCCCATATTTCCAGCATGGTCGCAATATATCCGGCAAGGTCGCCACAAATCCGGCGAGGTCGCCATATTTCCGGCAAGGTCGCCTCAAATCCGGCAAGGTCGTCATAAATCCGGCAAGGTCGCCACAAATCCGGCAATGTCGCCATATTTCCGACAAAGTCGCCATAAATCCGGCAAGGTGGCCACAAATACGGCAAGGTCCCAATATTTCCAGCAAGGTCGCAATATTTTCGGCAAGGTCGCCATCTTTCCGACATGGTCGCCATAAATCCGGAAAGGACGCCAAAAATCCTTCAAGGTCGACATATTTCCGGCAAGGTCGGCACAAATCCGGCAACGTCGCCACAAATCCGGCAAGGTCGCCATGTTTCAGGCAAGGTCGCCATAAATCCGGCAAGGTCGCCACAAATCCCAAAAGGTCGCCATATTTCCGGCAAGGTCGCCATATTCCCGGCAAGGTTGCCATAAATCCGGCCAGGTCGCCATATTTCCGGCAAGGTCGCCATAAATCCGGCAAGGTCGCCACAAATCCGGCGAGGTCGCCATAAATCCGGAAAGGTCGCCACAAATTCGGCAAGGTCACCATATTTCAGGCAAGGTCGCCATAAATCCGGCAAGGTCGTCATAAATCCGCCAAGGTCGACAGAAATCCGGCGAGGTCCCCATATTTCCGGCAAGTTCGCCACAAATCCGGCAAGTGCGCCATAAATCCGGCAAGGTCGACACAAATCCGGCAAGGTCGCCATATTTCCAGCAAGGTCGCCATAAATCCGGCAAGGTCGCCACACATCCGGCGAGGTCGCCATATTTCCGGCAAGGTCGCCGCAAATCCAGCAAGGTCGCCATAAATCCGGTAAGGTCGCCACACATCCGGCAATGTCGCCATATTTCCGGCAATGTCGCCATAAATCCAGCAAGGTCGCCACAAATCCGGCGAGGTAGTCATATTTCCGCAAGGTCGCCATAAATCCGGCAAGTTCACCAAAAATCCGGCGAGGTCGCCATTTTTCAGGCAAGGTCGCCATAAATCCGGCAAGATCGCCACAAATCCGGCGAGGTCGCCATATTTCCGGCAAGGTCGCCACAAATCCGGCAAGGTCGTCATAAATCCGGCAAGGTCGCCTCAAATCCGGCAATGGCGCCATATTTCCGGAAAAGTCTCCATAAATCCGGCAAGGTCGCCACAAATACGGCAAGGTCCCCATATTTCCAGCATGGTCGCAATATATCCGGCAAGGTCGCCACAAATCCGGCAAGGTCGCCATATTTCCGGCAAAGTCGCCATAAATCAGGCAAGGTCGCCACAAATCCTGCAAGGTCGCCATATTTCCGGCAAGGTCGCCATATTTCCGGCAAGGTCGCCACAAATCCGGCAAGGTCCCCATATTTCCAGCAAGGTCGCCACAAATCCGGTAAGGTCTCTATATTTACGGCAAGGTCGCCACAAATCCGGCAAGGTCCCCATATTTCCAGCAAGGTCGCAATATTTCCGGCAACATCGCCACAAATCCGGCACGGTCGCCATATTTCCGGCAAGGTCGCCATAAATCCGGCAAGGTCGTCATAAATCCGGCAAGGTCGACAGAAATCCGGGGAGGTCCCCATATTTCCGGCAAGTTCGCCACAAATCCGGCAAGTTCGCCATAAATCCGGCAAGGTCGCCACAAATCCGGCAAGGTCGCCATATTTCCAGCAAGGTCGCCACAAATCCGGCAAGGTCGCCATATTTCCTGCAAGGTCGCCATAAATCCGGCAAGGTCGTCATAAATCCGGCAAGGTCGACAGAAATCCGGGGAGGTCCCCATATTTCCGGCAAGTTCGCCACAAATCCGGCAAGTTCGCCATAAATCCGGCAAGGTCGCCACAAATCCGGCAAGGTCGCCATATTTCCGGCAAGGTCGCCACAAATCCGGCAAGGTCGTCATAAATCCGGCAAGGTCGCCTCAAACCCGGCAATGGCGCCATATTTCCGGAAAAGTCTCCATAAATCCGTCAAGGTCGCCACAAATACGGCAAGGTCCCCATATTTCCAGCATGGTCGCAATATATCCGGCAAGGTCGCCAAAAATCCGGCAATGTCGCCATATTTCCGGCAAGGTCGCCATAAATCCGGCAAGGTCGCCACAAATCCTGCAAGGTCGCTATATTTCCAGCAAGGTCGCCATGTTTCCGGCAAGGTCGCCACACATCCGGCAAAGTCCCCATATTTCCAGCAAGGTCGCAATATTTCCGGCAAGGTAGCCACAAACCCGGCAAGGTCGCCATATTTCCGGCAAGGTCGCCATAAATCCGGCAAGGTCGCCACAAATCCGTTAAGGTCGCTATATTTACGGCAAGATCGCCACAAATCCGGTAAGGTCGGTATATTTACGGCAAGGTCGCCATATTTCCGGCAAGGTCGCCACAAAGCCGGCAAGGTCCCCATATTTCCAGCAAGCTCGCAATATTTCCGGCAAGGTCGCCACAAATCCGGCAAGGTCGCCATATTTCCGGCAAGGTCGCCATAAATCCGGCAAGGTCGTCATAAATCCGGCAAGGTCGATAGAAATCCGGGGAGGTCCCCATATTTCCGGCAAGTTCGCCACAAATCCGGCAAGTTCGCCATAAATCCGGCAAGGTCGCCACAAATCCGGCAAGGTCGCCATATTTCCAGCAAGGTCGCCATAAATCCGGCAAGGTCTCCACACATCCGGCGAGGTCGCCATATTTCCGGCAAGGTCGCCACAAATCCGGCAAGGTCGTCATAAATCCGGCAAGGTCGCCACAAATCCGGCAAGGTCGCCATATTTCCAGCAAGGCCGCCATAAATCTGGCAAGGTCTCCACACATCCGGCGAGGTCGCCATATTTCCGGCAAGGTCGCCACAAATCCGGCCAGGTCGTCATAAATCCGGCAAGGTCGCCTCAAACCCGGCAATGGCGCCATATTTCCGGAAAAGTCTCCATAAATCCGGCAAGGTCGCCACAAATACGGCAAGGTCCCCATATTTCCAGCATGGTCGCAATATATCCGGCAAGGTCGCCAGAAATCCGGCAAGGTCGCCATATTTCCGGCAAGGTCGCCATAAATCCGGCAAGGTCGCCACAAATCCTGAAAGGTCGCTATATTTCCGGCAAGGTCGCATGTTTCCGGCAACGTCGCCACACATCCGGCAAGGTCCCCATATTTCCAGCAAGGTCGCAATATTTCCGGCAAGGTCGCCACAAACCCGGCAAGGTCGCCATATTTCCGGCAAGGTCGCACATAAATCCGGCAAGGACGCCACAAATCCGGTAAGGTCGCTATATTTACGGCAAGATCGCCACAAATCCGGTAAGGTCGCTATATTTACGGCAAGGTCGCCATATTTCCGGCAAGGTCGCCACAAAGCCGGCAAGGTCCCCATATTTCCAGCAAGCTCGCAATATTTCCGGCAAGGTCGCCACAAATCCGGCAAGGTCGCCATATTTCCGGCAAGGTCGCCATAAATCCGGCAAGGTCGTCATAAATCCGGCAAGGTCGATAGAAATCCGGGGAGGACCCCATATTTCCGGCAAGTTCGCCACAAATCCGGCAAGTTCGCCATAAATCCGGCAAGGTCGCCACAAATCCGGCAAGGTCGCCATATTTCCAGCAAGGTCGCCATAAATCCGGCAAGGTCTCCACACATCCGGCGAGGTCGCCATATTTCCGGCAAGGTCGCCACAAATCCGGCAAGGTCGTCATAAATCCGGCAAGGTCGCCACAAATCCGGCAAGGTCGCCATATTTCCAGCAAGGTCGCCATAAATCTGGCAAGGTCTCCACACATCCGGCGAGGTCGCCATATTTCCGGCAAGGTCGCCACAAATCCGGCCAGGTCGTCATAAATCCGGCAAGGTCGCCTCAAACCCGGCAATGGTGCCATATTTCCGGAAAAGTCTCCATAAATCCGGCAAGGTCGCCACAAATACGGCAAGGTCCCCATATTTCCAGCATGGTCGCAATATATCCGGCAAGGTCGCCAGAAATCCGGCAAGGTCGCCATATTTCCGGCAAGGTCGCCATAAATCCGGCAAGGTCGCCACAAATCCTGAAAGGTCGCTATATTTCCGGCAAGGTCGCCATGTTTCCGGCAACGTCGCCACACATCCGGCAAGGTCCCCATATTTCCAGCAAGGTCGCAATATTTCCGGCAAGGTCGCCACAAACCCGGCAAGGTCGCCATATTTCCGGCAAGATCGCCACAAATCCGGTAAGGTCGCTATATTTACGGCAAGGTCGCAATATTTCCGGCAAGGTCGCCACAAATCCGGCAAGGTCGCCATATTTCCGGCATGGTCGCCATAAATCCGGCAAGGTCGTCATAAATCCGGCAAGGTCGACAGAAATCCGGGGAGGTCCCCATATTTCCGGCAAGTTCGCCACAAATCCGGCAAGTTCGCCATAAATCCGGCAAGGTCGCCACAAATCCGGCAAGGTCGTCATATTTCCAGCAAGGTCGCCATAAATCCGGCAAGGTCTCCACACATCCGGCGAGGTCGCCATATTTCCGGCAAGGTCGCCACAAATCCGGCAAGGTCGTCATAAATCCGGCAAGGTCGCCTCAAACCAGGCAATGGCGCCATATTTCCGGAAAAAGTCTCCATAAATCCGGCAATGTCGCCACAAATCCGGCAAGGTCCCCATATTTCCAGCAAGGTCGCAATATTTCCGGCAAGGTCCGCACAAACCCGGCAACGTCGCCATATTTCCGGCAAGGTCGCCATAAATCCGGCAAGGTCGCCACAAATCCGGTAAGGTCGCTATATTTACGGCAAGATCGCCACAAATCCGGTAAGGTCGCTATATTTACGGCAAGGTCGCCATATTTCCGTCAAGGTCGCCACAAATCCGGCAAGGTCGCCATATTTCCGACAAAGTCGCCATAAATCCGGAAAGATCGCCACAAATGCGGCAAGGTCGACATATTTGTGGCAAGGTCGCCATACATCAGGCAAGGTCGCCACAAATCCGGCAAGGTCGTCATAAATCCGGCAAGGTCGCCTCAAACCCGGCAATGGCGCCATATTTCAGGAAAAGTCTCCATAAATCCGGCAAGGTCGCCACAAATACGGCAAGGTCCCCATATTTCCAGCATGGTCGCAATATACCAGGCAAGGTCGCCACAAATCCGGCAAGGTCGCCATATTTCCGGCAAGGTCGCCATACATCAGGCAAGGTCGCCACAAATCCGGCAAGGTCGTCATAAATCCGGCAAGGTCGCCTCAAACCCGGCAATGGCGCCATATTTCCGGAAAAGTCTCCATAAATCCGGCAAGGTCGCCACAAATACGGCAAGGTCCCCATATTTCCAGCAAGGTCGCAATATATCCGGCAAGGTCGCCACAAATTCGGCAAGGTCGCCATGTTTCCGGCAAGGTCGCCATAAATCCGGCAAGGTCGCCACAAATCCTGCAAGGTCGCTATATTTCCGGCAAGGTCGCCATATTTCCGGCAAGGTCGCCACAAATCCGGCAAGGTCCCCATATTTCCAGCAAGGTCGCAATATTTCCGGCAAGGTCCGCACAAACCCGGCAAGGTCGCCATATTTCCGGCATGGTCGCCATAAATCCGGCAAGGTCGCCACAAATCCGGTAAGGTCGCTATATTTACGGCAAGATCGCCACAAATCCGGTAAGGTCGCTATATTTACGGCAAGGTCGCCATATTTCCGGCAAGGTCGCCACAAATCCGGCAAGGTCGCCATATTTCCGACAAGGTCGCCATAAATCCGGAAAGATCGCCACAAATCCGGCAAGGTCGACATATTTGTGGCAAGGTCGCCATACATCAGGCAAGGTGGCCACAAATCCGGCGAGGTCGACATATTTTCGGCAATGTCGCCATAAATCCGGCAAGGTCGCCACAAATCCGGCAGGGTCCCCATATATCCAGCAAGGTCGCAATATTTCCGGCAAGGTCGCCACAAACCCGGCAAGGTCGCCATATTTCCGGCAAGGTCGCCATAAATCCGGCGAGGTCGCCACAAATCCGGCGGGGTCGCCATATTTCCGGCAAGGTCGCCATATTTCCGGCAAGGTCGCCATAAATCCGGCAAGGTCGCCACAAATCCGGTAAGGTCGCTATATTTACGGCAAGATCGCCACAAATCCGGTAAGGTCGCTATATTTACGGCAAGGTCGCCATATTTCCGTCAAGGTCGCCACAAATCCGGCAAGGTCGCCATATTTCCGACAAAGTCGCCATAAATCCGGAAAGATCGCCACAAATCCGGCAAGGTCGACATATTTGTGGCAAGGTCGCCATACATCAGGCAAGGTCGCCACAAATCCGGCAAGGTCGTAATAAATCCGGCAAGGTCGCCTCAAACCCGGCAATGGCGCCATATTTCCGGAAAAGTCTCCATAAATCCGGCAAGGTCGACACAAATACGGCAAGGTCCCCATATTTCCAGCATGGTCGCAATCTATCCGGCAAGGTCGCCACAAATCCGGCAAGGTCGCCATATTTCCGGCAAGGTCGCCATAAATCCGGCAAGGTCGCCACAAATCCTGCAAGGTCGCTATATTTCCGGCAAGGTCGCCATATTTCCGGCAAGGTCGCCACAAATCCGGCAAGGTCCCCATATTTCCAGCAAGGTCGCAATATTTCCGGCAAGGTCCGCACAAACCCGGCAAGGTCGCCATATTTCCGGCATGGTCGCCATAAATCCGGCAAGGTCGCCACAAATCCGGTAAGGTCGCTATATTTACGGCAAGATCGCCACAAATCCGGTAAGGTCGCTATATTTAC
>JAXLNO010005019.1:0-48762 GCA_038087875.1 Malacoraja senta
ACTTTTTCACACAAAGGGTGGTGGGTGTATGGAACGAGCTGCCGGAGGAGGTAGTTGAGGCTGGGACTATCGCAAAATTTAAGAAACATTCAGACAGGTACATGGACAGGACAGGTTTGGAGGAATTCTCTGCCTCAGAGGGCAGTGCAGGCCGGTTCTCTGGATACTTTCAAGAGAGAGCTAGATAGGGTTCTTAAAGATAGCGGAGTCAGGGGATATGGGGAGAAGGCAGGAACGGGGTACTGATTGGGGATGATCAGCCATGATCACATTGAATGGCGGTGCTGGCTCGAAGGGCCGAATGGCCTGCTCCTGCACCTATTGTCAATTGTCTATTGTCTAGAGGAATATGGGCCAAACCCAGGCAGGTGGGACTAGTGTAGATGGGGGATGTTGGTCGGTGTGGGCAAGTCGGGAAGAAGGGGCTGTTTGACTCAAGTTTAGTTTATTACCACATGTACCGAGGTGCAGTGAACAGCTTTTGTTGCGTGTTATCCAATCTACAGAAGACTCTGTGCTGTTCCTCTATAGACAATAGACAATAGACAATAGGCCATTCGGCCCTTTGAGCCAAGCATCGCCATTCAATGTGATCACGGCTGATCATCCCCAATCAGTACCCCGTTCCTGCCTTCTCCCCATATCCCCTGACTCCGCTATCTTTAAGAGCCCTATCTAACTCTCTCTTGAAAGTATCCAGAGAACCGGCCTCCACCGCCCTCTGAGGCAGAGAATTCCACAGACTCGCCACTCTCTGTGAGAAAAAGTGTTTCCTCGTCTCCGTTCTAAATGGCTTACCCTTATTCTTAAACTGTGGCCCCTGGTTCTGGACTCCCCCAACATTGGGAACATGTTTCCTGCCTCTAGCGTGTCCAAACCCTTAACAATCTTATATGTTTCAATAAGATAACCTCTCATCCTTCTGAACTCCAGAGTGTACAAGCCCAGCCGCTCCATTCTCTCAGCATATGACAGTCCCGCCATCCCGGGAATTAACCTTGTAAACCTACGCTGCACTCCCTCAATAGCAAGAATGTCCTTCCTCAAATTAGGGGACCAAAACTGCACACAATACTCCAGGTGTGGTCTCACCGCAGAAGGACCTGTACAACCGCAGAAGGACCTCTTTGCTCGAGTTGAGAGATGACCAGGGTTATTTCAGCAGCTGATTGGTTTGTAGTGCAGCAGGTATCCTGCAGGCAGAGTGTGAATGACAATGTACTTCTGGTCAAGGATGAATGCATGAACTGTGCTGTAATAGCCCTCATCTCCAGTGTGATGTGCGATCTTGACAGACCAGGCCGCAGCTCGACAAGTCAAGCCCAATTTTGACAAGGATGTATTATCTTGAGATACCGTACGTGTTCAGGAGTGTATAACCATTAGTTCATCTTCCCCTATCATTCCAATATCATAACCGGATATTTTTAGTTCATTTCGTTTAGAGATACAGCGCGGAAACAGGCCCTTCGGCCCACCTGGTCCGCGCCGACCAGCGATCCCCGCACACTAACACTATCCCGCACCCACTAAAGACAATTTTTACATTTACACCAAGGCAATTAACCTGCAAACCTGCACGTCTTTGGAGCGTGGGAGGAAACCGAAGATCTCGAAGAAAACCCACGCAGAACGTACAAACTCCGTACGGACAGCACCCGTAGCCGGGATCGAACCCGGGTCTCTGACGCTGCGAGGCAGCAACTCTACCGCTGCGCCACCGTGCCGCCCTTGATATGTCAGATATGTGTAAAGGAAATAAAATCTAAACACAATCAAGATCGACAAGGTTTAGATGGCAAGGTTTGGTTAGCACGCAGCAAAAGCTTTCCACTGTACCTTGGAGTACATGGCAATAAACTAAACTAAACTGGTAAGATGCAGGGTCTCGACCCGAAACGTCACCCACTCCTTCTATTCAGAGACGCTGCCTGTCCCGCTGAGTTACTCCAGCATTTTGTGTCTATTTTCATGTGTTGCAAGGAACTGCAGCCGCTGGTTTGCACCAAACACAGATACAAAGTGCTGGAGTAATTCAGTTGGTCAAACAGCATCTCTGGAGAGAAGGAATGGGTGATGTTTCAGTTCAAGGTCCCTTCTTCAGACTGAGAGTCAGGGGAAAGGGAAACTAGAGATACGATAAGGTACAGAGAGTAAATCAAAGCCTAATCGTAGGGTTCGAGGGATGTGGGCCAAACACGGGCAGGTGGGACCAGTGTAGATGGGGCATGTTGGTCAGCATGGGCAAGTCAAGTCACGGTCTGAACGAAATTTCGTGCCTGCAGTCATACATATAATAAATAACAAAACACACAATAAACACAAATTTAACATCCACCACAGTGAGTTCACCAGGCAGCTCCTCACTGTGATGGAAGGCAACAATCTTAAGTCTTTGTCTCTTCCCTCCTTGTTCTCCCTCTGCGCTGAGGCGATCCAGGCTCCGATGTAGTGACCCCCACCGGGTGATGGTAAGTATGTCCCGCGGCCCAACCGTGCTCCGCGAACGGGCCGGTTCAATCTCCGCGGCCCGGGGTAGTCGAAGCTGCCGCCCTCCAGTCCAGCGGGCGAAGCTGTTGCCGCGGGAGCTCTGGAAAAACAGGTGACCCACCTGTGACCTGCGAGCTCCCGACGATGTCGTCTACTGGGCCTGCGGCCGAACCTCCGAAGTCGGGTCGCCGCTGCCGGAACGCCGCCACAACCACGAGTCGGGCCACCGGAGTGCCGGAACGCCAGAACCCGCCACAGCCCCGAAGTCGTATCGCTCTGAGCCTAATTGTTCGTTGTAGATCTTGCTTACACTCATTGTTCATGAATTTACTAAATTGCTGCCAATGTTTAGTTTGGAGTTTAGAGGTACAGCAGGGAACCAGGCCCTTCGGCCCACCGAGTCCATGCTGACCAGCGATCGCCCGTTCACACTAGTTCCATGTTATCCCACTTTGCATCCACCTACAAACCCGCACGTCCTTGGGAAGTGGAAGGAAAGCTGAGCACCCAGGGGAAACGCACGCGGTCACAGGGAGAAGGTGCAAACTCCACACAGACAGCACCCGTGGTCAGGGTCGAACCCGGGTCTCTGGCGCTGTGAGGAAGCGGCTCAACCCACTGCACCAGGTGTAAGCTACTTTGATTTTAGAGTTTACAGCTTGAAAACAGGCCCTTCGGCCCATCGAGTCTGTGCCGACCTGCGATCACCCCGTGCACTAACACAATCCTACACACACTAGGGAAAATTTACAATTTACCGAAGCCAATTAACCCACAAACCTGCACGTCTTTGGAGTGTGGGAGGAAACCGGAGCACCCGGAGAAAACCCGCGTAGGTCACGGGAGAACGTGCAAACTCCGTACAGACAGCACCCGTAGTCAGGATCGAACCCGGGTCTCTGGCGCTGTGAGGCAGCAACTCTACCGCTGCGCCACCCTGCCGCCCAGTGTTTCTGAAGTCTTTCTCACCGGATAGATAGCCTCAAGCAGCCCTTCCAAATGAGGGTCTCGACCCGAAACGTCACCCATTCCTTCTCTCCAGAGTTGCTGCCTGTCCCGCTGAGTTACTCCAGCTTTTTGTGTCTACTTTCCAATATCATAATCATCATAAGCACAATCATAATCATACTTTATTAGCCAAGTATGTTTTGCCACATAGGAGGAATTTGATTTGCCGTACAGTCGTACCAATAAAAAGCAACGGAACACACAAAATACATTTTAACATAAACATCCACCACAGTGACCCCTCCACATTCCTCACGTGATGGAAGGCGAAAAAAAGTTCCATCTCTTCCCTTCTTTGTTCTCCCGGGGTCGGGGGTCTCGAGCCCTCCGTTGACGGGACGATCTTGGCTCCCGTAGCCGGCGGTCCGGCCCACTGCATCGGGCGATCAAGCTCCTGCATCGGGGGGTTGGGTGGGGGGGGGGAAATCTTAGCTCCCACGCGCCGGGCGATCGGATCCCGGGTCGGGGCTGGTCGAACTTCCGCGTCGTTTGGAGCTTCCCGACAATCGGTCTCCGCCCGAGACTGCGCGCTCCTCGATGGTGAAATCCGCAGGAGCGTCGATCCCAGGTATTTTGTGTGTAGTAGTAGCATTTTATTAGTCACAGTCACATACACCCGGGTGTAGTGAAGTGAAATGCTTCTTGCCATTATGCAGCACACAAAAGAAGAGAATACAGACACAACACCAAGATAGTCTTAACACTGAACATCCCCCCACAATGGCTCCCACCCATGAGGGAAGGCACAAAGTCCAGTCCCCAACCCCAGTTCACCCATAGTCGGGCCCATTGGAGGCCTCCACAGTTGCCTCCACGGAGGCCCGATGTTTCAGGCTGTTCTCGCCGGGTGATGTTGCTCCGGCGTCGGGAGAGTCCTCCCAGCGTCCTGGGAACCCTGGAACGGCCGCTTCCGCCACTGGGGGCCGCGGCTTCCGAAGCCAACAAGGCCGCGCCGGTTGGAGCTCCACAACTGGCGATCTCATCTAGAGATCCCAGGCTCCCGTTGTAAAGTTCAGCGCCGCCACCCGCAGCCGGTCGCTCCACAGTTCCCGCAGCTCCGCGATGTTTTCCCCAGCGATCCTCACTGATACGGACCTGTTCAAAGTTTATACTTCAAATGAAAGCAAACTGCGTCTGCTAACTTTCTTATCAAAGCAGTGTTTTGTTTTCACTCCGTTGGACCGTATACTGTTATGAGAATTTGTCTTTCTGATGACATCTTGCATTAGTTTACCCTTGAGTGGTAAATCTGCAACATTCTGCCTTTGGCAAATCAAAACATGGTTTAAAGAATATTACACCAGAGGAAAAGGATATATATTTTTGACAGGCAATTTTGTAATAGCAACTTACAGGCCAACAGCTTGGATGAGGTCATTTTCACAAGAACGGTGTTATTGGCTGCAACCTTCCCGCCGTTGATGAACTGTACACTGCAAGGGCCAGGAAGCGAGCCAGCAAGATCATCTCTGACCCCTCTCACCCTGGCCACAAACTCTCTGTATCACTTCCCTCTGGAAGGCGACTCCGGACTGTCAAAGCTGCCACAGCCAGACATAAACACAGTTTTTATCCACGAGTAGTTGCTCCACTCAACAGCCAAAAATCTGTAGCCTCCCTTTGATCTGGTATTTTGTTGGTTAACCTGCTTGATCAATGGTGTTTTATCATTAATGTTATATTATTATTAATGTTTAGTGTTTTCTGAGCCATTCGTAACTGTCACTGTATGTCATGTTGTTACTTGTGGGCGGAGCACCAAGGCAAATTCCTTGTATGTGAATACTTGGCCAATAAACTTACTTACTTACTTTAGTACAGTTTATTCTCACATGTACCAACGCACACTTCTAGTCGTAGAGTGATGCAGCGTGGAAACAGGCCCTTCGGCCCAACTTGCCCATACCGGCCAACAATGTCCCATCTACACTAGTCCCACCTGCCCGCGTTTGGTCCATATCCCTCCAAACCTGTCCTATCCATGTACCTGTCCAACTGTTTCTTAAACGTTGGGATAGTCCCAGCCTCAACTAACTCCTCTGGCAGCTCGTTCCATACACCCACCACCCTCTGTGTGAAAACGTTACCCCTCAGGTTCCTATTAAATCTTGTCCCCTTCACCTTAAACCCATGTCCTCTGGTCCTACTCTGGGCAAGAGGCTCTGTGCGTCTACCCGATCTACACCTCTCATGATTTTATACACCTCCAGATTCAGGGACAGTTTCTTCCCAGCTGTTATCAGGCAACCGACCATCCTATCACCAACTAGCGAGTGGTCCTGACCTCCCATCTACCTCGTTGGAGACATTCGGACTATCTTTAATCAGACTTTACTGGACTTCATCTTCCACTAAATTTTCCACAGATTTTAGATGATCAGCCATGATCATATCGAATGTCTGTGCTGGTTCGCGGGGGCCGAATGGCCTACTCCTGCACCTATTTTCTATGTTTCTATGTAAATGTTATTCCCTTTTTTTCTGTATCTGTGCACTGTGGACGGCTCGATTGTAATCATGTATTGTCTTTCCACTAGTTGGTGGTTAGCACGCAACAAAAACCTTTCACTGTACCTCGGTACACGTGACAATAAACTAAACTCATCTAAATGACTAATTGCACACTAATATGCCAACATTCAGATGCAGTCTTTAATTGCCACTCATGATATAGGCTGGTCTGGTTTTTATCAATTATATATTGAATTGAAAGTCTCTGTAATTTCTCATTTGTGCTAAAATTACGTGTTGTTACTGGTGGGGCGGAGCACCAGGGCAAATTCCTTGTATGTGTACAAACTTGGCCAAGACACTTATTCATTCATTCAATATATTTCACCTACACCCCACACACACACACTGAGTGATTTTAAACATTTGTAACATTCAACATTGTAAGCTAGTCTATTTATGGAAACACTCAAACACTTACAATGAAAGGTATTCAACTTTGAAAAGTTAAATCTGTGCTGGGAGTGGGTTTCTCCGGGGGGCTCAGGTTTCCTCCCACACTCCAAAGACGTGCAGGCTCGTAGGCTAATTGGCTTCGCTAAAACTGTAAATTGTTACATCTTCCCATCTCCCCCCATGTCTGCCTTCCGCAAAGACCGCTCCCTCCGTAACTCCCTTGTCAATTCTTCCCTTCCCTCCCGTACCACCCCCTCCCCGGGTACTTTCCCTTGCAACCGCAAGAGATGCAACACTTGTCCCTTCACCTCCCCCCTCGACTCCATTCAAGGACCCAAGCAGTCGTTCCAGGTGCGACAGAGGTTCGCCTGCATCTCCTCCAACCTCATCTATTGCATCCACTGCTCTAGATGCCAGCTGATCTACATCGGTGAGACCAAGCGGAGGCTTGGCGATCGATTCGCCGAACACCTCCGGTCGGTCCGCAATAACCAACCTGACCTCCCGGTGGCTCAGCACTTCAACTCCCCCTCCCATTCCGTATCTGACCTCTCTGTCCTGGGTCTCCTCCATGGCCACAGCAAGCAACACCGTAAATTGGAGGAAATGCACCTCATATTCCGCTTGGGCAGTCTACATCCTGGGGGCTTGAACATTGAATTCTCCCAATTCTGCTAGCCCTTGCTGTCCCCTCCCCTTCATCAGCCCTCTGGTTGTCTCCTCCCCTCCCCCAGCCCTCGGGCTCCTCCTCCGCCTTTTTCCTTTTTTCCTTTCTTCTCCCCACCCCCTATCAGTCTGAAGAAGGGTTTCGGCCCGAAACGTTGCCTATTTCCTTCGCTCCATAGATGCTGCTGCACCCGCTGAGTTTCTCCAGCATTTTTGTGTACCTTAAATTGTTCCTGGTGTGTGTAGGATAGTGTTAGTGTGCGGGGATCGCTGGTCGGCGTGGGCTCGGTGGGCCGAAGGGCCTGTTTCCGTGCTGTATCTCTAAACTAAACTAAACTAAGTTTGTGCAGCAAACATACTGAATCAGATAAATGCTTTGTCCAACTCTTAAGCTTTCACTTACTAATCTTATCTGGATGTTATGTGAAGGTCAAACAGAAGTTGATGATCCAGTACCTTCAAATAGAAACATAGTGACAGAGAAAATAGGCGCAGGAGCAGGCCATTCGGCCCTTCAAGCCAGCACCGCCATTCAATATGATCATGGCTGATCATCCACAATCAGTACCCCGTTCCTGCTTTCTCCCCTTGATTCCGTTAGCCCAAAGAACTAAATCTAACTCTCTCTTGAAAACATCCAGTAAATCGGCCTCCACTGTCTTCTGTAGCAGAGAATTCCACAGATTCACAACTCTCTGGGTGAAAACGTTTTTCCTCATCTCAGTCCCAAATGGCCGACCCATTATTCTTAGACTGTGGCCCCTGGTTCTGGACTCTCCCAACATTGGGAATATTTTTCCTGCATCTAGCCTGTCCAGTCCTTTTATAATTTTATATGTTTCTCTAAGATCCCCCCTCACCCTTCTAAATTCCAGTGAATAAAAGCCCAGTCTTTCCAATCTTTCCTCATATGACAGTCCCGCCATCCCGGGAATTAACCCTGTAAACCTACGCTGCACTCCCTCAATAGCAAGAATGTCCTTCCTCAAATTAGGGGAGCAAAACTGCACACAATACTCCAGATGTGGTCTCACCAGGGCCCTGTACAACTGCAGAAGGACCTCTTTCCGGATTGTCCATTACCCTAAGAATTTTTATGTGTTTCTATAAGATCCTTTCTGGTCCTTTCTGCATCTAAACAAATGGAACCATATTTCAACCAGGATATTCTATGCATTTATTCCACGATGCCAGTGCCTTTTACAGTTTAGTGTACCGATGTACAGTGAAAAGCCTTTGTTGCGTGCTAACCAGTCAGCGGAAAGACAATACATGATTACAATGGAGACGTTTACAGTGTACAGATTAGGAATAACATTTAGTGCAAGGTAAAGCCGGCAAAGTCCGATCAAGGGGATAGTCCGAGGGTCACCAATGAGGTGGACAGTAGTTCAGCTATCTCCCGATATCTCCTGATAGCTGAACTAGATTAGCAAATTATTTTTTAAACATTCAATCATTGCCTAATCAATTTTCAGCAAAATAGCCTTCTCTGCCTCAGAGGGCGTTGGAGAGGCCGGTTCTCTGGATGCTTTCAAGAGAGAGCTAGATAGGGCTCTTAAAGATAGCGGAGTCAGGGGATATGGGGAGAAGGCAGGAACGGGGTACTGATTGTGGATGCTCTGCCATGATCACATTGAATGGCGGTGCTGGCTCAAAGGGCCGAATGGCCTCCTCCTGCACCTATTGTCTATTGACAGTGTTGGGAAGATCAAATGCACCTTTGAAAATGTGGTTGGTATGCAGCTGGTCAGTGTGTGGCTGAGTACAACACTGGCATCTCCCGTGACAGATTCACCGCTATTTATAACGCCGGGGCCTGGATCGGACAGCAGCTGCAACCTTAAATATTTCACATTTCTCCAATCGCTAAATACTTCTTGAAAATGATTAGACAGTGAGAGGTGCAGCAGGGCAGCTGTGAAGTGTGCAAGTCATTTACCTCATCGGTGACCCTCGGACTATCCTTTAAGAAAGAACTGCAGATGCTGGAAAAATCAAAGGTCGACAAAAATGCTGGAGAAACTCGGCGGGTGAGGCAGCATCTGTGGAGCGAAGGAAATAGGCGACGTTTTGGGTCGAGACCCTTCTTGAAGCGTCACCTATTCCCTCGCTCCATAGATGCTGCCTCACCCGCTGAGTTTCTCCAGCATTTTTGTCTACCTTCCTTCTTTCTTTCTATGTTCCTTTGTGTTGTCAAAGCTGGTGAGGTGAGGAGATATGTCACAGTGCATCAGCTTCTAGGTTGCCTGCCAGACCTGCAATGATGTCTGCAGCAAAGTTACGAGATCTGCAAAAGAGAAAAAGGGAGAAAAGGCTTTGTTTGCCGTGCCGTGCCATATCAATGCAGATGAGTGCCATCATTAAATGACAGCGCGATGTAAACATGAAGAGTTTTCCTCTGACAGTTCCCAGACAGTTGACAATCAAGGAGGATTAGTGAGAAAGCTTGTGAACCTATTTAGCTTCCAGTTGTGTGAATAGTAACAGGCGGAGAACTGGGTGTCAGTACGTCAAGATACCGACTGTCAAAATATGAATCAAAGTGTCATTTGTGCCGCGTGCCGATGACTGATAAATGGCCTTCATTCCTCACCAACATAGCCACCAGAGCTCTTGAGGGATCGAGCGACTGACCAAATGGTGCCAGCACAATAACCTGGCCCTCAACACCAGCAAAACCAAGGAACTGATTGTGGACTTTGGAAGGAGTAGGACGGGGACCCACAGTCCCGTTTATATCAACGGGTCGATGGTTGAAAGGGTCAAGAGCTTCAAATTCCTGGGCGTGCACATCTCTGAAGATCTTTCCTGGTCCGAGAACACTGATGCAATTATCAAGAAAGCTCATCAGCGCCTCTACTTCCTGAGAAGATTACGGAGAGTCGGTTTGTCAAGGAGGACTCTCTCTAACTTCTACAGGTGCACAGTAGAGAGCATGCTGACCGGTTGCATCGTGGCTTGGTTCGGCAACTTGAGCGCCCTGGAGAGCAAAAGACTACAAAAAGTAGTAAACACTGTCCAGTCCATCATCGGCTCTGACCTCCCTTCCATCGAGGGGATCTATCGCAGTCGCTGCCTCAAAAAGGCTGGCAGTATCATCAAGGACCCACACCATCCTGGCCACACACTCATCTCCCCGCTACCTTCAGGTAGAAGGTACAGGAGCCTGAAGACTCTGTACCCGTCCAGGTTCAGGAATAGCTACTTCCCCACAGCCATCAGGCTATTAAACTCGGCTCGGACAAAACTCTGAACATTAATAGACCATTATCTGTTATTTGCACTTTAACAGTTTAATTATTCATGTGTATATATATATATATAATGGTATATGGACACACTGATCTGTTCTGTAGTCAATGCCTTCTATGTTCTGTTGTGCTGAAGCAAAGCAAGAATTTCATTGTCCTATCAGGGACACATGACAATAAACTCACTTGAATCTTGAATCTTGAATCTTGAGTTCAAACTAGAACACTTCAGTGACGGATCCAAGCTAGCAGAAGGTGAAGAACATTTGTTAGTTCCAGCAGTGACATGAAGATGCATGTTCCTTCCTACACATTTCCTCTGCTCCACCGCAAAATCTCCTCAAGGTACGTCAACTTTGAAGACGTTCTCCTCCTCTTTCCGACGAGAGTTCTTCAACATCCTCTCTCGCTGCTCCCCCTCACCCTTCCTTATCTCTGTGTCTCCCTCTCCCCTGGCTCTCGGTCTGAGGAAAGGTCTCGACCCAAAACGTCACCCATTCCTTCTCTCCAGAGATGCTGCCTGTCCCACTGAGTTACTCCAGCACTTTGTGTCTATCTTCGGTGTAAACCAGCATCAGCTGTTCCTTCCTGCACAGTTTAGTGTATTGGTGGGACTGTCATATGTTGATAGAATGGAGCGGCTGGGCTTGTACACTCTGGAATTTAGTAGGATGAGAGGGGATCTTATTGAAACATAAGATTATTGAGGGTTTCGACACGCTAGAGGCAGGAAACATGTTCCCGATGTTGGGGGAGTGCAGAACCAGGGGCCACCGTTTAAGAATAAGGGGTAAGCATTTAGAACGGAGATGAGGAAAAACTTTTTCACACAGAGAGTTGTGAGTCTTTGGAATTCTCTGCCTCAGAGGGCGGTGGAAGGCCGGTTCTCTGGATACTTTCAAGAGAGAGCTAGATAGGGCTCTTGAAGATATGGGGAGAAGGCAGGAACGGGGTACTGATTGGGGATGATCAGCCATGATCACATTGAATGGCGGTGCTGGCTCAAAGGGCCGAATGCCTGCTCCTGCACCTATTGTCTGTTGTCTATTGTCTATTGTCTATTGTCTATTGTCTATTGTCTATTGTCTATTGAATGGCAAAGATAGACACAAATTGCTGGAGTAACTCGGAGGGACAGGCAGAGTCTCTGGAGAGAAGGAATGGGTAACGTTTCGGGTTGGGACACTTCTTTAGACTGGGAAATCTCTTCAAAGGCCTGTCACTCACAGGCTTCTGTCCAGAAAATACTTGTAACTTTAGCGTAATTTTACCCCAAATGTTTGCTTTTCCACTTCTGTGTCTGAGTTCCTTGAACAAACAAGGTATTCAACGGCAAGCATGTAGCGTGAGATCTTTGTCCAGATGATAGCTCAGATAAAACATGTTCTTTTGCAGATATCCGACAGTCTATGTTGTGCAGGAAGGAACTGCAGATGCTGGTTTATCCGAAGTCCGCACCGACAGCGATTAACCCACACACTAACACTATCCAACACACTAGAGGGACAATTTACAATTGCACCAATAGAAATATGTCAGTGGAAATATATAGAGGATGATATGGAGAGTTTTAGTTTTGTTTTGTTTGGTTTAGTAGCAGGTCCTTCGGCCCACTGGCCTGGTGCTGACCAACGATCACCTGTACACCAGTTCTATCCTACACACTAGGGACAAATTTACAGAGGCCAATTACCATACAAACCTGCCCGTCTTTGGGATGAGGGAGGAGACCGGAGCACCCGGAGAAAACCATCGCAGGTCACGGGGAGAACGTACGAACTCCGTACAGACAGCACCCATAGTCAGGACTGAACCCGGGTCTCTGGCGCTGTGAGGCAGCAACTCTACGCTGCGCCATCTATTCTTGAATCTCTGAACAAAACAGTTTATTCCTTAGAGAGGCGGTTAAAATGGTGCTGCGCAGGATTGGGCCCTTCAGCCCACCGTGTCTATGCTAACCCTTTTGCACACTACATTAATCCTATTTTTCTGCATTTGTACTGTATGATGATGACTTAGTAGATATTAACGGCGCTGTGAAACTGTCGTATTTAATTGGCAATATCTGGTGAGAGGCGTTTACTTTTGGCTTTCGAGGTACAGTGCGGTAACAGGCCCATCGGCTCACTGAGTCCGCGCCGACCAGTGATCACCCCGTACACTTGCACTATCCTACGCATACTGGCCACAATTTACAATTGTGCCCAGCCAATTAACCATACAAACTGTACGTGCTTGGAGGACCTTCTGTGTGTCACTGCTGGTGAAGAGATGAGGCAATGCCCGGCTGACCTGAGCCACAGGTATGGAGTCATTAAAATGTTCACCAAATCCACCCTAAGCCTCTTGAAACTTGATTCTTGCCACTGAAGTTGACGGTAATCTCGTGAGCGTGTCGAGGAGATTCACCAGGATGTTCCCCCTCACTCTCCGTCCCTCTCCATCCTAGTTCATCGACCAGACTGAATGTCCTCATCATTACATTTTACCTTTGTACCTTCATTGCCGCCTTCCCCTAGCTAACAATGATCTATTCTACATTTTCCTTGAGCTTATTCCCCTTTGATGTCCCAGTTTCACACCTTACCCTTCCATATCTCTGTGTCTCCTCTCCCCTGTCTCTCAGTCTGAAGAAGGGTCTCGATCGGAAACATTCCCCATTCTCTCTCTCCAGAGATGCTGCCTGACCCGCTGAGTTACTCCAGCACTCTGTGAAACGTCACCTATCCATGTTCTCCACAGATGCTGCCTGACCCGCTGAGTTATTCCAGCACTCTGTGAAACATCACCTATCCATGTTCTCCACAGATGCTGCCTGACCCGCTGAGTTACTCCAGCACTCTGTGAAACGTCACCTATCCATGTTCTCCACAGATGCTGCCTGACCCGCTGAGTTACTCCAGCACTCTGTGAAACATCACCTATCCCTGTTCTCCACAGATGCTGCCTGACCCGCTGAGTTACTCCAGCACTTTGTCTAAGATTAAGTTTAAGTTTAAAATTACAGCACGGAAACAGGCCCTTCGGCCCACCGAGTCGACGCCGACCGCCGATCCCCGCACACTGACACTAACCTACACACACCAAGGACAATTTTACATGTATACCAAGCCAATTAACCTACAAACCTGCACGTCTTTGGAGTGTAGGAGGAATCCGAAGATCTCGGAGAAAACCCACGCAGGTCACGGGGAGAAGGTACAAACTCTGCACAGACAGCGCCCGTAGTCGGGATCGAACCCGGGTCTCCGGCGCTGTGAGGCAGCGACTCCTGCTGTTCGAGAGTCTGGTGGTGCGGGCTTTCAAGCTTCTGTTTCTTCTGCCGGACAGGAGCGGGGAGAAGAAGGAATGACCGGGGGTGGGACATAACTCAGGGTCATCAGTACTTAAGCCTCATTAGGTGGCTCGGTGTTCTAATTTGATGATCTGTCACTGAGGTGTCTGGCAGTATTCAGCTGCGTTAAAAACGTTGCGTAAGTACAATAATAGGTCACGGCATTGACGGAACCCTGCCTGTTGCCCGACCCATCTTGTGTGCACGTTAAACAGGTGGTTGGTGGAGCAGGAGCTCAGGAATCTTAATTCCCAACCAAGCAGACAGAAGCATTGGTGGAGGGATGTCACAGTGAAGATAGTCAATGGAGTGATGGATTTCAGCAGGTCAAGAATCAAGTTTGAAGACCAAAATAATCTGACAATAGACAATAGACAATAGGTGCAGGAGCAGGCCATTCGGCCCTTCGAGCCAGCACCGCCATTCAATGTGATCATGGCTGATCATCCCCAATCAGTACCCCGTTCCTGCCTTCTCCCCATATCTCCTGACACCGCTATCTTTAAGAGCCCCATCTAGCTCTCTCTTGAAAGTTTCCAGAGAACCGGCCTCCACCGCCCTCTGAGGCAGAGAATTCCACAGACTCACAACTCTCTGGGTGAAAAAGTGTTTCCTCATCTCTGTTCTAAATGGCTTACCCCTTATTCCTTAAACTGTGGCCCCTGGTTCTGGACTCCCCCCAACATCGGGACAAATCACAGCCTTAAAGCAAGCAATTTAGTTTTGTGGTTTCTGGTCGCAGAAGATCCTCAGTTCGTCAACATTACACCTACAGGTTAAGAAATTGTATGAGAACAAATTGTTGTCTGCACGGTACAAAAACAGGTGCTGTCTGCACGGAGTTTGCACGATCTCCCCGTGACCTGCGTGGGTTTTCTCCAGGATCTTCGGTTTCCTCCCACACTCCAAAGACGTGCAGGTTTGTAGGTTAATTGGCTTGGTATAAATGTTTCAATGTAATATTGTCCCCAGTGTGTATCTCTAAGATAAACGAAACTAATGCTGATTTATACCAATGATAGACACAAATCTCCAGCACTTTGTGTCTATAATTACGTATTTTTATACCTTATTGTAAACATGTTTACATATTGTTAACATGTTTATGTAAACTGTGTTAAGTGTAGGTCTTGGGTTTTTTGTAATGTAAAAAAACCTGTAGTAATGATATTTCTTTCAAGCCTAGGTTTGAATGACAATAAATAGCATTCTTATTCAATATCCACAAAATAACCCTTTAACCTATAGTATGCACCTAGTGTCTATAGGTAGTTGATACCAATAACTGAAGAATTGGTAATTCATGCAAATCTCATTCGTCTCCATAACTAGAGATGGCATTCGTAATTTTGCATCTTAGAGCGTTTGCATCAATTTGTAATAACTGAAGATTTGTTGACCAACTACTGGAGCAATGCTGAATATTGTTCGTCCACCATTGTGGCTTTGGTGGCTTCAGCAGGTAAAAGCGTAGATCCGTTACCAATTGCACAGCCGAAACACAGCTGCTATATTGCCAATTTACACTTGATTAATAGAAGACTGCTTGATAACAAGATTGTTACAGGCTTCTATTGATTCCAATCTCTTGCCCCAGCGCGGAGTCACAGATAATGAATAGTTAACGGTAATACCGAATAACCAATAACTGTAGTTGGTATCAACTTAATTAACTGGAGGAACCTCAATTTCTAAAATATAGTTGCGGCTGAAAACAGTTGATTTTAGCAAAAACAGCGTTTAGAATATCATCCAGTTAAGCCATAACAAGCGATTTTTTTAGCTCTGAGCAGTCCCAGCACCGGTTTAGTAATTTGGGAGTAATTTAGATAACCAGGGAGCTGAAATAGCCCATAGCAACGCATAACCATTATCATAGCCCCATCCAGAAATCCAAATGTCTCCTGGGATCCCTGTAAATGGGACCTGAATAGTATTCAACTTTGAAATAGATGCATGCCATAAAGATCCTAAAGAAACGGTTTGTTAGGCAGTAACGAAGTTCCATCCACTGAAGAATCTATGTTGCACAAAGACGACTCTGGCCCCAATTCCTCGCATACTGTGCAATAATGACCCAATATCATGTTATATTTCATTTGTGCAAAAATTTGTAAATACCAATTTACAATTGGAGCTGACTCCAAATGCTCCCTTCCTCGGAGAGGGAGACACAGTGCAGCTGCCGTTGCCGTGGACCCCCACCCCCCAAGGGGACCCGTGGTGATAACTCCCTCCTTTGGAGTATATCATTGTGGAGCACCTCTCCATCAGGTGCTCCATGTGGGTCTGAACGTTCAAAGACGTTACCCATGAAGGAGGGGATCCTCTCCATCAGGAATCCTCCAGACCCGACTTGTTTGAGTCAACGGGGCCTCTTCCAATGCTCCCCTGCTCTGGGAGATATTATATCGTGGCTACCCTCCAAGCGGGTGCCTAGGTGCTACCGGCACCAGTCTGATGCCGCTGGCTCCATCCAGCGACTCAAAAAGCAAATTTTGACCGCTGCCGCTACCGCATTCCCACGGTCTCCGTAGCGGTCCATGAAGGTTCCCCCGCGGCTGCCCGGACTTCGCCCCGAACTTCCGCAGGAAAAACCCTGAAAACAGGGAAAAGAAAAACATAACCTAAAAGTAAGTTTAAAACTTACCTTGGGGTTTAAACTTACCGCTGGCAGGAGCTGCGCCCTGCCAGACCAACGTAGCGCAATGCGGTAGACGTAATAATGTGCATGCGGCCTGACGTCCCTTCTTCACGTAGTCACTCACGTGACTCTGAAGTAAAATAGACAATAGACAATAGACAATAGGTGCAGGAGTAGGCTATTCGGCCCTTCGAGCCAGCACCGCCATTCAATGTGATCATGGCTGATCATCCACAATCAGTACCCCGTTCCTGCCTTCTCCCCATATCCCCTGACTCCGCTATCTTTAAGAGCTCTATCTAAAAGCCCTGTCCCACTGTACGAGTTTGTTCACGAGTTCTCCCGAGTTTGCCCTGATTCGAACTCGGAGATTTACGGCAAATGGCCGCTCGTCGGTACTCGGGGCTCTCGTGGACATTTTTCAACATGTTGAAAAATCTTCACGAGTCTTCCCGAACTTACTCGCGTTTCCCGAGTACCTGCCGTTAGCGTTACGAGCCGCTAAGAGACGTCCCCGAGCTCCGACGTACCCGCCACGTACATTCCACGTGCTTCCACGAGTTTGATTTTTTTTAAACTCGGGAGAGCTCTTGAATTACCTCGTACAGTGAGACAGGGCTTTTACTCTCTCTTGAAAGCATCCAGAGAACCGGCCTCCACCGCCCTCTGAGGCAGAGAATTCCACAGACTCACAACTCTCTGGGTGAAAACGTTTTTCCTCGTCACCGTTCTAAATGGCCTGACCCGCTGAATTATTCCAGCTTTTTGTGTCGATCTTCGGTTTAAACCAGCATCGGCAGTTCCTTCCCACACACTTCAGAAAAGCTAAAAACACTCTTCAAGAAACAACTTGTCAGGTGGAAATTATGTCATTAAACAAAAGGTGAAAAAGACTGCCTCTGTTACCCGCATGTTTTTAGCTTACATCTACAGAAATCTTCAACAAGGTGTGGTGCAAAAGAAAGATATTCTCCCTAATTGTTCGACGAAGGTTCACTATATTATTCCTTAATAAGAATGGAATGTCTTTCAAAATGTATTAAGTGTCGCTGCAATGATAGAATTTGGTATGTTTAGCAACACCAAGAGGCATTTGATTTCTAATCAAATGGGCGTCACGGTGGCGCAGCGGGTAGAGCTGCTGCCTCACAGCGCCAGAGACCCGGGTTCCATCCCGACCACGGGTGCTGTCTGTACGGAGTTTGCACGTTCTCCCCGTGACCTGCGTGGGTTTTCTCCGAGATCTTCAGTTTCCTCCCTCACTCCAAAGGCGTGCATGTTTGTAGGTTAACTGGCTTTGGTGTAAAATGTAAATTGTCCCCAGTGTGTGTAGGATAGTGTTAATTTGTGGGGATCGCTGGTCGATGCGGACTCGGTGGGCAGAGGGGCCGAGATTTTCTAATCTCTCCAAAAAAAAATTCCCATGGTGTTGCAATTCGAGGAAGAGCCAACGCATATTCTAAAATATTTCATTATTTTCCATTAATAAAGAACATTTTTTGGTGAAATGATTTTTTGGGTTTATTCAAATGACTGTAATAGTTTTTAGTTTTAATCATTGAAATGCTGAACTCAAAGCAGACTGCTTTTGTGTCATATATTAGAGAGTTTGTCTTAGTAGAAAGGGTGAGAAAAGTGTTCAGCTAAAAGCCAGCTGTTTAATTGCTTTTATGCTGTTATCCTAAGGATTAAACAGTTTTTTTTTTGTCTGGCAATTCCTTTATTTAATAATCAAAGCTTGCTCGAAGAAAGCATAGTTCAAACAGATTAAATTCATGTTAGATGCCTGGTCAGACATTACCAAACTGATGCCTGAACAGGTTCAATTATTATTTTAATTACTGTTTCTCAGGTTGGAGCTCGGAGGCCAATAAACGATTCTTGGGAACCATCGAAAACTAACACAAGATGCAGAAGCCAGCTATACTTGCAACCCTGTCCCACTGTACGATTTCATTCCAAGAGCTCTCCCGAGTTAAAAAAAAATAATCAAACTCGTGGTAAGCACGGAGAATGTACGTAGCGGGTACGTCGGAGCTCGGGGACGTCTCTTAGCGGCTCGTAACGCTAACAGCAGGTACTCGGGAAGACTCGCAAACGGCAGGTAAGCTCGGGGAGACTGGTGACGAATTTTCAACATGTTGAACAATGTCCACATGAGCCCCGAGTACCGACGAGTGGCCATTACCGTAAATCTCTGAGTTCGAATCAGGGCAAACTCGGGGAGAACTATTGAATGAACTCGTACAGTGGGACAGGGCTTTTTAGCAAAGATCTACAGATCCTTTGCAACCAGAAACTCAATCAAATAACATGTCAGAGTGATGGCACTTAAAATTGCTCAGCTTAAGAAGATTCCAGGACCAGAAATTTGATAGATTATTTTCATCAACTGGATTTGAATCCTAAATTGTCTTTCCTTCCAGAATTGAAATTTGGACGAATTATGTTCTGAGATTTATTTTGGTGGTTGGGGTGGGAGATTGCAACCTTCACGTGGCCCGCCCTGTTTCGACGAATGCAATCAACCCGACGTGCACAATCAAATAAGATCAAATAGAACAAGTTGTCCTACAGCTTTAGGCTGTGCACGCCATACGCCAGAAGAAGAAGAAGATATATTTTCAAAGAAAGCATAAATTGTATATTGTATAAATTTACTGAAACTTCTGTTTAGCCCAAGAGGAGTAGTTGGGGCAGAGACTATCGCTACTTTTAAGAAACAATTAAACAGGTACATGGATAGGATGGGTTAAGAGGGATATGTACCAAATGCGCGCAGGTGGGACTAGTGCAGATGGGACATGTTGGTCAGCATGGGCAAGTTGGGCCGAAGGGCCTGTTTCCACGCTGTATCACTCTATGACTCAGGAATCCTGGTCAATAACTTTGGAAGCAAAAAGTAAGGCATTTCAAGAATTAAATAAACACCAACTCATGATCTGGGCTTGTATACTCTGGAGTTTAGAAGGATGAGAGGGGATCTTAATGAAACATATAAGATTATTAAGGGGCTGGACACGCTAGAGGCAGGAAGCATGTTCCCGATGTTGGGGAGTCCAAAACCAGGGGCCACAGTTTAAGAATAAGGGGTAAGCCATTTAGAACGGAGACGAGGAAACACTTGTTCACCCAGAGAGTTGTGAGTCTGTGGAATTCTCTGCCTCAGAAGGCAGTGGAGGCCAATTCTCTGGATACTTTCAAGAGAGAGCTAGATAGGGCTCTTAAAGATAGCGGAGTCAGGGGATATGGGGAGAAGGCTTCTGTAAAATGTAAAATGACAATTTTACTAGTGTGTGTCGGATAGTGTTAGTGTGCGGGGATCGCTGGTCGGCGCGGACTCGGTGGGCAGAAGAACCTGTTTCCGCGCTGTATATCTCAACTAAACTAAACAAACTTTAATGTAAGTGCAATTTCTCCGCAAATAATGCGACAAAAAAGATTTTATTATAAAACAGAGATCCTACCCCCCAAAAAAATGTATATAAATGCATTTTGTTTTGTTTTCAAAAGTGCCGCGGAGATACAAGATTTAACTTTTCCTTAATTGTATCCTGTTATTTTTCAAAATTCTTTCTTCCAGTCTCATGTAATCTTTTCTGACCATTCCAGGTCTTTGATTCATATTGCAGCTGCCATTTTTGGAAGAAATTTGGGCTTTGTGCTGATCTCATTCGATACGGTGATACGTGTGAACATTTTCTCGACAATACGAACATGTAAGTCGCTGCTATAAGTTACATGTGTTTGTGGTTGTGTTTCACGAGTTCTGATTACAATGGATATTAAGCAGGGGTTTTAATGCTGTGAATAGTTAGTCGTGCATTCGTGGGTGGCCTCCATTCATTGTGACTCTTATTATATGTTGCTCAGGTTACACGACCACAATAACACATTAATATAAGCGTGACACACAAGTCTCAAAGTATAGAAAGGCTGCAGTCACTGGGCGATAAGGAATTAGAAACAGACCAACAGGGTTTTATAAGCATGTGTTCAGTTTTGTTTAGTCTTGGGATACAAAACTTCGGCCCACCAAGTCCGCGCCGACCAGCGATCCCCGCACACTAACACCAGGGACAATTTTACATTTATCCATTCATACCGAGCCAATTCATCTACAAACCTGTACGTTATTGGAGTGTGGGAGGAAACCGGAGATCCTGGAGGAAAAACCCACGCAGGTCGCGGGGAGAACGTACAAACTCCGTACAGACAGCACCCGAAGTCGGAATCGAACCCGGGTCTCCGGCGCCGTGAGGCAGCAACTCTACCGCTGCGCCACCGTGCCGCCCCCGGGGGGTTGAAATGTCTTTGTGGAGTTTAAAGTTCCATAGTTTTAGAGCTTCCTAGGTTAGAG
The DNA here is from genome assembly GCA_038087875.1 of Malacoraja senta. Taxonomy (NCBI): domain Eukaryota; kingdom Metazoa; phylum Chordata; class Chondrichthyes; order Rajiformes; family Rajidae; genus Malacoraja; species Malacoraja senta. The sequence continues at coordinate 20,664 of JAXLNO010005019.1, forward strand.
TTTGCGCAAAATGACCCACTAAACTAATCATAGAAAAGTGCACAAAAAACACAAAGTGCTGGAGTAACTCAGCGGGTCATGCAGCATCTGTGGAGAACATGGATAGGTGACGTTTCACAGAGTGCTGGAGTAACTCAGCGGGTCAGGCAGCATCTGTGGAGAACATGGATAGGTGACGTTTCACAGAGTGCCGGAGTAACTCAGCGGGTCAGGCAGCATCTGTGGAGAACATGGATAGGTGACGTTTCACAGAGTGCTGGAGTAACTCAGCGGGTCAGGCAGCATCTGTGGAGCGAAGGAAATGGGCAACCTTTCGGGCCGAAACCCTGAAGGAAATAGGCAACGTTTCGGGCCGAAACCCGGAAGGGTTTCGGGCCGAAACGTTGCCTATTTCCTTCGCTCCATAGATGCTGCCGCACCCGCTGAGTTTCTCTAACATTTTGGTCTACCTTATCATTTATAGTGTGGTTCCGTACAGCTTACAAAGCACAGAAGTACACTGTGCCGGAGTAACTCAGCGGGTCAGGCAGCATCTGTGGAGAACATGGATAGGTGACGTTTCACAGAGTGATGGAGTAACTGCTAGGTTAGGTAAGGGGGTGGTACAGCGAGACCTGGGTGTCCTTGTACACCGGTCACTGAAAGTTGGCGTGCAGGTACAGCAGGCAGTGAAGAAAGCTAATGGAATGTTGGCCTTCGTAACAAGAGGATTTCAATATTGGAGTAAAGAGGTTCTTCTGCGATTGTATAGGGCTCTGGTGAGACCACATCTGGAGTATTGTGTACAGCTTTGCTCCTAATTTGTGGAAGGACATCCTTGTGATTGAGGCAGTGCAGCGTAGGTTCACGAGATTGATCCCTGTGATGGCAGGACTGTCATATGAGGAAAGATTGAAAAGACTAGGCTTGTATTCACTGGAGTTTAGAAGGATGAGGGGATATCTTAGAGAAACATATAAAATGATAAAAGGACTGGACAAGCTAGATGCAGGAAAAATGTTCCCAATGTTGGGCAAGTCCAGAACCAGGGGCCACATTCTTAGAATAAAGGGGAGGATTTAAGACTGAGGTGAGAATAAACGTTTTCACCCAGAGAGTTGTGAATTTATGGAATTCCCTGCCACAGAGGGCAGTGGAGGCCAAATCACTGGATGGATTTAAGAGAGAGTTAGATAGAGCTCTAGGGGCTAGTGGAGTCAAGGGATATGGGGAGAAGGCAGGCACGGGTTATTGATACGGGATGATCAGCCATGATCACAATGAATGGCGGTGCTGGCTCGAAGGGCCGAATGGACTCCTCCTGCACCTATTTTCTATGTTTCTATGTTTCTATGTAACTCAGCGGGTCATATAACCATATAACCATATAACCATTACAGCACGGAAACAGGCCATCTCGGCCCTTCAAGTCCGTGCCGAACATTTTTATTTTTATTTATTTATTTATTTATTTATTTTTTACTTCCCCCCTAGTCCCATCTACCTGCACTCAGACCATAACCCTCCATTCCTTTCCCGTCCATATACCCATCCAATCTATTTTTAAAGGATAAAATCGAACCAACCTCCACCACTTCCACTGGAAGCTCATTCCACACAGCTACCACTCTCTGAGTAAAGAAGTTCCCCCTAATGTTACCCCTAAACTTCTGTCCCTTAATTCTCAAGTCATGTCCCCTTGTTTGAATCTTCCCTACTCTCAATGGGAAAAGCTTATCCACGTCCACTCTGTCTAACCCGCTCATAATTTTAAAGACCTCTATCAAGTCCCCTCTTAACCTTCTGCGCTCCAAAGAATAAAGACCTAACATGTTCAACCTTTCTCTGTAACTTAGTTGCTGAAACCCAGGCAACATTCTAGTAAATCTCCTCTGTACTCTCTCTATTTTGTTGACATCCTTCCTATAATTAGGCGACCAAAATTGTACTCCATACTCCAGAATTGGCCTCACCAATACCTTGTACAATTTTAACATTACATCCCAACTTCTATATTCAATGCTCTGATTTATAAAGGCCAGCACCCCAAAAGCTTTCTTTACCACCCTATCTACATGAGATTCCACCTTCAGGGAACTATGCACAGTTATTCCTAGATCCCTCTGTTCAACTGCATTCCTCAATTCGCTACCATTTACCATGTACGTCCTATTTTGATTTGTCCTGCCGAGATGTAGCACCTCACATTTATCAGCATTAAACTCCATCTGCCATCTTTCAGCCCACTCTTCCAAATGGCCTAAATCTCTCTGTAGACTTTGAAAATCTACTTCATTATCCACAACACCACCTATCTTAGTATCATCTGCATACTTACTAATCCAATTTTCCACACCTTCATCCAGATCATTGATGTACATGACAAACAACAGTGGACCCAACACAGACCCCTGAGGCACCCCACTAGTCACCGGCCTCCAACCTGACAAACAGCCATCCACCATTACTCTCTGGCATCTCCCATTCAGCCACTGTTGAATCCATCTTGCTACTCCACCATTAATACCCAACAATTGAATCTTCTTAACCAACCTTCCATGAGGAACCTTGTCAAAGGCCTTACTGAAGTCCATATAGACAACATCCACTGCTTTACCCTCATCAATTTCCCTAGTAACCTCTTCGAAAAATTCAAGAAGATTAGTCAAACATGACCTTCCAGGCACAAATCCATGTTGACTGTTCCTAATCAGACCCTGCTTATCCAGATGCTTATATATATTATCTCTAAGTATCCTTTCCAGTAATTTGCCCAGCACTGACGTCAAACTAACAGGTCTATAATTGCTAGGTTTACTCATAGAACCCTTTTTAAACAACGGAACAACATGCGCAGTACGCCAATCCTCCGGCACTATTCCCGTTTCTAATGACATTTGAAATATTTCTGTCATAGCCCCTGCTATTTCTACACTAACTTCCCTCAATGTCCTAGGGAATATCCTGTCAGGACCTGGAGACTTATCCATTTACATATTTTTCAAAAGTGTCCGCACCTCCTCTTCTTTGAATCTCATAGTTTCCAGGGTCAGGCAGGTTCATAGGGTCAGGCAGCATCTGTGGAGAACATGGATAGGTGACGTTTCACAGAGTGCTCGAGTAACTCAGCGGGTAAGGCAGCATCTGTGGAGAACATGGATAGGTCACGTTTCACAGAGTGCTGGAGTAACTCAGCGGGTCAGGCAGCATCTCTGGGGAGAAGGAATGGGTGACGTTTCAGGTCCAGACCCTTCATCAGACTTCTTCTTATCACTTATGAACTTATGAACAGCTGGGACTTGGAAATGTCGGCAATCCGGCGACTCTGTGTCCCGTCTCAGTGTACCTCTGCTATACACACGCACTGTATCTGAGATGCTTATAGAAACATAAAAACATAGAAAATAGGTGCAGGAGGAGGCCATTTGGCCCTTCGAACCAGCACCACCAATCATTGTGATCAAAGGCTGATCGTCCCCAATCAGTAACCCGTTCCTGTTTTCTCCCCATATCCCTTGATTCCGCTAGCCCCTAGAGCTCACAGTTTAAGGATAAGGGGGAAGTCTTTTAGGACCGAGATGAGAAAAAAAAATTCACTCAGAGAGTGGTGAATATCTGGAATTCTTTGCCACAGAAGGTAGTTGAGGCCAGTTCATTGGCTATATTTAAGAGGGAGTTAGATGTGGCCCTTGTGGCTAAGGGGATTAGGGGGTATGGAGAGAAGGCAGGTACGGGATACTGAGTTGGATGATCAGCCATGGTCATATTGAATGGCGGTGCAGGCTCGAAGGGCCGAATGGCCTACTCCTGCACCTATTTTCTATGTTTCTATGTTTCTATCTAACTCTCTTTTAAATTCATCCAGTGAATTGGCCTCCACTGCCCTCTGTGGCAGAGAACTCCTCAAATTCACAACTCTCTGGGTGAAAACATTTTTTCTCATCTCAGTTTTAAATGGCCTCCCCTTTATTCTAAGACTGTGGCCACTGGTTCTGGACTCGCCCAACATTGGGACCATTTTTCCTGCCTCTAGCTTGTCCAGTCCTTTTATAATTTTATATGTTTCTATAAGATCTAAGATGTATTTAAAATGTATCTCAGTACTTATTTATAATGATACTGGCACTGAACTGTACACAAAAATGAGTTTCACTATACCTCGGTACATGTGACATGTAAAGAGCCATTGAATTTAATGGCAGAACAATCATCAAAGTCAGTCAAAGTCTATTTAATTCGTCACATGCAACCGAAGGTGCAGTGAAATGAATTTGCCAGCAGCGATACACTTAAAAAGAAATTTAAGAATAAGGAGTAAGCCATTTAGAACGGAGACGAGGAAACACTTTTTCACCCAGAGAGTTGTGAATCTGTGGAATTCTCTGCCTCATAGGGTGGTGAGGCCGGTTCTGGATACTTTCAAGAGATAGCTAGATAGGGCTCTTAAAAATAGCGGAGTCAGGGGATATGGGGAGAAGGCAGGAATGGGGTACTGATTGGGGATGATCAGCCATGATCACAGTGAATGGCGGTGCTGGCTCGACAGGCCGAACGGCCTACTCCTACACCTACTGTCTATTGTCTATTGTCTTTTTGTGTCTATCTCATGTTGACAGAAGATAGACACAAAATGCCTGACAAAAACATTTCAGATCTCCTGGATGAGTCAGCAGGGCACACCCGATGGGCAAGGTTGCTTCTCTGTGAGAAATGGTTTGTAACACGACTCCATCTTCTGCATACTTGCACGACACCATCTAAGCGTCTGTCAGCAAATACCTGACACTCCCTTTCCAATTACGAAGAACACATCACAATGCAGCTGCAGGCTCACACTTCATCAGAACACCCTTTTGGACATTAACTTCCAGTTTAACAACTTCATTCACACATTGAAGGACTTTGTTTAATTTTAATTTTGATTGCATTTGATAGATCAGTGTAGTTTCTTCCCTCATCCCAAAGACGTGCGGGTTTGTAGGTTAATTGGCCCTCTGCAAATTGCCCCCAGTTTGTAGCGAGCGGATGAGAGAGTGGTTTAAGAAAGAACTGCAGATGCTGGAAAAATCGAAGGTAGACAATGCTGGAGAAACTCAGCTGGTGAGGCAGCATCTATGGAGCGAAGGAATAGGTGACGTTTCTGGTCGAGACATTCTTAAGAGAGTGGGACTAGCGGCTGGGCATGTATACACTGGGGTTTAGAAGGATGAGAGGATATCTTATGGAAACATATAAGATTATCAAGGGTTTGGACACGCTATAGGCAGGAAACGTGTTCCCGATGTTGGGGGAGTCCAGAACCAGGGGCCAGAGTTTAAGAATAAGGGGTAAGCCATTTAGAACAGAGATGAGGAAACACTTTTTCACACAGAGAGTGGTGAGTCTGTGGAATTCTCTGCCTCAGAGGGCGGTGGAGGCCGGTTCTCTGGATACTTTCAAGAGAGAGCTAGATAGGGCTCTTAAAGATAGCGGAGTCAGGGGATATGGGGAGAAGGCAGGAATGGGGCACTGATTGTGGGATGATCAGCCATGATCATATTGAATGGCGGTGCTGGCTCGAAGGGCCGAATGGCCTACTCCTGCACCTATTTTCTATGTTTTTATGTTTCTATAAGCATCTCAGATACAGTACGTGTGTATAGCAGAGGTACACTGAGACGGGACACAGAGTCGCCGGATTGCCAACATTTCCAAGCCCGAGCGGTGGCACAGCAGTAGAGTTGCTGCCTCACAGCGTTCGATCCCGACTACGGGATGCTGTCTGTATGGAGTTTGCACGTTCTCCCGTGACCTGCGTGGGTTTTCTCTGAGATTTTCGGTTTCCTCCCACACTCCAAAGACGTGCAGGTTTGTAGGTTAATTGGCTTGGTATAAATGTAAAATTGTCCCTAGTGTGTGTAGGATAGTGTTAATCGCTGGTCTGTGTGGACTCGGTGTGCCGAAAGGCCTGCATCTCTAAACTAAACTAAACTAAACTTAGTGTTTAAGAAAGAACTGCAGATGCTGGAAAAATCAAAGGTAGGCAAAAATGCTGGAGAAACTCAGCGGGTGAGGCAGCATCTATGGAGCGAAGGAATAGGCGACGTTTCGGATCGAAAAAGGGTCTGAGGAAGGGTCTCGACCCGAAACAAGAGAGAGCTAGATAGGGCTCTTAAAGATAGCGGAGTCAGGGGATATGGGGAGAAGGCAGGAACGGGGTACTGATTGTGGATGATCAGCCATGATCACATTGAATGGCGGTGCTGGCTCGAAGGGCCGAATGGCGTACTCCTGCACCTATTGTCTATTGCCTATTGTCTATTGAAACGTCGCCTATTCCTTCGCTCCGTAGATGTTCCCCGCATCCTCACCCGCTGAGTTTCTCCAGCATTTTTTGTCTCCCCTTTAAACTAAACTTTGGCTGGTTGGGCAATGATCCTGTGAGATACTGCATTGAGGCATTTCACCAGGTGAAAGGTGTGTTTGGAAAATCAATGTTGCCGCTGTTCATATTTAGATTTCTGTCGTGTTTCCTCCATTCCAACGTGACACCTTTACAATTTCTGGAATTCAAAGCGCCAGCATTAAAGAAATTAAGGAAATAGTATGTCTGATCTCAGGCAACAAAGTCAGACAACCCTGACTGCGCTGACTTGCAAGAAGATTGAGCTTGGGTGAGTGTTCTATTTCCCTGATTATATATCTTGACTTCTGTTTGTACGGATTGAAAACCTGTTCGACAGGAATTTTTCGAAATGTGTTCGACATTTGCTTGACATGTATTTTACAACTCCTTTCAAGCAGTTGGCACGTTGGGGTAAGGCCCGATTTGCCCCTGGCTTAAGCTGCCTGCCCACACCGAGGAAGAGGGGTTTACAGTGGGGATCTTACCAAGCAATCCTCACCAAGATTGGTTGTGCATTAGGCTGTGGTAACGACAGGTTGAGGGCCTGCCCCACTTAGGTGATTTTTTTGGCAACTTCAGGCAATTAGGCCAGGGCTGGCCTTAAGCCAATTGGACCAATTGCTCCCAATTGGGCCCCGTTCCTAAGGGGGCCCCATGCTAGAGTAATATTCTCTCGGCTCGGGTAGATCTACCCCGGGTGGAGGGGGGAGAGTGGGGTGGAGAGAGAGTAGAGGGGTGGAGGGGGAAGAAAGGGGTAGACGGGGAGGGGGGTGTGAGGGGGCATGGAGAAGGGGGAGAGAGGGAGGTGGGTCGTTCCCTCACAGTCCCGGGGCAGTGCTCCCGCCCCTCCAGTCGCTGTGCTTCATGCACACAGACCCGGCTCCACCCCTCTCTCTCCCCGGGAAGACGCGGTGAACAATACAAGGAGGGCCGGGCCAGGGGTTGGAGCAACTTTTACAAACCTCGGCCTCAGCTCACACCCGTCCGCCCGGACCCCGGCATCTGCTCCCACCGCCAGGCCCTCTCCTTCCCTTCTCTCCCCCCCTTCTCTCCTTCCCTCCCACACACACACACATAACGTACAGACAACTAACACACACACACACACACACACACACGCGCACGCACGCATGCACGCACGCACACACACGCATGCACACACACACACACACACACACACACACACACACACACACACACACACACACACACACACACACACACACACACACCCACAGAGTCGGTTTGTCAAGGAGGACTCTCTCTAACTTCTACAGGTGCACAGTAGAGATCATGCTGACCGGTTGCATCGTGGCTTGGTTCGGCAACTTGAGCGCCCTGGAGAGGAAAAGACTACAAAAAGTAGTAAACACTGCCCAGTCCATCATCGGCTCTGACCTCCCTTCCATCGAGGGGATCTACCACAGTCGCTGCCTCAAAAAGGCTGGCAGCATCATCAAGGACCCACACCATCCTGGCCACACACTCATCTCCCTACTACCTTCAGGTAGAAGGTACAGGAGCCTGAAGACTGCAACGACCAGGTTCAGGAATAGCTACTTCCCCACAGCCATCAGGCTATTAAACCTGGCTCGGACATAACACTGAACTTTACTAGCCAATACTGTTATTTGCACGTTATCAGTATATTGACCATTGTGTATATATTTATAGAATGCCTTGTAGTAAATGCCTACTATGTTCTGTTGTGCTGAAGCAAAGCAAGAATTTCATTGTCCTACCAGGGACACATGACAATAAACTCACTTGACTTGACTTGACTTGACTTGACACACCCCCCCCCCCCCCTAAGTTAGGATGGGATAGAAGCCCAAAGGGTAGGATGGGGCTGAAGCCCAAAATGTACTGCCTGGACTTGTTTTTCGCCAATAATAATAATAATACATGTTATTTATATAGCGCTTTTCAGGACTCAAAGTATATATAGTTATTGGTTTTCCAGGATCTAGTTAATTTGTTTTTTTTAAAAATAATTTCACAGTCACTAAAACAAGTGGTATTGTAATATGTATTTTTCCGAGGTGATCTACACATATTGTTTGTTACTTGTAGGTACATGTATGCAATTGTATATTAAAATGTACCTTAGATCTGTTTGGTCCATTAACTCACAGGCACTGTTTAAGCGCACATTTGGATTACCTTCCATTCTACCATAGGGACATAAAGTCTATAATAGACTTTATTTGTATTTCTATGATTCTACAGACCTCGGCTGGGAACCTGGGGCTCACCAAAATTGTTCCCAATTGGGCCCCGCACCTCCTAAGGCCTGCCCTGAACTAGGCTGTCGCCACATGGTCGCGGGGTGACGCCTGTATGGTCGTGAGTCGTCTCCTCAAGTCGCCTAAAGAGTCGTAACGTTTTTCTGGTCGCCGCTGGATTTTGAAATGTTCAAAACTTTTCGCCGACTGTGGGCTTGACGTAGCTTGTCCTCTCCTGACGTAGGTGCTGTCGTAGGTTGTCGCCAGGATGAGGCAGGTTGTCACCAGGTGACGTAGGTTGTCGCCAGGTGACGTAGGTTGTCGCCAGGTGCTGACTTAGATGGATTCCATTGGCGATTACCTACGTCAACCGGCAACAGGTACCGGCAAATGAATTGTCTTCAGTTGTCGCCGACAGGGTCGTTGCTTGTCGTAGCTTGCTCGGGTGGACGTAAGTTGTCTTTGGTTGTCGTAGGTGTTGTCGTAGGTGGACGTCCTAATGGGTCGCTGGTTGTCGGTAGCTTGCCGTAGCTGGACGTCGACTAGGTGGTCGTTTGTCGTAGACATTGTCGTAGTGGGGGGGGGGGGGGGGGGTCCAGTTGTCCTGCAATGACTGTAACAGTCGCCAGCAGTAGTCGACAAAAATCGGCTAAGTGGGATAGGTCCTTAAGTCTCCCTGCTCTCTGCCAGATTTGTTGTTTAGAGATACAGCACGGAAACAGGCCCTTCGGCCCACCGGGTCCGCGCCGACCAGCGATCACCCGCACACTTACACCATCCTACATACATTAGGGGAAATTTACACACACTTACCAAGCCAATTAACCTACAAACCTTCACGTCTTTGGAGTGTGGGAGGAAACCGAAGATCTCGGAGAAAACCCACGCAGGCCACGGGGAGAACGTACAAACTCCGCACAGACAGCACCCGTAGTCGGGATCGAACCCGGGTCTCCGACGCTGCAAGCGCTGTAAGGAAGCAACTCTACCGCTGCGCCACCGTGACCGCCCAGAGGGTGGTGAATCTGTGGAATTCATTGCCACAGACGGCGGTGGAGGCCAAGTCAGTGTATATTTTTAGGGCAGAGATAGATAGATTCTTGATTAGTACGGGTGTCAGGGGTTATGGGGAGAAGGCAGGAGAATGGGGTTAGGAGGGAGAGATAGATCAGCCTTGATTGAATGGTGGAGTAGACTTGATGGGCCGAATGGCCTTATTCTCAAGATTCAAGATTCAAGATTCAAGAGAGTCTATTGTCATGTGTCCCAGATAGGACAATGAAATTCTTGCTTTGCTTCAGCACAACAGAATATTGTAGGCATGAATACAGAACAGATCAATGTGTCCATATACCATTAAATATATATATACAGTACACACATGAATAAATAAACAGATAAAGTGCAATAGGCTATTAAAGTTCAGATTTTGTTTGAGTTGAGTTTAATAGTCTGATGGCTGTGGGGAAGTAGCTATTCCTGAACCTGGACGTTGCAGTCTTCAGGCTCCTGTACCTTCTACCTTAAGGCAGCGGGGAGATGAGTGTGTGGCCAGGATGGTGTGGGTCCTTGATGATGCTGCCAGCCTTTTTGAGGCAGCGACTGCGATAGATCCCCTCGATGGTAGGGAGGTCAGAGCCGATGATGGACTGGGCAGTGGTTACTACTTTTTGCAGTCTTTTCCGCTGCTGGGCGCTCAAGCCACGATGCAACCGGTCAGCATGCTCTCTACTGTGCACCTGTAGAAGTTCGAGAGGGTCCTCCTCGACATACTGACTCTCCAGTAATCTTCTCAGGAATTCTACTCCTACCACTCATGAACGTTCTGTCCAACTCAAGATCCCAGCATCGACCATTTCCTGTTGTCTGTTCACTTTCCCTTCTTTGTCTCTTTAACTTCGTCCAGTCCTGTATCTTTATTTTAGACTAGGCGCAGCGGTAGAGTTGCTGCCTTACAGCGAATGCAGCGTCAGAGACCCGGGTTCGATCCCGACTACGGGTGCTGTCTGTACGGAGTTTGCACGTTCTCCCCGTGACCTGAGTGGGTTTTCTCCGAGATCTTCGGATTCATCCCATGCTCCAAAGACGTACAGGTTTGTAGGTTAATTGGCTTGGTGTAAAAATGTAAATTGTCCCTAGTGTGTGTGTAGGATAGTGTAAGTGTGCGGGGATCGCTGGTCGGCCCAGACCCGGTGGGCCGAAGGGCCTGTTTCCACGCTGTATCTCTAAGCTAAACTACAATAAAGAAGGCCAAGAAGAAATGATGTTTTATTGCAAGCGACATTAAGTGACCAATCCTCTCACCAACAGCTGGAGTAACTCAGCGGGACAGGCAACATCTCTGGAGAGAAGGAATGGGTGACGTTTCGGGTCGAGACCCTTCTTCAGACTGGTTAGGGATAAGAGAAACGAGAGATATAGACGGTGATGTAGAGAGATAAAGATAAACCAGTCTGAAGAAGGGTCTCGACCCGAAACGCCACCCATTCCTTCTCTCCAGAGCTGCTGCCTGTCCCGCTGAGTTACTCCAGCACTTTGTGTCTATCTTCAGTTCAAACCAGCATCTGCAGTTCCTTCCTGCAAACTTCTCACCAACATGTTACGTTAAACTAAACTGAACTAAACTAACCTTGATGGGCTGAATGGCCTAATTCTGCTCCTATCACTTATGACCTTCTGATCTAATGACAGAGAACGAGAGAACAGAGGGGGGTGGTGAAGGAGTGGGTGAGTGGGGCTGGATCGTGGAAGTAATGGGTTGGTATCAGAGTGGGGGGGAGGGGGAGGAAAGAGAGAGGGGGCAGGGCGTCCATGACTTAAAATTAGAGAATTTAATGTCCACGTGTCTTTGCGTATCGGGCGCGCACGGAAGCCCCGTGTAAACACCTGACAAACTGTGTTACCTCCCAGATAGCCACTTCCTTGCTTCATACATACTGTAGCTTACTTCAAACCACACCATTATGCCGCAAACATGTATAACGTGCACTTTATACCTATTTGTTTACTCGTGAAAGCCTTTAAAATGACTATGTTTATAAGATTAGTTCAAAGGTCTTGTAAAACAATTCTGCAGAGCCTCAAACAAGAACCTCTATAAAATTTATGGAGAGGGTTCATTTTAATCGCTTTAACCTATGTTGCAAGCGAATATTTGCAGAACTCTTATAATCTGGTGATAGACACAAAAAGCTGGAGTAACTCAGTGGATCCCCCGGGAAAAGGGATGGGTGACATCTCGGGCCGAGACCCTTCTTCAGAAATCTGGTGATCTTCATTGAGGTACACACATCCTATCACTGAATTTGACTGTCGCAATCGCTATTAGTTATCCTCTGTCATGGGGTTTAGACACAGTGGAACGAAGGGTTTGTTTCCACACTGCATCTCTAAACTAAACTACACACACACACGCACACACACACGCACATGCACATACATGCACATACATGCACACACACGTACACGCACGCACATGTACACGCACATACACACACACGCACATACACACACACACACACACGCGCACACACACACACGCACACAAACGCACACACACGTGCGGGGACACACACACACACACGCACACACACACGCACATGCACATACATGCACATACATGCACACACACGCACATACACACACACGCACACACACACACGCACACGCACACACACACACACACGCGCGCGGACACACACACACACACACACACACACACACACACACACACACACTCACACACAGACACACACACAGATATACACACAGACACACACACACACACACACACACACACACACACACACAGACACACACACAGCCACACACATATAGACACACACATATAGACACACACATACAGACACACACAGACACACACACAGACACACACATATAGACACACACATACAGACACACACACAGACACACACACACACACACACACACACACAGACACACACACACACAGACACACACACACACATTCAGATAGTGATTCAAACAGTCTAAGGTGCATAGATTTTAGCCTTGTCCCAGGCCTTAATGGGGACGTTATTTTGTTATCTGAGGTAAAGTTAATGTTTGCTACACTTAAACTGTAGACATGTAAACTTGAATTGTTCTGAAATAATCTGTCTGATATGAAAGGAAACATTCCACAAAATAACAACACATTTTCAACCGTGACAAAGTTGGCAAGTGCGAAGCCTTCGCCCAACTCACTCAGGTTTGTGAACACAACCACGTATGATTTATCTGTTGACACTTCCATTACAAGTCGGCAAGAAATTATTCAACTCACAATGCACTTGGTTTTTCCAAGTGGCAAGCTGGTTAATCATTTATTGGGACTTTGTAAAGATGCAGTCAGAATTTAAAGTATCTAGATTAACAGTTGACCACACAAGTAATTTGTTAATTTGATAAAATTACACCCTGGTTCGATCAGTTAGCTCGCCTTTGTAGTCTTTCAAGCTTGATGTGTCAGCAAGGCAGACTGTCGCTGCGGAGGTATCAGAATTAAGATTTAGTTTTCGAGATTAGAAGCAACATTGTTGTTGATTGTCCATGTGAGTTGAGCTATGAAATATTTAGAGAAGATACAGAATATAATGAAGGGACCAATGCTGGACATATCTATGGTCTTAGCAAGCCAAGACGAAAATAAGCCATGTGTAACAAAGAACTGCAGGTGCTGGTTAAAATCGAAGGTAGACACAAAATGCTGGAGTAACTCAGCGGGACAGGCAGCATCTCAGGAGAGAAGGAACGGGCGACGTTTGGGGTCGAGACCCTTCCTCAGACTGAAGAATGTCTGAAGAAGGGTCTCGACCCGAAACGTCGCCCATTCCTTCTCTCCAGAGATAGACAATAGACAATAGGTGCAGGAGTTGGCCATTCGGCCCTTCGAGCCATTCAATGTGATCGTGGCTGATCATCCCCAATCAGTACCCCGTTCCTGCCTTCTCCCCATATCCCCTGACTCCGCTATCTTTAAGAGCCCTATCTAGCTCTCTCTTGAAAGCATCCAGAGAACCGGCCTCCAATTCCGCAGACTCGCAACTCTCTGATGCTGCCTCACCCGCTGAGTTACTCCAGCATTTGGTGTCAACCAAATATAAACCATGATGGATTAACAGACAAAGTAAATGTTGAGTTACAATTTTTTTTTTTTAATTAACCCTTGCAAACCCTGCAAGGCATGTCCCTGACAACTCTCACCGACTTCTACAGAAAGCAATTTATCGGGATGCATCACAGCACGGTTTGGGAACAGCTCCATCCAAGACCGCAAGAAATTGCAGCGAATTGTGGACGCAGCCCAGACCGTCACGCAAACCAACCTCCCTTCCATCGACTCCATCTACACCTCACGCTGCCTCGGCAAGGCCAGCAGTATAATCAAGGACCAGTCCCACCCCTGGCCACTCCCTCTTCTCCCCTCTCCCATCAGGCAAGAGGTACAGAAGTGTGAAAACGAACGCACACACACCTCCAGATTCAGGGACAGTTTCTTCCCGGCTGTTATCAGGCAGCTGAAGCATCCTATCACAAACTAGAGAGCTGTCCTGACCTGGGATGTAGGATTATGAATTTAAACTTAGAAGCTAAATTTAGTGGAGGCAAAGTCAATGAGTATTTTTAAAGTGGAAACTGATAGGTTCTTGAATTGTAACGGTGTCAAAGGTTACGGGAGAGGGCAGGAGAATGGGGCTGAGGGGTAAGAATATATTAGCTATGATCGAATGGCAGAGCAGACTCGATGGGCCGAACGCCCTAATTCTGCTCCGACAGTTTGTGAAATGATCTTAAGAAACTATATTCTGCCGATGAATTGCTAACATAACATGAAAAGGACAAAGAGCAATATTTTTTCTGATTCAGACTTTGCTAGGGCATAAAGTTCATACCAAATGCTCCAATGTAAATCGAATACAACAGGACTTAAAAGAGAATTTGATTAATGTTTGAAGTCAAAAATACATAAAAGGCTGTGGAGAAAGGACATGGAGATGGGACTATGTGAAATACTCCTTCAAAAGTAGGTTCTGACAGATCTTGGACTGATTCTAAAACCAGTGCTTGCTTGCTTTGTGATTGCAACTACATGGGTGGCATGGTGGCGTAGCGGTTGAGTTGATGCCTTACAGCGCTCACAGCACCAGAGACGCGGGTTCGATCCCGACTACGGGTGCTGTCTGTACGGAGTTTGTACGTTCTCCCCGTGACCTGCGTGGGTTTTCTCCCAGATCTTCGGTTTCCTCCCGCACTCCAAAGACGTGCAGGTTTGTAGGTTAATTGGCTTGGTGTAAATGTAAATTGTCCCTAGTGTGTGTGTAGGATAGTGTTAGTGTGTGGGGATTGCTGGTCAGTGTGGACTCGGTGGGCCGAAGGGCCTGTTTCTGTGCTGCATCTCTAAACTAAACTAACCCAAACTAGACTAAACTGCACAGTCTCTGGCCCAGAGTGGGTGAATCGAGGAGAAGGGGAAAAGATTTAATCGGAATCTGAGGGATAACTTTTATTCACACAAAGGGTGGTGGGTGTATGGAACGAGCTGCCAGAGGAGGTAGTTGAGGCTGGGACTATCCCAACATTTAAGAAACAGTTAGACATGTACATGGATGGGACAGGTTTGGAGGGATATGGGCCAAACTCAGGCAGGTGGGACTAGTGTAGCTGGGACAAGTTGGCCGGAATGGGCAGATTTCCACACTGTTTTACTCGTTGACTGACGTATCAGGTCACCGAAAAAATCACGGCGTGACGCGGCGTGATGACGTATTGACACGCGGTGTTTGTTCAAGTGTCGCAACATTTCTTTTGTCGCTGCTGGGTTTTGAAATGTTCTAAATCTTTTGGCGACACCGATATAATGCCGGCAGTTGCCGTAAAAAATCGGCAAGTGGGACAGGCCCTTAAGACTCTAAGACTCTCAGCCACTATAGGGATGAATCTGATTGCAGACTTTGAGAGCTTTGTACTGTTGGCACCTAATTAATTCTGCACTGGGTGGTAAACAACATCTTTTTAAATTCTCGCCTTTGCTTTCATATTCTGCTTCGCTCTTCCTCTCTTCTGTCAACCCGCTGAGCTCCTCTAGGCTTGGATAGAGTGGATGTAGAGAGGATGTTTCCACTAGTGGGACACTCTAGGACTAGAGGTCACAGCCTCAGAATTAAAGGACGTTCCTTTCGGAAGGAGACGAGGAGGAATTTCTTTAGTCAGAGGGTGGTGAATCTGTGTAATTCTTTGCCACAGACGGCTGTGGAGGCCAAGTCAGTGGATATTTTTATGGCAGAGATAGATAGATTCTTGATTAGTACGGGTGTCAGTGGTTACGGAATGGGGTTAGGAGGGAGCAAAAACAGGAAGGCAGATTACTATCTAAATGGTGCCAAGTTGGGAAAAGGGGAAGTACAACGGGATCTGGGGGTCCTTGTACATCAGTCTATGAAAGTAAGCATGCAGGTACAGCAGGCAGTGAAGAAAGCGAATGGCATGTTGGCCTTTATAACAAGAGGAATCGAATGTAGTTTTGGTCCCCTAATTTGAGGAAGAACATTCTTGCTATTGAGGGAGTGCAGCGTAGGTTCACCAGGTTAATTCCCGGGATGGCGGGACTGTCATATGCTGAGAGAATGGAGCAGCTGGGCTTGTACACTCTGGAGTTTAGAAGGATGAGAGGGCATCTCATTAAAACATATAAGATTGTTAAGGGTTTGGACACGCTAGAGGCAGGAAACATGTTCCCGGTGTTGGGGGAGTCCAGAACCAGGGGCCACAGTTTAAGAATAAGGAGTCAGCCATTTAGAACGGAGACGAGGAAACACATTTACTCACAGAGAGTGGTGAGTCTGTGGAATTCTCTGCCTCAGAGGGCGGTGGAGGCGGGTTGCTGAACCCAACAAACCTGCACGTCTTTGGAGTGTGGGTGGTAACCGGAGCACCCGGAGAAAACCCACGCAGGTCACGGGGAGAACGTGCAAACTCCCTGCAGACAGCACCCGTAGTCAGGATGGAACCCGGGTCTCTGGCGCTGTGAGGCAGCAACTCTACCGCTGCGCCACCCTGCTGCCCTAAATTATTCTCTCTGAAATAACTCTCTTGCAACTGAAACTATACATTGGTGAGAAGACACAAAATGCTGGAGTAACTCAGCGGGTCAGGCAGCATCTCTGGAGAGAAGGAATGGGTGATGTTTTGGGTCGAGGCCCTTCTTCAGGCTGAGAGTCAGTGGGAAAGGGAAATGAGAGACAAATTCTGCGTTGTAGAAGGATAAAGAACAAATGAATGAAAGTACTGCATCTGAGGGCGGTGGAGGCGGGTTCTCTGGATACTTTCAAGAGAGAGCTAGATAGGGCTCTTAAAGATAGCGGAGTCAGGGGATATGGGGAGAAGGCAGGAACGGGGTACTGATTGGTGATGATCAGCCATGATCACATTGAATGGTGGTGCTGGCTCGAAGGGCCGAATGGCCTACTCCTGCACCTATTGTGTATTGTCTTTAAACTTGTGCAGCGCTTGTGCCTCAGAAACGTCCTAACAGGGCAACTATGCTCAACCTTTCCTTGCCCTTTTCAATGACACAGTCATTTGCTTAAAGAAACATCAGCAAAAATAAAAGTATTTCATAAATTATTCACCAGATTTCACAGATCTCGGTCAGAAACCGCCTCCACATTCTGTTCTGCTGCACTCCCATGCTGCTGTTCCGTGACAAGAATCTTATGCTGTTATTCTGGCTGCCTCAAACAGAAAGCTTCTGGATAGCCAACTATATATCTCAGGCTCATTGAATCCTACTCCCTTCCTGAGATTAAAGGACCTGTCCCACTTACGCGATTTTTTTCGGCGACTTGCCGGCGCCCGTCATAGTCGCAGCAGGACGCCGAAAATGTTCAAACATGTTGAAAATCCAACGGCCACCAGAACAAGGTACGACTCTTTGCAGGTACGAGATGAGGAAACACTTTTTCGAACAGAGAGTTGTGATCTTATTGAAACATATAAGATTATTAAGGGTTTGGACACGCTAGAGGCTGGAAACATGTTCCCGATGTTGGGGGAGTCCAGAACCAGGGGCCACACACAGTTTAAGAATAAGGGGTAAGCCATTTATAACGGAGATGAGGAAACACATTTTCACACAGAGAGTGGTGAGTCTGTGGAATTCTCTGCCTCAGAGGGCGGTGGAGGCCGGTTCTCTGGATACTTTCAAGCGAGAGCTAGATTGGACTCTTAAAGATAGCGGAGTCAGGGGATATGGGGAGAAGGCAGGAACGGGGTGCTGATTGGGGATGATCAGCCATGATCACACTGAATGGCGGTGCTGGCTCGAAAGGCCAAATGGCCTACTCCTGCACCTATTGTCTATTGTCTATTGTCTTTGGGCGACCATTCACGACCATACAGGCGTCACCCCGCGACATATCGCCTGTATGGTCGTGAGTAGTCGCCCAAAGAGTCGTACCTTGTTCTGGTCGCAGTTGGATTTTCAACATGTTCGAAAATTTTCGGCGACCTGCTGCGACTATGACGGATGACGGCAAGTCGTCGAAAATGTCGCGTAAGTGGGCCAGGCACTTCTGTGTTCTAAAACTATCACTTTGAAAATTCACTCTTCATCTTCTCTCCTCCATCTGTGACACATCAGTTTAGATTAATATGTTCTTGAAAAAAAAACAGACGCATAATGCCGGAGTAACTCAGCGGGTCAGGCAGCATCTGTGGAGAACATGGATAGGTGACGTTTCACAGAGTGCTGGAGTAACTCAGCGGGTCAGGCAGCATCTGTGGAGAACATGGATAGGTGACGTTTCACAGAGTGCTGGAGTAACTCAGCGGGTCAGGCAGCATCTGTGGAGAACATGGATAGGTGACGTTTCACAGAGTGCTGGAGTAACTCAGCGGGTCAGGCAGCATCTGTGGAGAACATGGATAGGTGACGTTTCACAGAGTGCTGGAGTAACTCAGCGGGTCAGGCAGCATCTGTGGAGAACATAGATAGGTGACGTTTCACAGAGTGCTGGAGTAACTCAGCGGGTCAGGCAGCATCTGTGGAGCGAAGGAAATGGGCAACCTTTCGGGCCGAAACCCTGAAGGAAATAGGCAACGTTTCGGCCCGAAACCCGAAACGTTGCCTATTTCCTTCGCTCCATAGATGCTGCCGCGCCCGCTGAGTTTCTCCAGCATTTTGGTCTACCTTATCATTTATAGTGTGGTTCCGTATAGCTTACAAAGCACAGAAGTACACTGTGCCGGAGTAACTCAGCGGGTCAGGCAGCATCTGTGGAGAACATGGATAGGTGACGTTTCACAGAGTGCTGGAGTAACTCAGCGGGTCAGGCAGCATCTGTGGAGAACATGGATAGGTGACGTTTCACAGAGTGCTGGAGTAACTCAGCGGGTCAGGCAGCATCTGTGGAGAACGTGGCTAGGTGACGTTTCACAGAGTGCTGGAGTAACTCAGCGGGTCAGGCAGCATCTGTGGAGAACATAAGGTTTGTTTAGTTTAGTTTAAGTTAGAGATGCAGCACGGAAACAGGCCCTTCAGCCCATGGAGTCCGCACCGACCAGCGATCCCTGCACACTAACATTATCCTACACACACACTAGGGATAATTGACGTTGATACCAGGCCAAGTAACCTACAAACCCGCATGTCTTTGAGAAAACCCACGCAGGCCACGGGGAAAACGTAAAACTCCGTACAGACAGCACGTGTAGCTGGGATCGAATCCGGATCTCCGCCGCAACAAGCGCTGTATGGCAGCAACTCTACCGCTGCGTTTAGTATGTGTGTGTATATATACACACACTAATATATACACACACTCGTTTATTATATTGATTACAGTGTACCATTCCTAAAAGGTACAGAAGTGCGAAAACGCTCACACGTCCAGATTCAGGGACAGTTTCTTCCCGGCTGTTATCAGGCAACCGAACCATCCTATCACCAACCAGAGAGCAGTGCTGAACTAGTATCTACCTCATTGGTGACCCTCAGACTATCCTTGACCGGACTTTGCTGGCTTTACCTTGCACTAAACCTTATTCCCTTGTCATGTATCTACACACTGTAAATGGATCGATTGTAATCACGTATTGTCTTTCTGCTGACCGCAACAAAAAGCGTTTCGCTGTTCCTCGGTACACGTGACAATAAACTAAACTGAACCACTGTGAGTAAGTATTTCTTTGTTCTATCTGGGAAATTTGACAATAAAACACTCTTGACTTTTGGATGATGTTTGAGGTCTGGGTCCTTCGTCAGACTGAAGGTACCTTTAGAACGGAGATGAGGAGGAATTTCTTTAGTCAGAGGGTGGTGAATCTGTGGAATTCTTTGCCACAGAAGGCTGTGGAGGCCAAGTCAGTGGGTATTTTTAAGGGAGAGATTGACAGATTCTTGGTTAGTACGGGTGTCAGGGGTTACGGGGAGAAGGCAGGAGAATGGGGTTAGGAGGGAGAGATAGACCAGCCATGATTGAATGGCAGAGTAGACTTGATGGGCCGAATGGCCTTGCTCTGCTGAATTGAATTGAATTGAATGCTATTTATTGTCATTCAAACCAAGGCTTGAACGAAATTTCATTACTACAGTTTTTTACATTACAAAAAACCCCAAGACCCACACTTAACACAGTTTACATAAACATCCATCACAGTGAGTCTCCAACACCTCCTCACTGTGATGGAAGGCAAAGTCTTATCTCTTCCCTTTGTTCTTCACCCGCGGTCCAGCAGTCCAACTGCAGCGTCTAGGCGAACTGGGGCTCCGGTGTTAAAGCCCCCGGCGGACGATGGTAGTCCCGTGGCCGCTAACCCACGCCGGGCGACGTTAGGCTTTGTTCCGTGTCCTTCAAGCGGGAGAAGTTGCCGTTGCGGGAGCTCCGAAAAGCCGTCTCCCACCAGGGACCTGGAGCTCCCGATGTTCCTGTCCACCGGGCCTGCAGCCGGAGCTTCCGAAACTCCAAAGTCTGGTCGCAGCCGAGCGCCACCACAGCTCTCCCCGCTCCGAAGCCGGCCAGCTCCGCGATGTCAGGTCCGCGACTGGAGCCCTCAGGTTGGTCCCGGCTGGAGGCCGCCGCCGGCACCACGATGATAGGCCCAACGACATCGGAGATCCGACAGGGAAAAAGTCAGGTCCCCGTACAGGGAAGAGACTAACGGTTTCCCCCACATCCCCCCCCTCCACCCCCCACATATACACAGCTAAAAAATAATAAAAACTAAGCTCGAGACATACATTTAACAAGACAAAAATTAAAAGAAATGAAGGACGATTGTAGTCGAACCGCTGCCGTTAGGCACCGCCACTCCCACACTCCTAGAACTTATGAAGTTACCAATCCATCTGAAGAAGGGTTCCAACTCGAAATGTCGCCTGTCCATTCCCTCTGGAGATAGATGCTGCCTGACCCGCTGAGTTCCTCCAGCACGTTGTGTTTAGCTCAAGATTCCTGCGTCTGCAGTTACTTCTGTCTCCTCGGCCTCTTCGACCTTTTGAAGGATAACAAATGCCTCTGAGTAAATTGCAAACCAGGAACAAAACTGGAAGTGCTGGAAGAACTCAGCGGGTCAGGCAGCATCTGTGGAGGGAATGGATAAACAGTGTTTCTGTAGATGAGATATGCATGTGCCTTTAACATAGTGACCTCATACCTACTAACCACTCCCCATATCACAAGTATATCTACAACCTCCCCACCCACAGATCGCTCTCTAGTTCCTGTGACAGACCACGTACAGCTAGTGCAATGTGTAATGCTCCAGTATGAATAAAGATAGTAAAGTAACGATGCCTCGTTATAGATTCTTTACATGGTGTCAGAAGTGGGATTCGAACCCACGCCCACAGTTTCGGATTGGGATCAAAAGTTTCTGCTGCTATGTTTGCTAATCAAACATCCAACTACCTATATACTTCCCATTTTATGATTTCTGCAATTATATGCAGTCTCCATACACTACGTGACTTTAAAAAATTGTTTTTGAAATATGGCAAATGCAGTTTAATGTGGATAAATGTGAGGTTATCCACTTTGGTAGGAAAAACAGGAAGGCAGATTATTAACGAAATGGTGTCAAGTTGGGAAAAGGGGAAGTACAACGGGATCTGGGGGTCCTTGTTCATCAGTCAATGAAAGTAAGCATGCAGGTACAGCAGGCAGTGAAGAAAGCCAATGGCATGTTGGCCTTTAAAACAAGAGGAGTTGAGTGTAGGAGCAAAGAGGTCCTTCTGCAGTTGTACAGAGCCCTAGTGAGACCACACCTGGAGTATTGTGGGCAGTTTTGGTCTCCAAATTTAAGGAAGGACATTCTTGCTATTGAGGGAGTGCAGCGTAGGTTTACAAGGTTAAGTCCCAGGATGGCGGGACTGTCATATGTTGAAACAATGGTGCTGCTGGGCTTGTATACACTGGAATTTAGAAGCATCTTATTGAAACATATAAGATTATTAAGGGTTTAGACACGCTAGAGGTAGGAGACATGTTCCCGATGTTGGGGGAGTCCAGAACCAGGGGCCACAGTTTAAGAATATGGGGTAAGCCATTTAGAACGGAGACGAGGAAACACTTTTCCACACAGAGGGTTGTGAGTCTGAGGAATTCTCTTTGTCAGAGGGCGGTGGAGGCCGGTTCTCTGGATACTTTCAAGGGAGAGCTAGATAGGGCTCTTAAAGATAGCAGAGTCAGGGGATATGGGGAGAAGGCAGGAACAGGGTACTGATTGGGGATGATCAGCCATGATCACATTGAATGGCGGTGCTGGCTCGAAGGGCCGAATGGCCTACTCCTGCACCTATTGTCTATTGTCTAGGCTCTATTTTTTCTCTGGAGCTTGGGGAGGATGAGGGAACTCGATTCAGTTCAGCTGAGACTTGATAGAATTATTTAAAATTATGAGACGAACAGATAGGGAAGATAGACACAAAATGCTGGAGTAACTCTGCAGGACATTCAGCATCTCTGGCAGATACGACAGTGGTGTTTAAGAGGCTTTTAGACAGTCATGGATATGCATGGAATGGAGGGATGTGGATGACGTGCAGGCAGAGGAGATTAGTATAACTTGTTTGTCACGAGCATTGTGGGCCGAAGGGCCTGTTGCTGTGCTGTACTGTTCTGTGTTCTATGTTCTGTCCTTTTGAAGAAAAAAAAGGGTGGCGCAGCGGTAGAGTTGCCGCCTTAAAGCCAATGCAGCGCTGGAGACCCGGGTTCGATCCCGACTACGGGTGCTGTCAGTACGGAGTTTGTACGTTCTCCCCGTGACCCGCGTGGGTTTTCTCCCAGATCTTAGGTTTCCTCCAACACTCCAAAGACGTGCAGGTTTGCAGGTTAATTGGCTTGGTGTAAATGTAAAAACTGTCCCTAGTGTGTGTGTAGGATAGTGTTAGTGTGCGGGGATCGCTGGTCGGCACGGACCCGGCGGGGCCGAAGGGCCTGTTTCCGCGCTGTATCTCTAAGCTAAACCAAAGTAAAGGAACATTGTCAAGTGTTCACACTGACTGTTTCTTGCCACATGAATGTAGTTTAATGTCGTTTCCTGTAAAATAAACCATTGTTCTGGATCGGCCGCTTTTCCGAGTTGTTTTAATGAGTTGAATTGAAATGAAAATTATTGTTAGCTACAGTACATCAATTTTCAGGTTTACTGAAAATGAATGTGTCGGGCAGAGACTCGTCTTTGGATCGTAAGTTGCAATGTTATTGTGAAAGGCAGTGACTTGGAAAACACGTTTTGCAAGAACCAACCACCGTCCCTTGAATAATTGGAAGGGGAGAAGGCTCTTTAATCCTGAATGTCACCATTGTGCTGTGCAAATCATCTATAACGCCGCCGATACCATTAGCAGAGAAAGAGGCTGAAATTTGCAGAAGATGAAGGTTCTAATTATCTGCTGCTCCACAAAAAGTTACCATGTTCATTAGCATGCAAATTTCCTGGCTGAGGGTAATTTGCACATGAATTGGGATAAATCTTTCGCAGTTGTGTTGTAAATACACAGAGCCGTATTCCTCAACACTTTGTGCCTTCCGGGGTTCATGCAGCACGGAAACGGGACCTTCAGCCCGACTTGACCAAGAACCACCTTCCAAGCTAATCCCCACTTGCCCATGGTTGGTCCATATCGCTCTAAACGTTAGGCCACCAACATCAGCGTTTTGGAGGCAACCAACATGACCACCGTGAAGACCGAGACCTAAAGGCCCAAACACAACAGCTGGTCTACAGCAAAGATCCTATAGCGAAGCAAGATAGACCACTCCTTCTTAATGCAACGGGCTGACGTGTAGTACGCAACGGAGCGGAACGTGGGCCTTTTTTTCATCCATTTCAGTAACCGGACCCGACCCCACCCGACCCGACTCGCAGTGTAATCAACGTTGCGGGGGAACAGTTTGTGTTAATGAATTATAATTCTGAAAATGAGGAGAAGATTTTTACCAAAGAACTTTTATTTTTACAAGGATGTTTCCGTAACCGGCTTCCGTCTCCGCACTGGTATCCTATGGGATCTTTGGTGCGGAGACGGAAGCCGGTTACGGAAATGGGGCCGAAAATGACCCATGAATCTGCCCATGACCGTACTAGTTCTTTTTCGTCGAGTGGTCTATCTTGCTCGCTCTAGGATATTTGGTCTACAGAGCCGTTGTCCTCTCCACCCTGTTGTATGGAGCCGAGTCGTTGTCCACTTAGAGCAGGCGCTTGAGAGCCCTGGAACAATACCATCAAAGATCCTTACGAAAGTTTCTGAGGATCAGCTGGGAGGACAAACGCACCAAGATCAGCGTTTTGGAGGAAGCCAACATGACCAGCATCACCACCACAATAATGCAGCACCAACTTCGACGGACTGGCCATGTCATCCGCATATCCAACACACGTCTCCCTAAACAGATCCTGTATTCTCAACCGAAGGAAGGACCGCGAGCCCCCGTCAGGCCAAAGAAACACTTCAAGGACAACATCAAGAACAGTCTGGAGAAATTCCACATCACATCGGGCAACTGGGAGCACATTGCACTGGACAGGGGCTCCTGGAGGAAATCCGTGCAGGAAGGAGCCGCACGTCACGAAACGGAACTACGCCGTGTCGCAGAGACAAAGCGACAGCACTGTAAGGAGAGAGAGAAGGGGGCACGACAACTGCCAACCACCGCCAGTCTCCACTGCCCACGTTGCACCAAGGTGTGTGGATCACGGATCGGCCTCTCCAGACACCTGCAGACCCACATGTAGACGACCCTATGGAGAGGAGAGGACAGTCATACTCGTTTCCAGTGACCTCCGATGATGAAGACACAAGCTCAGAGTGAGAGGCTGGTGAATCTGTGGAATTCCTTGCCACAGAAGGCTGTGGAGGCCAAGTCAATGGATATGTTTAAGTCCGAGGTGGATAGATTCTCGATTAGTACGGGTGTCGGGGGTTATGGGGAGAAGCCAGGAGAATGAGGTTCGGAGGTTCGGGCTCGGTGGGCCGAAGGGCCTGTTTTCGTGCTGTATATAAACTAAACTAAACTACTAACATCAACCGAAACATCACCCATTCCTTCTCTCCAGAGATGCTGTCTGTCCCGCTGAGTTACTCCAGCATTTTGTTTAAGAAAGAACTGCAGATGCTGGAAAATCGAAGGTAGACAAAAATGCTGGAGAAACTCAGCGGGTGAGGCAGTATCTATGGAGCGAAGGAAATAGGCAATGTTTCGGGTCGAGACCCTCCTTCAGACTGATGTGGGGGTGGGGGGGGGGGAAGAAGAAAGGAAGAGGTGGAGACAGTGGGCTGTGGGAGAGCTGGGATGAGGAGGGGAAAGAGGGAGAAAGCAGGGACTACCTGAAATTGGAGAAGTCAATGTTCATACCGCTGGGGTGTAAACTACCCAAGCGAAATATGAGGTGCTGCTCCTCCAATTTGTGGTGGGACTCACTCTGGCCATGGAGGAGGCCGAGGACAGAAAGGTCGGATTCTGTCTTTGGTTTAAACCAGCATCTGCAGTTCCTTCCTGAACCAAATTATTGATGTGGTGAGCAGGGAAAGTCCTGGAGGATGTTTCAAGCCTTGAATATCTCTAATATTCCCACAACTGGCTGTGGGCCAAATTGTTCACACCACAGTTTTGAGTCCCACCGATTCCCCTTGAGCTGCAGAGGGAGTTTAAGGCATCAATCAAGTGTTATTTCTGCCTAAGTAGCATTCTTGCCCCTGAGTCCGCAGATTCCAAAGTCTTGAGCACATAATCTGGGTTGACAACTCAGGTAATTCTGAAGGAGTGCTATTTAAATTCTTCGTACATGGTCAAGAATTTGCTCTGCTCGTGTGTGAATCGTTTGGCAAGTTTGCATTCCATGTTGGAAGTGAAAAGCAAAAAAAAAAAAAAAACAACAATACACATGTTAGATGTTGCGAATCTGACTTGTAAGCAGGTTCAGGAACAGCTTCCTCCCTACAGCTAGATAGGGCTCTTAAAGATAGCGGAGCCAGGGGATATGGGGAGAAGGCAGGAACGGGGTACTGATTGGGGATGATCAGCCATGATCACATTGAATGGCGGTGCTGGCTCGAAGGGCCGAATGGCCTACTCCTGCACCTATTGTCTATAAAGGGTCTTGACCCGAAACGTCACCCATTCCTTCTCTCCAGAGATGCTGCCTGTCCCGCTGTGTTACTCCAGCTTTTTGTGTCTATCTTCAGGCTATTAAGCACTACAACCTCTAATGAACTCTATGTGTAGGAAGGAACTGCAGATGCTGGATTAAACCGAAGATAACCGGGTGGCGCAGCGGTAGAGTTGCTGCCTCGCAGGGCTGGAGACCCGGGTTCGATCCCGACTACGGGCGCTGTCTGTACGGAGTTTGTACGTTCTCCCCGTGACCTGCGTGGGTTTTCTCCCAGATCTGCGGTTTCCTCCCACACTCCAAAGACGCGCAGGTTTGTAGGTTAATTGGCTTGGTATAATTGTAAATTGTTCCTAGTGTGTGTAGGAGGGTGGTGTTAATATGCGGGGATCGCTGGTCGGCACGGACCCGGTGAGCTGAAGGGCCTGTTTCTGCGCTGTATCTACAATCAATCAATACAATCAGTTTTATTCGTCACTCTAAACTACTCTAATTTTGACTAAACTAAACACTCTAATTTACTCTAAACTAAACTAAACATAACAAACTATGAAGAAGGGTCTCGACCCGAAACGTCGCCCATTCCTTCTCTCCAGGGATGCTGCCCGTCCTGCTGAGTTGCTCCAGCTTTTTTGTGTCTATCTTCGGTTTAAACCGGCACCTGCAGTTCCTTCCTGCACAAACCATGACCTTGCCGCAGAGCTAAGTGAAGTGCGGACCTTCTCTGGTGAACGTCACTTCTGCTGACACTGCGAAGGAAACGTCACCCATCCCTTCTCTCCAGGGATGTTGCCTGTCCTGCTGAGTTACTCCAGCACTTTGACATGTTCAAGAAGGAACTGCAGATGCTGGAAAAATCGAAGGTAGACAAAATTGCTGGAGAAACTCAGCGGGTGAGGCAGCATCTATGGAGCGAAGGAATGTTCTCGAATGATCTATGGATGTTCTCGACCCGAAACGTTGCCTATTTCCTTCGCTCCATAGATGCTGCCTCACCCGCTGAGTTTCTCCAGCATTTTTGTCTACCTCCAGCTTTTTGTCAATTCTGCTGACACTGCGAAGAAAACCTAGTCACCCATTCCAATGGGTTGTACCTGCATTTAAGCACATATCTCTCTGTCCATTAGGAGACCCTTATCGCTTGTTACAATCTTCAGACTGCGGGCTGATTAGTTATTTTCCGCTCAGTACAAATTGTGCTTCACACTGGATTACCCGGTGAAGGCATGCATGCAATGAGCCCTCCACTCCCCTCCGCTCGATTCCAGGAGATGTTCTTCGGCAACGGTTAATAACAAGCCTTTTGTTCCACTTTGCCATCTGCTGACTGTCTTTGTGACACGTGATTTGCGGACGCAGTGGTCAGGTGAAGCCTACCGTGTGAACCTATACCCTAGTGTGGACCTCGCATTGCTGCACTGTTGTGGAAAACAAACCACAGGAAAAAATACCCCGCAACCTTCCACATGGTTTAATCCTCCCATCTCCAGATATTAAGCACTCAGCAGTTTGTTTAGTTTTCACTTTCCTTTAGAGATACAGCGCGGAAACAGGCCCCTTCGGCCCACCGGGTCCGCGCTGACCAGCGATCCCCACACACTACAATAGACAATAGGAGTAGGACCTTCGGCCCTTCGAGCCAGCACCGCCATTGAATGTGATCATGGCTATGAGCATCCACAATCAGTACCCCGTTCCTGCCTTCTCCCCATATCCATAAACTCCCTCAACATTGGGAAATTTGTTCCTGCATCTAGCCTGTCCAATCTCTAAGAGCTCTATATAACTTTCTCTTGAAAGTATCCAGAGAACCAGCCTCCACCGTCCTCTGAGGCAGAGAATTCCACAGACTCACAACATTAACACTATCCTACACCCA
>JAXLNO010005019.1:48962-87916 GCA_038087875.1 Malacoraja senta
GTCCCTGATAGGACAATGAAATTCTTGCTTTGCTTCAGCACAACAGAACATAGTAGGCATCAATACAGAACAGATCAGTGTGTCCTTATACCATTGAATATATATACACACACACATAAATAAACAGATAAAGTGCAATAGGCTATTAAAGTTCAGATTTTGTTTGAGTTGAGTTTAATAGTCTGATGGCTGTGGGGAAGTAGCTATTCCTGAACCTGGACGTTGCAGTCTTCAGGCTCCTGTACCTTCTACCTTAAGGCAGCGGGGAGATGAGTGTGTGGCCAGGATGGTGTGGGTCCTTGATGATGCTGCCAGCCTTTTTGAGGCAGCGACTGCGATAGATCCCCTCGATGGTAGGGAGGTCAGAGCCGATGATGGACTGGGCAGTGGTTACTACTTTTTGCAGTCTTTTCCGCTGCTGGGCGCTCAAGCCACGATGCAACCGGTCAGCATGCTCTCTACTGTGCACCTGTAGAAGTTCGAGAGAGTCCTCCTCGACAGGCTGACTCTCCAGTAATCTTCTCAGGAATTCTACTCCTACCACTCATGAACGTTCTGTCCAACTCAAGATCCGAGCATCGACCATTTCCTGTTGTCTGTTCACTTTCCCTTCTTTGTCTCTTTAACTTCGTCCAGTCCTGTATCTTTATTTTAGACTAGGCGCAGCGGTAGAGTTGCTGCCTTACAGCGAATGCAGCATCAGAGACCCGGGTTCGATCCCGACTACGGGTGCTGTCTGTACGGAGTTTGCACGTTCTCCCCGTGACCTGAGTGGGTTTTCTCCGAGATCTTCACTTTCATCCCATGCTCCAAAGACGTGCAGGTTTGTAGGTTAATTGACTTGGTGTAAAAATGTAAATTGTCCCTAGTGTGTGTGTAGGATAGTGTAAGTGTGCGGGGATCGCTGGTCGGCCCAGACCCGGTGGGCCGAAGGGCCTGTTTCCACGCTGTATCTCTAAACTAAACTACAATAAAGAAGGCCAAGAAGAAATGATGTTTTATTGCAAGCAACATTAAGTGACCAATCCTCTCACCAACAGCTGGAGTAACTCAGCGGGACAGGCAGCATCTCTGGAGAGAAGGAATGGGTGACGTTTCGGGTCGAGACCCTTCTTCAGACTGGTTAGGGATAAGAGAAACGAGAGATATAGACGGTGATGTAGAGAGATAAAGATAAATCAGTCTGAAGAAGGGTCTCGACCCGAAACGTCACCCATTCCTTCTCTCCAGAGATGCTGCCTGTCCCGCTGAGTTACTCCAGCACTTTGTGTCTATCTTCAGTTCAAACCAGCATCTGCAGTTCCTTCCTGCAAACTTCTCACCAACATGTTACCTTAAACTAAACTGAACTAAACTAACCTTGATGGGCCGAATGGCCTAATTCTGCTCCTATCACTTATGACCTTCTGATCTAATGACAGAGAACGAGAGAACAGAGGGGGGTGGTGAGGTGAATTGGGGGGGGCTGGATCGTGGAAGAAATGGGTTGGTATCAGAGTGGGGGGGGGGGAGGGGGAGGAAAGAGAGAGGGGGCAGGGCGTCCATGACTTAAAAATTAGAGAATTTAATGTCCACGTGTCTTTGCGTATCGGGCGCGCACGGAAGCCCCGTGTAAACACCTGACAAACTGTGTTACCTCCCAGATAGCCACTTCCTTGCTTCATACATACTGTAGCTTACTTCAAACCACACCATTATGCCGCAAACATGTATAACGTGCACTTTATACCTATTTGTTTACTCGTGAAAGCCTTTAAAATGACTATGTTTATAAGATTAGTTCAAAGGTCATGTAAACAATTCTGCAGAGCCTCAAACAAGAACCTCTATAAAATTTATGGAGAGGGTTCATTTTAATCGCTTTAACCTATGTTGCAAGCGAATATTTGCAGAACTCTTATAATCTGGTGATAGACACAAAAAAGCTGGAGTAACTCAGTGGATCCCCCGGGAAAAGGGATGGGTGACATCTCGGGCCGAGATCCTTCTTCAGAAATCTGGTGATCTTCATTGAGGTACACACATCCTATCACTGAATTTGACTGTCGCAATCGCTATTAGTTATCCTCTGTCATGGGGTTTAGACACAGTGGAACGAAGGGTTTGTTTCCACACTGCATCTCTAAACTAAACTACACACACACACGCACACACACACGTACATGCACATACATGCACATACATGCACACACACGTACATGCACACACATGCACATGCACATACACACACACACGCACATACACACACACACACACGCACGCACACACACACAAACGCACACACACATGCGCGGACACACACACACACACACACACACACACAGACACACACACACACACACACACACACACACATACACATACACACACAGACACACACACAGGCACACACACAGACACACACACACACACACACTGACACACACACAGACACACACATACAGACACACACATACAGACGCACACACTGACACACACAGACACACACACAGACACACACATACAGACACACACATACACACACACACATACACACACACACAGCCACACACACAGCCACACACACACAGCCACACACACACAGACACACACACAGACACACACATATAGACACACACATACAGACACACACACACACACACACACAGACACACACACAGACACACACACACACACACACACACACACACACACACACACAGACACACACATATAGACACACACATACAGACACACACAGACACACACACACAGACACACACACACAGACACACACACACACACATTCAGATAGTGATTCAAACAGTCTAAGGTGCATAGATTTTAGCCTTGTCCCAGGCCTTAATGGGGACGTTATTTTGTTATCTGAGGTAAAGTTAATGTTTGCTACACTTAAACTGTAGACATGTAAACTTGAATTGTTCTGAAATAATCTGTCTGATATGAAAGGAAACATTCACAAAATAACAACACATTTTCAACCGTGACAAAGTTGGCAAGTGCGAAGCCTTCGCCCAACTCACTCAGGTTTGTGAACACAACCACGTATGATTTATCTGTTGACACTTCCATTACAAGTCGGCAAGAAATTATTCAACTCACAATGCACTTGGTTTTTCCAAGTGGCAAGCTGGTTAATCATTTATTGGGACTTTGTAAAGATGCAGTCAGAATTTAAAGTATCTAGATTAACAGTTGACCACACAAGTAATTTGTTAATTTGATAAATTACACCCTGGTTCGATCAGTTAGCTCGCCTTTGTAGTCTTTCAAGCTTGATGTGTCAGCAAGGCAGACTGTCGCTGCGGAGGTATCAGAATTAAGATTTAGTTTTCGAGATTAGAAGCAACATTGTTGTTGATTGTCCATGTGAGTTGAGCTATGAAATATTTAGAGAAGATACAGAATATAATGAAGGGACCAATGCTGGACATATCTATGGTCTTAGCAAGCCAAGACGAAAATAAGCCATGTGTAACAAAGAACTGCAGGTGCTGGTTAAAATCGAAGGTAGACACAAAATGCTGGAGTAACTCAGCGGGACAGGCAGCATCTCAGGAGAGAAGGAATGGGCGACGTTTGGGGTCGAGACCCTTCCTCAGACTGAAAAATGTCTGAAGAAGGGTCTCGACCCGAAACGTCGCCCATTCCTTCTCTCCAGAGATAGACAATAGACAATAGGTGCAGGAGTTGGCCATTCGGCCCTTCGAGCCATTCAATGTGATCGTGGCTGATCATCCCCAATCAGTACCCCGTTCCTGCCTTCTCCCCATATCCCCTGACTCCGCTATCTTTAAGAGCCCTATCTAGCTCTCTCTTGAAAGCATCCAGAGAACCGGCCTCCAATTCTGCAGACTCGCAACTCTCTGATGCTGCCTCACCCGCTGAGTTACTCCAGCATTTGGTGTCAACCAAATATAAACCATGATGGATTAACAGACAAAGTAAATGTTGATTTTTTTTTATTTTTAATTAACCCTTGCAAACCCTGCAAGGCATGTCCCTGACAACTCTCACCGACTTCTACAGAAAGCAATTTATCGGGATGCATCACAGCACGGTTTGGGAACAGCTCCATCCAAGACCGCAAGAAATTGCAGCGAGTTGCGGACGCAGCCCAGACCGTCACGCAAACCAACCTCCCTTCCATCGACTCCATCTACACCTCA
The DNA here is from genome assembly GCA_038087875.1 of Malacoraja senta. Taxonomy (NCBI): domain Eukaryota; kingdom Metazoa; phylum Chordata; class Chondrichthyes; order Rajiformes; family Rajidae; genus Malacoraja; species Malacoraja senta. Next base: position 53,132 of record JAXLNO010005019.1, read on the forward strand.
CGCTGCCTCGGCAAGGCCAGCAGCATCATCAAGGACCAGTCCCACCCCTGGCCACTCCCTCTTCTCCCCTCTCCCATCAGGCAAGAGGTACAGAAGTGTGAAAACGAACGCACACACACCTCCAGATTCAGGGACAGTTTCTTCCCGGCTGTTATCAGGCAGCTGAAGCATCCTACCACAACCAGAGAGCTGTCCTGACCTGGGATGTAGGATTATGAATTTAAATTTAGAAGCTAAATTTAGTGGAGGCAAAGTCAATGAGTATTTTTAAAGTGGAAACTGATAGGTTCTTGAGTTGTAACGGTGTCAAAGGTTACGGGAGAGGGCAGGAGAATGGGGCTGAGGGGTAAGAATATATTAGCTATGGTCGAATGGCAGAGCAGACTCGATGGGCCGAACGCCCTAATTCTGCTCCGACAGTTTGTGAAATGATCTTAAGAAACTATATTCTGCCGATGAATTGGTAATATAACGTGAAAAGGACAAAGAGCAATATTTTTCTGATTCAGACTTTGCTAGGGCATAAAGTTCATACCAAATACTCCAATGTAAATCGAATACAACAGGACTTAAAAGAGAATTTGATTAATGTTTGAAGTCAAAAATACATAAAAGGCTGTGGAGAAAGGACATGGAGATGGGACTATGTGAAATACTCCTTCAAAAGTAGGTTCTGACAGATCTTGGACTGATTCTAAAACCAGTGCTTGCTTGCTTTGTGATTGCAACTACATGGGTGGCATGGTGGCGTAGCGGTAGAGTTGATGCCTTACAGCGCTCACAGCACCAGAGACGCGGGTTCGATCCCGACTACGGGTGCTGTCTGTATGGAGTTTGCACGTTCTCCCGTGACCTGCGTGGGTTTTCTCCCAGATCTTCGGTTTCCTCCTGCACTCCAAAGACGTGCAGGTTTGTAGGTTAATTGGCTTGGTGTAAATGTAAATTGTCCCTAGTGTGTGTGTTGGATAGTGTTAGTGTGTGGGGATTGCTGGTCAGTGTGGACTCGGTGGGGCCGAAGGGCCTGTTTCTGTGCTGCATCTCTAAACTAAACTAACCCAAACTAGACTAAACTGCACAGTCTCTTGCCCAGAGTGGGTGAATCGAGGACTAGGTTTAAGGTGAGGGGAAAAGATTTAATCAGAATCTGAGGGATAACTTTTATTCACACAAAGGGTGGTGGGTGTATGGAACGAGCTGCCAGAGGAGGTAGTTGAGGCTGGGACTATCCCAACATTTAAGAAACAGTTAGACATGTACATGGATGGGAGAGGTTTGGAGGGATATGGGCCAAACTCAGGCAGGTGGGACTAGTGTAGCTGGGACATGTTGGCTGGAATGGGCAAATTTCCACACTGTTTTACTCGTTGACTGACGTATCAGGTCACCGAAAAAATCACGGCGTGACGCGGCGTGATGCGGCGTGATGACGTATTGACACGGGGTGTTTGTTCAAGTGTCGCAACATTTCTTTTGTCGCTGCTGGGTTTTGAAATGTTCTAAATCTTTTGGCGACACTGATATAATGCCGGCAGTTGCCGTAAAAAATCGGCAAGTGGGACAGGCCCTTAAGACGCTAAGACTCTCAGCCACTATAGGGATGAATCTGATTGCAGACTTTGAGAGCTTTGTACTGTTGGCACCTAATTAATTCTGCACTGGGTGGTAAACAACACCTTTTTAAAGTCTCGCCTTTGCTTTCATATTCTGCTTCGCTCTTCCCCTCTTCTGTCAACCCGCTGAGTTCCTCTAGGCTTGGATAGAGTGGATGTAGAGAGGATGTTTCCACTAGTGGGACACTCCAGGACTAGAGGTCACAGCCTCAGAATTAAAGGACGTTCCTTTAGGAAGGAGACGAGGAGGAATTTCTTTAGTCAGAGGGTGGTGAATCTGTGGAATTCTTTGTCAGTGGATATTTTTATGGCAGAGATAGATAGATTCTTGATTAGTACGGGTGTCAGGGGTTACGGAATGGGGTTAGGAGGGAGCAAAAACAGGAAGGCAGTTTACTATCTAAATGGTGCCAAGTTGGGAAAAGGGGAAGTACAACGGGATCTGGGGGGTCCTTGTACATCAGTCTATGAAAGTAAGCAGGTACACAAAAATGCTGGAGGAACTCAGCGGGTGCAGCAGAATCTATGGAGCGAAGGAAATAGGTAACGTTTCGGGTCGAAACCCTTCTTCAGACGCCCGAAACGTTACCTATTTCCTTCGCTCCATAGATGCTGCTGCACCCGCTGAGTTTCTCCAGCATTTTTGTGTACCTTCGATTTTCCAGCATCTGCAGTTCCTTCTTTAACACTATGAAAGTAAGCATGCAGGTACAGCAGGCAGTGAAGAAAGCGAATGGCATGTTGGCCTTTATAACAAGAGGAATCGAATGTAGTTTTGGTCCCCTAATTTGAGGAAGAACATTCTTGCTATTGAGGGAGTGCAGCGTAGGTTCACCAGGTTAATTCCCGGGATGGCGGGACTGTCATATGCTGAGAGAATGGAGCAGCTGGGCTTGTACACTCTGGAGTTTAGAAGGATGAGAGGGAATCTCATTAAAACATATAAGATTGTTAAGGGTTTGGACACGCTAGAGGCAGGAAACATGTTCCCGGTGTTGGGGGAGTCCAGAACCAGGGGCCACAGTTTAAGAATAAGGAGTAAGCCATTTAGAACGGAGACGAGGAAACACATTTACTCACAGAGAGTGGTGAGTCTGTGGAATTCTCTGCCCCAGAGGGCGGTGGAGGCGGGTTGCTGAACCCAACAAATCCGCACGTCTTTGGAGTGTGGGTGGTAACCGGAGGACCCGGAGAAAACCCACGCAGGTCACGGGGAGAACGTGCAAACTCCCTGCAGACAGCACCCGTAGTCAGGATGGAACCCGGGTCTCTGGCGCTGTGAGGCAGCAACTCTACCGCTGTGCCACCCTGCTGCCCTAAATTATTCTCTCTGAAATAACTCTCTTGCAACTGGAACTATTCATTGCTGAGAAGACACAAAATGCTGGAGTAACTCAGCGGGTCAGGCAGCATCTCTGGAGAGAAGCAATGGGTGATGTTTCGGGTTGAGGTCCTTCTTCAGGCTGAGAGTCAGTGGGAAAGGGAAATGAGAGACATATTCTGCGTTGTAGAGGGATAAAGAACAAATGAATGAAAGTACTGCATCTGAGGGCGGTGGAGGCGGGTTCTCTGGATACTTTCAAGAGAGAGTTAGATAGGGCTCTTAAAGATAGCGGAGTCAGGGGATATGGGGAGAAGGCAGGAACGGGGTACTGATTGGGGATGATCAGCCATGATCACATTGAATGGCGGTGCTGGCTCGAAGGGCCGAATGGCCTACTCCTGCACCTATTGTGTATTGTCTTTAAACTTGTGCAGCGCTTGTGCCTCAGAAACGTCCTAACAGGGCAACTATGCTCAACCTTTCCTTGCCCTTTTCAATGACACAGTCATTTGCTTAAAGAAACATCAGCAAAAATAAAAGTATTTCATAAATTATTCACCAGATTTCACAGATCTCGGTCAGAAACCGCCTCCACATTCTGTTCTGCTGCACTCCCATGCTGCTGTTCCGTGACAAGAATCTTATGCTGTTATTCTGGCTGCCTCAAACAGAAAGCTTCTGGATAGCCAACTATATATCTCAGGCTCATTGAATCCTACTCCCCTTCCTGAGATTAAAGGACCTGTCCCACTTACGCAATTTTTTTCGGCAACTTGCCGGCGCCCGTCATAGTCGCAGCAGGACGCCGACAATTTTCAAACATGTTGAAAATCCAACGGCCACCAGAACAAGGTACGACTCTTTGCAGGTACGAGATGAGGAAACACTTTTTCGAACAGAGAGTTGTGATCTTATTGAAACATATAAGATTATTAAGGGTTTCGACACGCTAGAGGCAGGAAACATGTTCCCGATGTTGGGGGAGTCCAGAACCAGGGGCCACACAGTTTAAGAATAAGGAGTAAGCCATTTAGAACGGAGATGAGGAAACACTTTTTCACACAGAGAATTGCGAGTCTGTGGAATTCTCTGCCTCAGAGGGCGGTGGAGGCCAGTTCTCTGGATACTTTCAAGAGAGAGCTAGATCGGGCTCTTAAAGATAGCGGAGTCAAATATGATTAAATTCTGGAAAAAATATGATTAAATTCTGGAAAACACTTCCGATGTCCTTAATAGGCAGAATAAATGCTATAAAAATGATTTTCTTACCACAAATCCTATACCTATTTCAATCAATACCTATATATCTCCCAAAAAAGTTTTTCAAAAAATTGGACTCAGACATTACAAATTTTATATGGGATTATAAATCCCATAGAATACAAAGAACACACCTTAATAAACGAAAAGAGTTGAGGGGTCTCGCGCTCCCTAACTTTATGTATTATAAATGGGCAGTAAATATTAAAAATATGATTCACCTGCTGGACAATTCTGCCCAGCAGGCGGACTGGATTATAATGGAAAAAGAGGACTGTTCCCCGAGTAATATAGGAGCGATTATTCTCTCTCCAATAAATTTGAATAATAAAAATTATAATAAAAACCCAATTATAAATAGCACAATTAGAACATGGAGACAAATAAAACAGAATCTAAAATTAAGAAACCTATCTCTCTCAATACCAATAGTTAATAACCCATCGTTTAAACCTTCAACCATAGACAAATCATTTATACAATGGGAAAGAATGGGAATCAAAACGCTCGAAGATCTGTATGAATTGGGAAAATTACTATCATTTCAACAACTACTGAAATATAATCTGAAAAATAATCAATATTTTAAATATCTACAAATTCGTGATTACCTGAAAAAATACACAAAAGACTCATAATATGCCTTCCGACTTACTAGATGAAGCAATGAAGACAAAGGCGGAATCAGCTAATCTAATATCGTACTTATATAATATCATTTTAAACATAGCAATACCCACAACAGAAGGAATTAGAAGAGACTGGGAACAAGAATTAGCTATAAAAATTTCAAAAGAGAGCTGGGATAACCATTTACTACAGGTGCATAAATGTTCGATCAACGTACGACATACGCTCATCCAATTCAAAACATTACATAGACTATATTATTCAAAAACTAAATTAAATAAAATCTTTCCTAATGTTTCACCAATCTGTGATAAATGTCTATGTCAAGAAGCTACCATAGCGCATTCTTTTGTTTTTTGTACAAAAATCCAAAAATTCTGGTATGAAATATTTGATATTTTCTCAAAATTAATTAAAATAAAACTGGTACCAAAACCAGAATGGATCATTTTTGGAATATCGGAAGGTATCCCTGAATTAAACGTGTATCAGAAGAACTTATTCAATTACGGGCTAATAATGGGAAAAAGGCTTATACTTAAATTCTGGAAAAATGCGCCCACACCAACAATAAAAATGTGGACATCAAATATGTTGGAAACATTATATCTGGAAGAGATGAGATTCCTCTTAGCAGGTAAAGCAGACCAATTCCAAAAGACGTGGTCTACGTTTTTGGACCTATTACAAGCATGAGGTGCAATAGTAATTTAAAAAATAAATAAATAAAGAAATGGTATCAGGACCTGGTAATGGGAGGTAAAACAATAAAAACAGACTTGGTTGGTGGTCCCCTTTCTGCGATTGTTCCTACTTTCTTTTTCTTTCTTTTCTAGGATCTACTTTCTTACTTTACTTCCTTCTCTAACTTCTTTTCTAAGGGGCTTTCTTTTCCCAACACTCTCTTGCACTTCACGACTCTTGCGCACTTTCTTTACTTTTCTTACTTCTATCTTTCTCTTAAAGCTTAAAAAAATGAAGCGGCATAAAAAATGTATTAAGATATAAGTGTTGTGTATTACTGTAATTTACCGTACTTCTAATAAAAATAATTTAAATTTTTTTTTTTTTAAAGATAGCGGAGTCAGGGGATATGGGGAGAAGGCAGGAACGGGGTACTGATTGTGGATGATCAGCCATGATCACATTGAATGGCGGTGCTGGCTCGAAAGGCCAAATGGCCTACTCCTGCATCTATTGTCTATTGTCTATTGTCTATTGTCTTTGGGCGACCACTCACGACCATACAGGCGTCACCCCGCGACATATCGCCTGTATGGTCATGAGTAGTCGCCCAAAGAGTCGTACCTTGTTCTGGTCGCAGTTGGATTTTCAACATGTTCGAACATTTTCGGCGACCTGCTGTGACTATGACGGATGACGGCAAGTCGTCGAAAAAGTCGCGTAGGTGGGACAGGCACTTCTGTGTTCTAAAACTATCACTTTGAAAATTCACTCTTCATCTTCTCTCCTCCATCTGTGACACATCAGTTTAGATTAATATGTTCTTGAAAAAAAACCAGACGCATAATGCTGGAGTAACTCAGCGGGTCAGGCAGCATCTGTGGAGAACATGGATAGGTGACGTTTCACAGAGTGCTGGAGTAACTCAGCGGGTCAGGCAGCATCTGTGGAGAACATGGATAGGTGACGTTTCACAGAGTGCTGGAGTAACTCAGCGGGTCAGGCAGCATCTGTGGAGCGAAGGAAATGGGCAACCTTTCGGGCCGAAACCCTGAAGGAAATAGGCAACGTTTCGGGCCGAAACCCGGAAGGGTTTCGGGCCGAAACGTTGCCTATTTCCTTCGCTCCATAGATGCTGCCGCACCCGCTGAGTTTCTCCAGCATTTTGGTCTACCTTATCATTTATAGTGTGGTTCCGTATAGCTTACAAAGCACAGAAGTACACTGTGCCGGAGTAACTCAGCGGGTCAGGCAGCATCTGTGGAGAACATGGATAGGTGACGTTTCACAGAGTGCTGGAGTAACTCAGCGGGTCAGGCAGCATCTGTGGAAACATAGAAACATAGAAACATAGAAAATAGGTACAGGAGTAGGCCATTCGGCCCTTCGAGCATTCAATATGATCATGGCTGATCATCCAACTCAGTATCCTGCACCTGCTTTCTCTCCATACCCCCTGATCTCTTTAGCCACAAGGGCCACATCTAACTCCCTCTTAAATATATCCAATGAACTGGCATCAACTACCCTCTGTGGCAGAGAATTCCACAGATTCAGCACTCTCTGTGTGAAAAATATTTTTCTCATCTCGGTCCTAAAAGACTTCCCCCTTATCCTTAAACTGTGACACCTTGTTCTGGACTTCCCCAACATCGGGAACAATCTTCCTGCATCTAGCCTGTCCAACCCCTTAAGAATTATGTACGTTTCTATAAGATCCCCCCTCAATCTTCTAAATTCTAGCGAGTACAAGCCGAGTCTATCCAGTCTTTCTTCATATGAAATTCCTGACATCCCAGGAATCAGTCTGGTAAACCTTCTCTATGGCAAGAATGTCTTTCCTCAGATTAGGAGACCAAAACTGTACGCAATATTCCAGGTGTGGTCTCACCAAGACCCTGTCCAACTGCAGTAGAACCTCCCTGCTCCTATACTCAAATCCTTTTGCTATGAATGCTAATATACCATTCGCTTTCTTCACTGCCTGCTGCACCTGCATGCCTACTTTCTATGACTGGTGTACCATGACACCCAGGTCTCGTTGCATCTCCCATTTTCCTAATCGGCCACCATTCAGATAATAGTCTACTTTCCTGTTTTTGCCACCAAAGTGGATAACCTCACATTTATCCAATTTGGTGGCAACGCCTGAGAGGGTTCTCCCGACGCCGGAGCACCATCACCCGGCGAAGAAGGGCCTGTAACATCGGCCCCCGTAGCGGCGACTGTGGAGGCCTATATAGGCCAGACTATGGGTGGACAAGGGGATTATGGACTGGACTTTGTGCCTTCCCCCACAGTGGGATCCATTGTGGGGGGATGTTTTTATGTTTTATGTTAAATTTCTTTAATGTTGTGTCTATTTGTGCTGCATGGCAAGAACAAATTTCACTACACCATTTGGTGTATGTGACAATAAATGTCCTTTGTCCTTTGTCCTTTGTCCACATTATACTGCATCTGCCATGCATTTGCCCACTCACATGGAGAACATGGATAGGTGACGTTTCACAGAGTGCTGGAGTAACTCAGCGGGTCAGGCAGCATCTGTGGAGAACATGGATAGGTGACGTTTCACAGAGTGCTGGAGTAACTCAGCGGGTCAGGCAGCATCTGTGGAGAACATGGATAGGTGACGTTTCACAGGGTGCTGGAGTAACTCAGCGGGTCAGGCAGCATCTGTGGAGCGAAGGAAATGGGCAACCTTTCGGGCCGAAACACTGAAGGAAATAGGCAACGTTTCGGGCCGAAACCCGGAAGGGTTTCGGGCCGAAACGTTGCCTATTTCCTTCGCTCCATAGATGCTGCCGCACCCGCTGAGTTTCTCCAGCATTTTGGTCTACCTTATCATTTATAGTGTGGTTCCGTATAGCTTACAAAGCACAGAAGTACACTGTGCCAGAGTAACTCAGCGGGTCAGGCAGCATCTGTGGAGAACATGGATAGGTGACGTTTCACAGAGTGCTGGAGTAACTCAGCGGGTCAGGCAGCATCTGTGGAGAACATAAGGTTTGTTTAGTTTAGTTTAAGTTAGAGATGCAGCACGGAAACAGGCCCTTCAGCCCATGGAATCCGCACCGGCCAGCGATCCCTGCACACTAACATTATCCTACACACACACTAGGGATAATTGACATTGATACCAGGCCAATTAACCTACAAACCCGCATGTCTTTGAGAAAACCCACGCAGGCCACGGGGAAAACGTAAAACTCCGTACAGACAGGTCCTGTAGCTGGGATCGAATCCGGATCTCTGCCGCTGCAAGCGCTGTATGGCAGCAACTCTACCGCTGCGTTTACTATGTGTGTGTGTATATACACACACTAATATATACACACACTCGTTTATTATATTGATTACAGTGTACCATTCCTAAAAGGTACAGAAGTGCGAAAACGCACACACCTCCAGATTCAGGGACAGTTTCTTCCCGGCTGTTATCAGGCAACCGAACCATCCTATCACCAACCAGAGAGCAGTGCTGAACTGCTATCTACCTCATTGGTGACCCTCAGACTATCCTTGACCAGACTTTGCTGGCTTTACCTTGCACTAAACGTTATTCCCTTGTCATGTATCTACACACTGTAAATGGATCGATTGTAATCACGTATTGTCTTTCTGCTGACTGCAACAAAAAGCGTTTCGCTGTTCCTCGGTACACGTGACAATAAACTAAACTGAATCGCTGTGAGTAAGTATTTCTTTGTTCTATCTGGGAAATTTGACAATAAAACGCTCTTGACTTTTGGATGATGTTTGAGGTCTGGGTCCTTCGTCAGACTGAAGGTACCTTTTAGAACGGAGATGAGGAGGAATTTCTTTAGTCAGAGGGTGGTGAATCTGTGGAATTCTTTGCCACAGAAGGCTGTGGAGGCCAAGTCAGTGGGTATTTTTAAGGGAGAGATTGACAGATTCTTGGTTAGTACGGGCGTCAGGGGTTACGGGGAGAAGGCAGGAGAATGGGGTTAGGAGGGAGAGATAGACCAGCCATGATTGAATGGCAGAGTAGACTTGATGGGCCGAATGACCTTGCTCTGCTGAATTGAATTGAATTGAATGCTATTTATTGTCATTCAAACCAAGGCTTGAACGAAATATCATTACTACAGTTTTTTACATTACAAAAACCCCAAGACCCACACTTAACACAGTTTACATAAACATCCATCACAGTGAGTCTCCAACACCTCCTCACTGTGATGGAAGGCAAAGTCTTATCTCTTCCCTTTGTTCTTCACCCGCGGTCCAGCGTCTAGGCGAACTGGGGCTCCGATGTTAGAGCCCCCGGCGGGCGACGGTAAGTCCCGTGGCCGCTAACCCGCGCCGGGCGATGTTAGGCCTCGTTCCGTGTCCTTCAAACCCCGCGATTCCAGCGGGAGAAGTTGCCGTTGCGGGAGCTCCGAAAAGCCGTCTCCCACCAGGGACCTGCGAGCTCCCGATGTTCCTGTCCACCGGGCCTGCAGCCGCAGCTTCCGAAACTCCAAAGTCGGGTCGCAGCCGAGCGCCACCACAGCTCTCCCCGCTCCGAAGCCGGCCAGCTCCGCGATGTCAGGCTCCGCGACTGGAGCCCTCAGGTCGGTCCCGGCCGGAGGCCGCCGTCGGCTCCACGATGTTAGGCCCAACGACATCGGAGACCCGACAGGGAAAAAGTCGGGTCCCCGTACAGGGAAGAGACTAACGGTTTCCCCCACATCCCCCCCCTCCACCCCCCACATATACACAGCTAAAAAATAATAAAAACTAAGCTCGAGACATACATTTAACAAGACAAAAAATTAAAAGAAATGAAGGACGATTGTAGTCGAGCCGCTGCCGTTAGGCACCGCCACTCCCACACTCCTAGAACTTATGAAGTTACCAATCCATCTGAAGAAGGGTCCCAACTCCAAATGTCGCCTGTCCATTCCCTCTGGAGATAGATACTGCCTGACCCGCTGAGTTCCTCCAGCACTTTGTGTTTAGCTCAAGATTCCTGCGTCTGCAGTTACTTCTGTCTCCTCGGTCTCTTCGACCTTTTGAAGGATAACAAATGCCTCTGAGTAAATTGCAAACCAGGAACAAAACTGGAAGTGCTGGAAGAACTCAGCGGGTCAGGCAGCATCTGTGGAGGGAATGGATAAACAGTGTTTCGGATTGGGATCAAAAGTTTCTGCTGCTATGTTTGCTAATCAAACATCCAACTACCTATATACTTCCCATTTTATGATTTCTGCAATTATATGCAGTCTCCATACACTACGTGACTTTAAAAAATTGTTTTTGAAATATGGCAAATGCAGTTTAATGTGGATAAATGTGAGAGTATCCACTTTGGTAGGAAAAACAGGAAGGCAGATTATTAACAAAATGGTGTCAAGTTGGGAAAAGGGGAAGTACAACGGGATCTGGGGGTCCTTGTTCATCAGTCAATGAAAGGAAGCATGCAGGTACAGCAGGCAGTGAAGAAAGCAAATGGCATGTTGGCCTTTAAAACAAGAGGAGTTGAGTGTAGGAGCAAAGAGGTCCTTCTGCAGTTGTACAGAGCCCTAGTGAGACCACACCTGGAGTATTGTGTGCAGTTTTGGTCTCCAAATTTAAGGAAGGACATTCTTGCTATTGAGGGAGTGCAGCGTAGGTTTACAAGGTTAAGTCCCAGGATGGCGGGACTGTCATATGTTGAAACAATGGTGCTGCTGGGCTTGTATACACTGGAATTTAGAAGCATCTTATTGAAACATATAAGATTATTAAGGGTTTGGTCATGCTAGAGGTAGGAGACATATTCCCGATGTTGGGGGAGTCCAGAACCAGGGGCACAGTTTAAGAATATGGGGTAAGCCATTTAGAACAGACGAGGAAACACTTTTCCACACAGAGAGTTGTGTGTCTGAGGAATTCTCTTCGTCAGAGGGCGGTGGAGGCCGGTTCTCTGGATACTTTCAAGGGAGAGCTAGATAGGGCTCTTAAAGATAGCGGAGTCAGGGGATATGGGGAGAAGGCAGGAACGGGGTACTGATTGTGGATGATCAGCCATGATCACATTGAATGGCGGTGCTGGCTCGAAGGGCCGAATGGCCTACTCCTGCACCTATTGTCTATTGTCTAGGCTCTATTTTTTCTCTGGAGCTTGGGAGGTTGAGGGAACTCGATTCAGTTCAGCTGAGACGTGATAGAAGTATTTAAAATTATGAGACGAACAGATAGGGAAGATAGACACAAAATGCTGGAGTAACTCTGCAGGACATTCAGCATCTCTGGCAGATACGACAGTGGTGTTTAAGAGGCTTTTAGACAGTCAGGGAATGGAGGGATGTGGATGACGTGCAGGCAGAGGAGATTAGTATAACTTGTTTGTCACGGACATTGTGGGCCGAAGGGCCTGTTCCTGTGCTGTACTGTTCTGTGTTCTATGTTCTGTCCTTTTGAAGAAAAAAAAGGGCGGTCGCGGTGGCGCAGCGGTAGAGTTGCCGCCTTAAAGCCAATGCAGCGCTGGAGACCCGGGTTCGATCCCGACTACGGGTGCTGTCAGTACGGAGTTTGTACGTTCTCCCCGTGACCCGCGTGGGTTTTCTCCCAGATCTTAGGTTTCCTCCAACACTCCAAAGATGTGCAGGTTTGCAGGTTAATTGGCTTTGGTGTAAATGTAAAAACTGTCCCTAGTGTGTGTGTAGGATAGTGTTAGTGTGCGGGGATCGCTGGTCGGCGCGGACCCGGCGGGGCCGAAGGGCCTGTTTCCGCGCTGTATCTCTAAGCTAAACTAAAGTAAAGGAGCATTGTCAAGTGTTCACACTGACTGTTTCTTGCCACATGAATGTAGTTTAATGTCGTTTCCTGTAAAATAAACCATTGTTCTGGATCGGCCGCTTTTCCGAGTTGTTTTAATGAGTTGAATTGAAATGAAAATTATTGTTAGCTACAGTACATCAATTTTCAGGTTTACTGAAAATGAATGTGTCGGGCAGAAACTCGTCTTTGGATCTTAAGTTGCAATGTTATTGTGAAAGGCAGTGACTTGGAAAACACGTTTTGCAAGAACCAACCACCGTCCCTTGAATAATTGGAAGGGGAGAAGGCTCTTTAATCCTGAATGTCACCATTGTGCTGTGCAAATCATCTATAACGCCGCCGATTCCATTAGCAGAGAAAGAGGCTGAAATTTGCAGAAGATGAAGGTTCTAATTATCTGCTGCTCCACAAAAAGTTACCATGTTCATTAGCATGCAAATTTCCTGGCTGAGGGTAATTTGCACATGAATTGGGATAAATCTTTCGCAGTTGTGTTGTAAATACACAGAACGTTATTCCTCAACACTTTGTGCCTTCCGGGGTTCATGCAGCACGGAAACAGGACCTTCAGCCCGACTTGACCAAGAGCCACCTTCCAAGCTAATCCCCACTTGCCCATGGTTGGTCCATATCGCTCTAAACGTTAGGCCACCAACATCAGCGTTTTGGAGGCAACCAACATGACCACCGTGAAGACCGAGACCTAAAGGCCCAAACACAACAGCTGGTCTACAGCAAAGATCCTATAGCGAAGCAAGGTAGACCACTCCTTCTTAATGCAACGGGCTGACGTGTAGTACGCAACGGAGCGGAACGTGGGCCTTTTTTTCATCCATTTCAGTAACCGGACCCGACCCCACCCGACCCGACTAGCAGTGTAATCAACGTTGCGGGGGAACAGTTTGTGTTAATGAATTATAATTCTGAAAATGAGGAGAAGATTTTTACCAACGAACTTTTATTTTTACGAGGATGTTTCCGTAACCGGCTTCCGTCTCCGCACTAGTATCCTATGGGATCTTTGGTGCGGAGACGGAAGCCGGTTACGGAAATGGGGCCGAAAATGACCCATGAATCTGCCCATGACCGTACTACGTCTTTTTCGTCGAGTGGTCTATCTTGCTCGCTATAGGATATTTGGTCTCCAGAGCCGTTGTCCTCTCCACCCTGTTGTATGGGGCCGAGTCATGGACCACCTAGAGCAGGCGCCTGAGAGCCCTGGAACAATACCATCAAAGATCCTTACGAAAGATTCTGAGGATCAGCTGGGAGGACAAACGCACCAAGATCAGCGTTTTGGAGGAAGCCAACATGACCAGCATCACCACCACAATAATGCAGCACCAACTTCGACGGACTGGCCATGTCATCCGCATATCCAACACACGTCTCCCTAAACAGATCCTGTACTCTCAACCGAAGGAAGGTCGGCGAGCCCCCGTCAGGCCAAAGAAACGCTTCAAGGACAACATCAACAACAGTCTGAAGAAATTCCACATCACATCGAGCAACTGGGAGCACATTGCACTGGACAGGGGCTCCTGGAGGAAATCCGTGCAGGAAGGAGCCGCATGTCACGAAACGGAACTACGCCGTGTCGCAGAGACAAAGCGACAGCACCGTAAGGAGAGAGAGAGAAGGGGGCTCGACGACTACCAACCACCGCCAGTCTCCACTGCCCACGTTGCACCAAGGTGTGTGGATCGCGGATCAGCCTCTACAGACATCTGCAGACCCACAAGTAGACGACCCTATGGAGAGGAGAGGACCGTCATACTCGTTTCCAGTGACCTCCGATGATGAAGACACAAGCTCAGAGTGAGAGGCTGGTGAATCTGTGGAATTCCTTGCCACAGAAGGCTGTGGAGGCCAAGTCAATGGATATGTTTAAGTCCGAGGTGGATAGATTCTTGATTAGTACGGGTGTCGGGGGTTATGGGGAGAAGCCAGGAGAATGAGGTTCGGAGGTTCGGGCTCGGTGGGCCGAAGGGCCTGTTTTCGCGCTGTATATAAACTAAACTAAACTACTAACATCAACCGAAACATCAGCCATTCCTTCTCTCCAGAGATGCTGTCTGTCCCGCTGAGTTACTCCAGCATTTTGTTTAAGAAAGAACTGCAGATGCTGGAAAATCGAAGGTAGACAAAAATGCTGGAGAAACTCAGCGGGTGAGGCAGCATCTATGGAGCGAAGGAAATAGGCAATGTTTCGGGTCGAGACCCTCCTTCAGACTGATGTGGGGGTGGGGGGGGGGGGGAAGAAGAAAGGAAGAGGTGGAGACAGTGGGCTGTGGGAGAGCTGGGATGAGGAGGGGAAAGAGGGAGAAAGCAGGGACTACCTGAAATTGGAGAAGTCAATGTTCATACCGCTGGGGGTGTAAACTACCCAAGCGAAATATGAGGTGCTGCTCCTCCAATTTGTGGTGGGACTCACTCTGGCCATGGAGGAGGCCGAGCACAGAAACGTCGGATTCTGTCTTTGGTTTAAACCAGCATCTGCAGTTCCTTCCTGAACCAAATTATTGATGTGGTGAGCAGGGAAAGTCCTGGAGGATGTTTCAAGCCTTGAATATCTCTAATATTCCCACAACTGGCTGTGGGCCAAATTGTTCACACCACAGTTTTGAGTCCCACCGATTCCCCTTGAGCTGCAGAGGGAGTTTAAGGCATCAATCAAGTGTTATTTCTGCCTAAGTAGCATTCTTGCCCCTGAGTCCGCAGATTCCAAAGTCTTGAGCACATAATCTGGGTTGACAACTCAGGTAATTCTGAAGGAGTGCTATTTAAATTCTTCGTACATGGTCAAGAATTTGCTCTGCTCGTGTGTGAATCGTTTGGCAAGTTTGCATTCCATGTTGGAAGTGAAAAGCAAAAAAAAAAAAAATACAACAATACACATGTTAGATGTTGCGAATCTGACTTGTAAGCAGGTTCAGGAACAGCTTCCTCCCTACAGCTAGATAGGGCTCTTAAAGATAGCGGAGCCAGGGGATATGGGGAGAAGGCAGGAACGGGGTACTGATTGGGGATGATCAGCCATGATCACATTGAATGGCGGTGCTGGCTCGAAGGGCCGAATGGCCTACTCCTGCACCTATTGCCTATAAAGGGTCTTGACCCGAAACGTCACCCATTCCTTCTCTCCAGAGATGCTGCCTGTCCCGCTGTGTTACTCCAGCTTTTTGTGTCTATCTTCAGGCTATTAAGCACTACAACCTCTAATGAACTCTATGTGTAGGAAGGAACTGCAGATGCTGGATTAAACCGAAGATAACCGGGTGGCGCAGCGGTAGAGTTGCTGCCTCGCAGGGCTGGAGACCCGGGTTCGATCCCGACTACGGGCGCTGTCTGTACGGAGTTTGTACGTTCTCCCCGTGACCTGCGTGGGTTTTCTCCCAGATCTGCGGTTTCCTCCCACACTCCAAAGACGCGCAGGTTTGTAGGTTAATTGGCTTGGTATAATTGTAAATTGTTCCTAGTGTGTGTAGGAGGGTGGTGTTAATATGCGGGGATCGCTGGTCGGCACGGACCCGGTGAGCTGAAGGGCCTGTTTCTGCGCTGTATCTACAATCAATCAATACAATCAGTTTTATTCGTCACTCTAAACTACTCTAATTTTGACTAAACTAAACACTCTAATTTACTCTAAACTAAACTAAACATAACAAACTATGAAGAAGGGTCTCGACCCGAAACGTCGCCCATTCCTTCTCTCCAGGGATGCTGCCCGTCCTGCTGAGTTGCTCCAGCTTTTTTGTGTCTATCTTCGGTTTAAACCGGCACCTGCAGTTCCTTCCTGCACAAACTATGACCTTGCCGCAGAGCTAAGTGAAGTGCGGACCTTCTCTGGTGAACGTCACTTCTGCTGACACTGCGAAGAAAACGTCACCCATCCCTTCTCTCCAGGGATGTTGCCTGTCCTGCTGAGTTACTCCAGCACTTTGACATGTTCAAGAAGGAACTGCAGATGCTGGAAAAATCGAAGGTAGACAAAATTGCTGGAGAAACTCAGCGGGTGAGGCAGCATCTATGGAGCGAAGGAATGTTCTCGAATGATCTATGGATGTTCTCGACCCGAAACGTTGCCTATTTCCTTCGCTCCATAGATGCTGCCTCACCCGCTGAGTTTCTCCAGCATTTTTGTCTACCTCCAGCTTTTTGTCAATTCTGCTGACACTGCGAAGAAAACCTAGTCACCCATTCCAATGGGTTGTACCTGCATTTAAGCACATATCTCTCTGTCCATTAGGAGACCCTTATCGCTTGTTACAATCTTCAGACTGCGGGCTGATTAGTTATTTTCCGCTCAGTACAAATTGTGCTTCACACTGGATTACCCGGTGAAGGCATGCATGCAATGAGCCCTCCACTCCCCTCCGCTCGATTCCAGGAGATGTTCTTCGGCAACGGTTAATAACAAGCCTTTTGTTCCACTTTGCCATCTGCTGACTGTCTTTGTGACACGTGATTTGCGGACGCAGTGGTCAGGTGAAGCCTACCGTGTGAACCTATACCCTAGTGTGGACCTCGCATTGCTGCACTGTTGTGGAAAACAAACCACAGGAAAAAATACCCCGCAACCTTCCACATGGTTTAATCCTCCCATCTCCAGATATTAAGCACTCAGCAGTTTGTTTAGTTTTCACTTTCCTTTAGAGATACAGCGCGGAAACAGGCCCCTTCGGCCCACCGGGTCCGCGCTGACCAGCGATCCCCACACACTACAATAGACAATAGGAGTAGGACCTTCGGCCCTTCGAGCCAGCACCGCCATTGAATGTGATCATGGCTATGAGCATCCACAATCAGTACCCCGTTCCTGCCTTCTCCCCATATCCATAAACTCCCTCAACATTGGGAAATTTGTTCCTGCATCTAGCCTGTCCAATCTCTAAGAGCTCTATATAACTTTCTCTTGAAAGTATCCAGAGAACCAGCCTCCACCGTCCTCTGAGGCAGAGAATTCCACAGACTCACAACATTAACACTATCCTACACCCACTAGGGACAAATTTTACATTTACCAAGCCAATTAACCTACAAACCTGCGCGTCTTTGGAGTGCGGGAGGAAACCAATGATCTCGGAGAAAACCCCACGCAGGTCACGGGGAGAACGCACAAACTCCGTACAGACAGCACCCGTAGTCGGGATCGAACCCGGGTCTCTGGCGCTGCATTTGCTGTCAGGCAGCAACTCTACCGCTGCGCCACCATGCTGTTCTGATAACAATTAATAATAATAATAATAATAACTTTATTTATAAAGCACTTTAAACAACCACACTTGCCACAAAGTGCTGTACATGAGAAATCATGAACAAAAAGCTATTACAAACAATTAAAAACCATTAAAAACCGTAAAACGAAGGACTATAAAAAACACACTAAAAATTAAAAGACATTAAAAGCACTGAAAAACAGGGGCAATGCCTCAGCCAGTGTCGAAAGCCAAAGAATAAAAATATGTTTTTAGGGAGGATTTGAAGATGGACAGTGAGGGGGCCTGTCTGATGTGCAGCGGCAGGGTGTTCCAGAGTGCCGGAGCAGTAACAGAAAAAGCTCTATCCCCTCTGAGCTTCCGCTTAGACCTTGGTACCTCAAGGAGCAGCTGATCAGCTGACCTGAGGCACCGGGCAGGAGCATATAGGTGGAGCAGCTCAGAGAGGTAAGGCGGGGCGAGCCCATTCAAGGATTTAAAAACAAATAAAAGAATTTTGAAATGAACTCGAAAGTGCACTGGGAGCCAGTGTAGGGAGGCCAAAATTGGCGTAATGTGCTCCCTCTTTCGAGTTCCAGTCAAAAGGCGAGCGGCAGCATATTGAACAAGCTGGAGGCGAGCCAATGAAGATCGTGCAACTCCAGAGTAGAGTGCGTTACAGTAATCCAGCCTAGATGTATTCAAGAGAGAGTTAGATATAGCTCTAACAGATTGGACAGGCTAGATGCAAGAAAAATGTTCCCGATGTTGGGGGAGTCCAGAACCAGGGGTCACAGTTTAAGAATAAAGGGTCGGCCATTTAGGACTGAGATGAGGAAAAACCTTTTCACCCAGAGAGTTGTGAATCTGTGGAATTCTCTGCCACAGAAGGCAGTGGAGGCCAATTCACTGGATGTTTTCAAGAGAGAGTTAGATTTAGCTTTTAGGGCTAACGGAATCAAGGGATATGGGGAGAAAGCAGGAACAGGGTACTGATTTTGGATGATCAGCCATGATCACATTGAATGGCGGTGCTGGCCTGAAGGGCCGAATAGGCCTACTCCTGCACCTATTTTCTATGTTTCTATGTTGATACAACACAGTGACAGCCACCTCAGCAGGTCAGTCAGTAGTCCACATTGTCCTACCTGATCGCCCGGTTGCTAAACATTTTAACTCCCCCACCCATTCCCACACTGACCTTTCTGTCCATGGGCCTCCTCCATTGTCAGAGTGAGGCCCAGCACACATTGGAGGAACAGCACCTCATATTTGGCTTGGGCAGCTTACACCCCAGCGGTATGAACGTTGACTTCTCTAACTTCAAGTGACCCTTGCATTCCCTGTCTCTCCGTCCCTCCTGCACCATAGTCACCCTGCTAGTCTCACGGCCAACCTACTTAGTTCGACCGTTTCGAACAGTGAAAGGCCTGGATAGAGTGGATGTGGAGAGGATGTTTCCATTAGTGGGAGAGTCCAGGACCAGAGGTCACAGCCTCAGAATTAAAGGACGTTCCTATAGAAAGGAGATGAGAAGGAGTTTCTTTAGTTAGAGGGTGGTGATTCTGTGGAATTCTTTGCCACAGAAGGCTGTGGAGGCCAAGTCCGTGGATATACTTAAAGGGCCTGTCCCACTTGGCAATTTTTTCGGCGACTGCTGGCGTCATATCAGTTTCGCCGAAAAGAACATTTCAAAATCCAGCGGTGACAAAAAACATGTTACGACACTTGAAAAAACACCGCGCGTCAATACGTCATCCCCGCGCATCACGCCCCATCACGGCGCCCATCACGCCCCATCACCCCGCGCATCACGCCCCATCACGCCGCAAATTTTTCGGTGACCTGACACGTCGGTCAATGACGCCGGCAGTCGCCGAAAAAATCGGCAAGTGGGACAGGCCCTTAAGACAGTGATAGATAGATTCTTGATTAGTACGGGTGTCAGAGGTTATGGGGAGAAGGCAGGAGAATGGGGTTAGGAGGGAGAGATAGATCAGCCATGATTGAATGGTGGTGTAGACTCGATGGGCCGAATGGCCTAATTCTGCTCCTATAACTTATGACCTTTGTATCTACTCGTTATCGCCATCTCCACATCCAACAATTGACCATTGTGGGCTCCACCTTTCCTTGATCATCGTTGCTGGCTTTGATTTGTCCTTTTGCTTGCCTATCATTCATTTGTACTTTGTATCTCT
This sequence comes from Malacoraja senta, assembly GCA_038087875.1. Taxonomy (NCBI): domain Eukaryota; kingdom Metazoa; phylum Chordata; class Chondrichthyes; order Rajiformes; family Rajidae; genus Malacoraja; species Malacoraja senta. Next base: position 72,810 of record JAXLNO010005019.1, read on the forward strand.
TCATATCTCTAGTTTCCCTCTCCCCTGCCTCTCAGTCTGAAGAAGGTTCGTTCCCAAGCCGAAACGTCACCGATCCATGTTCTCCACAGATGCTGCCTGACCCGCTGAGTTACTCTGGCACAGTGTACTTCTGTGCTTTGTAAGCTATACGGAACCACACTATAAATGATAAGGTAGACCAAAATGCTGGAGAAACTCAGCGGGTGCGGCAGCATCTATGGAACGAAGGAAATAGGCAACGTTTCGGCCCGAAACCCTTCCGGGTTTCGGCCCGAAACATTGCCTATTTCCTTCAGGGTTTCGGCCCGAAAGGTTGCCCATTTCCTCCACTCCACAGATGCTGCCTGACCCGCTGAGTTACTCCAGCACTCTGTGAAACGTCACCTATCCATGTTCCCCACAGATGCTGCCTGACCCGCTGAGTTACTCTAGCACTCTGTGAAACGTCACCTATCCATGTTCCCCACAGATGCTGCCTGTCCCGCTGAGTTACTCCAGCACTCTGTGAAACGTCACCTATCCATGTTCCCCACAGATGCTGCCTGACCCGCTGAGTTACTCCAGCACTCTGTGAAACGTCACCTATCCATGTTCCCCACAGATGCTGCCTGACCCGCTGAGTTACTCTAGCACTCTGTGAAACGTCACCTATCCATGTTCCCCACAGATGCTGCCTGACCCGCTGAGTTACTCCAGCACTCTGTGAAATGTCACCTATCCATGTTCTCCACAGATGCTGCCTGACCCGCTGAGTTATTCCAGCACTCTATGAAACGTCACCTATCCATGTTCACCAGAGATGCTGCCTGACCCGCTGAGTTACTCCAGCAATCTCTCTCTCTCGGTCAGTAGACACCCTGGTGGATATACTGTAGATAGATGTTGCTTTGGGTCAGTTTAGTTCAGTTTAGTTTAGTTTAGTTTAGTTTATTGTCACGTGTACCGAGGTACAGTGAAAAGCTTTCTGTTGCGTGCTAACCAGTCAGTGTATGGACGATACATGATTACAATCAAGCCACCCACAGTGTACAGATACAGGATGAAGGGAATAACATTTAGAGCAAGATAAATTCCAGTAAAGTCCAATTAGGGTCTCTACCCGAAACGTCACCCATTCCTTCTCTCCAGAGATGCTGCCTGTCCCGCTGAGACTCCAGCATTTTGTGTCTTGGTCCAATTGCAGACAGTCCGAGGGTCTCCAGGCAGATAGTGGCTCATGACCCTTCTTCGGAGTCTTGCGTCTTGAGGAACGCAGCATGTCAGGCAGCATCTGTGGAGGGATCGGACAGGAGATGTCTTGGGTTGGGACATTTCGTCAGCCTTGGGTCTGAAGAAGGGTAAATATTCGACCAAACCGTGTTACGATCCACGTGAACTAGTCCCATTGGTTTTGTGTTTGGGCGTCTCCCTACACGTAGCTGCCTGGATGTCTTTGAAATGTTGTAATTATATTTTATTACCAATCATTCCCTCTGGCATGAAAATTGAACTATTATAAATTCAGCTAGAGGCAGGAAACAGTTTAAGAATAAGGGGTAAGCCATTTAGAACGGAGATGAGGAAACACTTTTTTCACACAGAGAGTGGTGAGTCTGTGGAATTCGGTTGAGGCCGGTTCTCTGGATACTTTCAAGAGAGAGCTAGATAGGGCTCTTAAAGATAGCAGAGTCAGGGGATATGGGGAGAAGGCAGGAACGGGGTACTGAATGTGGATGATCAGCCATGATCACATTGAATGGCTTGAAGGGCCGAATGGCCTACTCCTGCACCTACTGTCTATTGTCTATTGACTAATATGAATACAGTTTTGATTTGTTAATTGCTTTCGTAAGTTCTAAAATTGACCTCTTTTGAAAGTTGAGCAATAGTTTTCTTGATTTTCTTTTCCGTTTCCTCTCTGCTTCTTTCTCTCTCAGTTTAACCAATCTTCCCTTTTAAAGATGGCGGAGTCAGGGGATATGGGGAGAAGGCAGGAACAGGGGGATAATCAGCCTTGATCACATTGAATGGCGGTGCTGGCTTGAAGGGCAGAATGGCCGACTCCTGCACCCATTGTCTATTGTCTATTGTTTCCGCGCTGTATCTCTAAGCTGAACTAAACTAAACTAAAAACTAAGCAATGACCCTTGGGCTTTGATGGGCTATCCAAGTGGATCATGACTGAAGTCCCGTCACCCCTTTGCTCCACATGGAAAACAACTCCAAGCATCCATCCATCCAACTGAGACAAAAGCACACTGGATAGCCACCAAGTGGTCACAGGAGTGGAAGGCAACCTCATCTCCATTACACAGCTACATCTCTTCACCGGATAAAAGCTGTCCAGGGTCTGACCTCCCCAGAGGAGCATGGGTGAATCTCAACAGACTTGGTACTGGAGTTGGGCATTTCAATGCAAGCGTGTGGAGATGGGGGCTCCCTCCGCCAGAGCCCAGCCTGTGAATGTGGAGCAGAACAACAGGCAGCCAACCATGTCATCTCTGGGTGCCCGCTCTACCGCCCACCAAATGGAGCTGTGTCAGGGCCTGGCAGACATTGACGGCAACAGAGACAACAACCTGGCTGCTCAACACCCGGCTTGAGGTCTAACTATTCCTTTGGCTTATTTATGTTTCATTCATAGAAGAAGATGACTGATCCTGGTCCCATATTCACGTTGCTACCCATGTCCTCTGACACTTCTAATGCTGATAAATCTATCAGCTTCGCCCTTGGTTGTATCCAGTGACTGAACATTGCAACCAAGGTAGAGAATTATGAAGATTTACAATGCTCTGCATTAAGGGATTCTTCTCCTTCTCACTGTCTTGGAGAGCTGACTGATTGTCCAAAGATTCTACCTACTATTTATAGCGTGTTTAGTTAGAGGAGACATGCTTCTGGCATCCACGCTGTCAGTGTCTCTCACAATCTTGTACGCAGGAATGAGATCCCCTCTCACTCTTCCGAAACCTCAGCAAACAAAAGTCAATCTTAATGAGACGCTTCTCGTAGGGCAAAGCTCTCCCCATGACCTTGGGTTCCCCTCTATATTGCCGCTTAATGTGGCTGGTATCAAGGTGCAGCTCTCTAACCAAACATCATTTACTGAGGGCAAGCAGCAGTGACAAACAGCGACATTCTCTTTATCCTGTATCTGTGCACTGTCGATGGCTTGAGTGTAGGAAGGAACTGTGGTGAAGATAGACACTAAATGCTGGAGTAACTCTGCGGTTTAGGCGGCATCTCTGGAGGGAAGGAATGGTCATAGGGTCATGAGATAGGAGCAGAATTAGGCCATTCGGCCCATCTACTCTGCCATTCAATCATGGCCGATCTATCTGTCCCTCCTAACCCCATTCTCCTGCCTTCTCCCCGTAACCCCTGACACGTTGCTTCTGTAACCGTTAGCTGCCTACCACAACATCATCCACAGCAGAATAGAGCTCTTGACGATAGCAGTCAAGGGATATGGGGAGATGGCAGGAAGGATGAGAGGGCATCTTTTGGAAACATTAGATTAGATTAGATTAGATTAGATTCCTTTATTTGTCATTCAGACCTTTCGGTCTGAACGAAATTTCGTTGCCTGCAGTCATACATATAATAATAAATAACAAAACACACAATAAACACAAATTAACATCCACCACAGTGAGTTCACCAGGCACCTCCTCACTGTGATGGAGGCAAAAGTCTTAAAGTCTCTGTCTCTTCCCTCTTTGTTCTCCCTCTGCGCTGAGGCGATCCAGGCTTGTGATGTTGTGACCCCGCCGGGTGATGGTAAGTCAGTCCCGCGGCTGAATCCGTGCTCCGTCTGCGAAGGGCCGGTTCAAACTCCGCGGCCCGGGGTGGCCGAAGCTGCCAAAGCTGCCGCCCTCCAGTCCAGCGGACGCAGCTGTAGCTGCGGGAGCTCCAGAAAAACAGGTCACCCACCTGTGACCTGCGAGCTCCCGACGATGTCGTCCACTGGGCCAGCCGCGGCCGAGCCCCGGACTCAGGTCGCCACCAGTGTCTTTGGTCGCCACCGCCGGAACGCCGGAACGCCACCGCAGCCCCGAAGTTGGCCAGCCTCGCGTTGGTAAGTCCTGGCTCTGCCTCTGGAGCCTCGAGGTCGGTCGCAGTTGGAGGCCGGCAGCTACGCCATTAGGCCTCAGCGCAGACGGAGGCAGAGAAGGGGGATACGACAAGAAAAAGTCGCATTCCCCCGAAGGGAGAGACAAAAATCATGTTTCACCCCCCCCTCCCACACATACACAACCCAATAAACTAAAATGTAACTAAACAGGACAAAAGAAAACAATACATATAAGATTATTCAGGGTTTGTACACGCTAGAGGCAGGAAACATGTTCCCGATGTTGGGGGAGTCCTGAACATATTGGGGGAGTTCGAGCCAGCACCGCCATTCAATGTGATCATGGCTGATCATCCACAATCAGTACCCCGTTCCTGCCTTCTCCCCCATATCCCCTGACTCCGCTATCTTTAAGAGCCCTATCTAGCTCTCTCTTGAAAGTATCCAGAGAACCGGCCTCCACCGCCCTCTGAGGCAGAGAATTCCACAGACTCACAACTCTCTGTGTGAAAAAGTGTTTCCTCGTCTCCGTTCCAAATGGCTTACCCCTTATTCTTAAACTGTGGCCCCTGGTTCTGGACTCCCCCAACATCGGGAACATGTTTCCTGCCTCTAGCGTGTCCAAACCTTTAATAATCTTTTATGTTTCAATAAGTTCCCATCCCATCCTTCTAAACTCCAGAGTGTACAAGCCCAGCCGCTCCATTCTCTCAGCATATGACAGTCCCGCCATCCCGGGAATTAACCTTGTAAACCGATGTTGCACTCCCTCAATAGCAAGAATGTCGCTGGTCGGCGCGGACCCGGTGGGCCGAAGGGCCTGTTTCCGCACTGTATCTCTAAACTAAACTGTAAACAACACGGAACCAGGTCCTAGGCCCAAGTCATCCTTTCCGACCCACATGCCCCATCTGAGCTGGTTCCATTTGACCGTGTTTGGACCGTATCCCTTTAAACCTTTCCCTACCCATGTACCTGTCCAAGCGCCTGCCTCAACTCAGCTGGTTCCATATACCCACCACCCTCTGGGTGAAAAAGATGGCCGTCACCTTTCCTCTTAAATCTTTCCCTTCTCACCTTAAGCCAATGCCCGCTGATTCTTGTGTAAGAAAGAACTGCAGATGCTGGTTTAAATCGAAGGTAGACTCAAAATGCTGGAGTAACTCAGCGGGACAGGCAGGCATCTCTGGAGAAGATAGACACAAAATGCTGGAGTAACTCAGCGGGACAGGCAGCATCTCTGGTGAGAAGGAACGGGCGACGTTTCGGGTCTGAAGAAGGGTCTCGACCCCGAAACGTCACCCATTCCTTCCCCTCCAGGGCTGCTTGCCTGTCCCGCTGAGTTGCTCCAGCATTTTGTGTCTACCTTCAGAGCAAACTTAGTGTATGGTTGGTTTAAACTCAAAGCACTGGGCAACACCAGGCTAAAGGAGTGTGTAAGTTCTTCCAATTCAGGAAATGTTTGTTGAGACCTAAATATAGTTTGGTGGATGTGAAGCATTTGTAAACTAGTATTTACCCCAGCCAGTGAGTCTGGGATACCTGTAAAATATATCAGTGGTTGACAACTAATATTTAACTGCATGGCCTGAAGGCTTGTGCACAAATTGAGTTTTCCAATATTTCTTTCCTCTCCCCTCACTTCAGATCTAAATGCAAGCGTCACAGGGGTGCTGTCGTGTGTTATTTACCGGCAGAATGATTTTGTCTGATGGGCGCAGTACCTCTGCTATTGTCTTGGATGCTTGATTGAATCATCCTGATTTATTCGAGTCCTAATGGGATGTTTTTGAAGCCGTTGAAGGAGGAGACGTTCTGTCTGTGGGTTGGACGTGTTTGCCGCAAGGTTTCTTGAACTTGGCAGCAAGTCCAATGAGCCGTCATTTACGAGCTTGGGAAGCATTCATGGCACAGGAAACAAGGCTGGGTCCGACTCCACCTGGAGTCATGCAGTGGTACAGTCCACAGATCCTATCGCGAGCAAGATAGACCACTCGACGAAAAAGACCTAGTACGGTCATGGGCAGATTCATGGGTAATTTAAGGACCCCATTTCCGTAACCGGCTTCCGTCTCCGCACCAAAGATCCCGTAGGATACTAGTGCGGAGACGGAAGCCGGTTACGGAAACATCCTCGTAAAAATAAAAGTTATTTGGTAAAAATCTTCTTCTCATTTTCAGAATTTTTAATTTATTAACACAAACTGTTCCCCCGCAACGTTGATTACAGTGAGAGTCGGGTCGGGTCGGGTCGGGTTACGGAAATGGATGACAAAAAGGCCCACGTTCCGTTCCGTTGCGTACTACACGTCAGCCCATTGCATTTAGCAGGAGTGGTCTATCTTGCTCCGCTATAGGATCTTTGGTACTGTCTACCACAGTTTACCATGGGCAGCTGACACCCGAGCGGTATTGTGTAGGAAGAAGGGTCTCGGCCCGAAACGTCACCCATTCCTTCTCTCCACAGATGCTGCCTGTCCCGCTGAGTTACTCCAGCATTGTGTGTGTCTATCTTCGGTGTGAACATTGAATTCTCGAACTTCAAGTAACCCTTGCCTTCCCCCTCTCTCCATCCCCTCCCCCTTCCCAGTTCTCCGAACAGTCTGACTGTCTCCGACTACTTTTTATCTCTAAGAATGTAGAGTATCTCAGTCTGAAGAAGGGTCTCGACCCGAAACTTCGACAATTCCTTCGCTCCATAGATGCTGCCTGACCCGCTGAGTTTCTCCAGCATTTTTATCTACCTTCGATTTTTCCAGCATCTGCAGTTCCTTCTTAAACATTTCATCTTTGCTTTGTTGTTACCTTCTCCCAACTAACAACGATCTATTCTACATTTTCCTTGATCTCCATTCCCTTTGTCCTGTTTTCACACCTAACGCTTCCTTATCTATGTACCTCCCTCTCCCCTGACATCAGTCTTAAGAAGGGACTAAACCCGAAAGGTCACCCATTCCTTCTCTCCAGAGATGCTGCCTGTCCTGCTGAGTTACTCCAGCATTTTGTGTCTATCTACGATTTAAACCAGCATCTGCAGTTCCTTCATACACAGCGGTACAGTTTAGTTTAGTTTAGAGATACAGCGCGGAAACAGGCCCTTCGGCCCAGCGATTCCACATCGACCAGTGATCCCTACACACACTCACACTATCCTACACACACTAGGGGCAATTTACAATTATTCCAAGCCTGTAAACCTACAAACACGTTTGTCTTTGGAGTGTGGGAGGAAACTGAAGATCTCGGAGAAAACCCACGCAGGTCACGGGGAGAACGTACAAACTCCGTACAGACAGCCCCCGTAGCCAAGATCGAACCACAGTCTCTAGTGCTGTAAGCTCTGTAAGGCAGCAACTCTACCACTGCGCCACCATCTAAGTTAGTCCTGTCTGGCCGCGTTTGGCCCATATCCCTCAAAATCTTTCCTATCCATATACTGTCCAAGTGTCCAATTAAATGCTGTGATAGTATCTATCTCAACTACCTCCTCTGGCAGCTCGTTCCACACACCCACTGTCCTCAATGTGAAAAAGTTGCCCCTCAAGCTTGTATTAAATATTGCCCAACTCATCTTAAACCTATGTCCTCTGGTTCTTGATTCCCCTACTGTGGGTAAGAGACTGTGCATATGCCCCTTCTATTCCACTCATAATGTTCTACTGCTACATAAGATCACCCCTCATCCTCCCGCACTCCAAGAAATAGAGTCCTAGCCTGCTCAACCTCTCCCTTGTATACTGGGCTTGTACACTCTGGAGTTTAGAAGGATGAGAGGTTATCTTATTGAAACATTAAGATTATTAAAGGTTTGGACATGCTAGAGGCAGGAAACATGTTCCTGATGTTGGGGGAGTCCAGAACCTGGGGCCACAGTTTAAGAATAAGGGGTAAGCCATTTAGAACGGAGACGAGGAAACACTTCTTCACACAGAGAGTTGTGAGTCTGTGGAATTCTCTGCCTCAGAGGGCGGTGGAGGCCGGTTCTCTGGATACTCTCAAGAGAGAGCTAGATAGGGCTCTTAAAAATAGCGGAGTCAGGGTATATGGGGAGAAGGCAGGAACGGGGTAGTGATTGGGGATGATCAGCCATGATCACATTGAATGGCGGTGCTGGCTCGAAGGGCCGAATGGCCTACTCCTGCACCTATTGTCCTATTGTCCCTGTAGCTCAGGCCCTCGAGTCCTGGCAACATCCTGGTAAATCTTCTCCGTACTCTTTCCAGCTTAACGGCACCTTTCCCAGTCATTGCAAGGAAAATTCATCAGTAATTGATGGATAAATTCACCGTTGATGCTGTTCACAACAAGACTGATCAACTCTGTCAGTTGATGGTTTATTTTACAGTAACGTCACTGACGGTGGCATCACATCGCGAGAGGGTGGTGAAGAAGAGCGTTCGGCATGCTGCCATCCAGCAGTCATGGCATTGAGTAGTCGGCTTGGGACCTTATGTTAAACCGCGGCCTGCGGACTTTACCATCGAGGAGCTCGCAGTCTCGGGTGGAGACCGTGGATGTCGGGAGCTCCAACGACGCAGAAGGTTTCGACCAGACCCGACCCGGGGTCCGATCGCCCGGCGCGGGGGAGCTGAGATCCCCCCGATGCAGGAGTTTGATCGCCCCGACGCGGAGGGCCCAAACGCCGCCGGCTACGGGAGTCAAGATCGCCCCGTCAACGGAGGGCTCGAGGTCCCCGACCACGGGAGGACAAAGAAGGGAAGAGATTTTAACTTTTTTTCCGCCTTCCATCACAGTGAGGAATGTGGAGGAGTCACTGTGGTGGATGTTTATGTTAAAATGTATTTTGTGTGTTCCGTTGCTTTTTATTGGTACGACTGTACGGCAAATCTAATTCCTCATATGTGGCAAAACATACTTGGCTAATAAAGTATTATTATATTGTATTGTTGTCCAAGTCGTTGGTGAGGGCATACTAAGTGTAATTAGTTCAGTTAGACAATAGACAACAGGTGCAGGAGTAGGCCATTCGGCCCTTCGAGCCAGCACCGCCATTCAATGCGATCATGGCTGATCATCCACAATCAGTACCCCGTTCCTGCCTTCTCCCCATATCCCCTGACTCCGCTATCTTCAAGAGCCCTATCTAGCTCTCTCTTGAAAGTATCCAGAGAAGCGGCCTCCACCGCCCTCTGAGGCGGAGAATTCCACCAAATCGGCATGGACGATTTGGGCCGAAGGGCCTGTTTCCATGCAGGATGACTCTGTGACTCTCATTCTGTAGTACAGTAAGTGTCAGAAGACAGAATCAACACAAATGAACCTGTTCTGAATTTGGCCCAATGTTTTATAAATAGTGGTCAAGTAGACAAATGATCCGGTCAGTGGGCCTTGTTGGGGGGGGGGGGGGGGGATTCAAGATTCAAGAGAGTTTATCGTCATGTGTCCCAGATCGGACAATGAAATTCTTGCTTTGCTTCAGCACAACAGAACATAGTAGGCATGAATACAGAACAGATCAGTGATCCATATACCATTATATATATATATATACACACATGAATAAGTAAACTGATAAAGTGCAAATAACAGATATTGGGCTATTAATGTTCAGAGTTTTGTTTGAGTTGAGTTTAATAGCCTGATGGCTGTGGGGAAGTAGCTATTCCTGAACCTGGACGTTGCAGTCTTCAGGCTCCTGTACCTTCTACCTGAAGGTAGCGGGGAGATGAGTGTGTGGCCAGGATGGTGTGGGTCCTTGATGATGCTGCCAGCCTTTTTGAGGCAGCGACTGCGATAGATCCCCTCGATGGAAGGGAGGTCAGAGCCGATGATGGACTGGGCAGTGTTTACTACTTTTTGTAGTCTTTTCCACTCCAGGGCGCTCAAGTTGCCGAACAAAGCCACGATGCAACCGGTCAGCATGCTCTCTACTGTGCACCTGTAGAAGTTAGAGAGAGTCCTCCTTGACATGCCGACTCTCCGTAATCTTCTCAGGAAGTAGAGGCGCTGATGTGCTTTCTTTATAATAGCATCAGTGTTCTCGGACCAGGAGAGATCCACCTAGCCGGCCATTGCTTGTTCGCCAAAGACCGGAGACTGGAGAGGAGGGAGCCGGTGACCACGAATGTGAGGAGAGGGGCCCGGGGACAGGCTCAATGCAGGAAACATGTTCCCGATGTTGGGGGAGTCCAGAACCAGAGGGTCACACAGTTTAAGAATAAGGGGTAGGCCATTTAGGACTGAGATGAGGAAACACCTTTTTCACGCAGAGAATTGTGTATCTGTGGAATTCTCTGCCACAGAAGGCAGTGGAGGCCAATTCACTGGATGTATTCAAGAGAGAGTTAGATTTAGCTTGTAGGACTAACGAAGTCAGGGGATATGGGGAGAAGGCAGGAACGGGGTACTGATTGGGGATGATCAGCCATGATCACATTGAATGGTGGTGCTGGCTCGAATGGGCCGAATGGCCTACTCCTGCACCTATTGTCTATGTTTCTATGTTTCTATGTTTACTGGACTGTATGTAAGCAAAGAATGTCACTTGTGTGTGGACATATGACACTAAGGCATTGCTTGAACCAATGGCCCATTGTTATTATGGGACGTTCTTAATTAAAAGTCTAATTCAATGGTATGTTCGACAAGGTACCACATAAGAGATTAGGATACAAACTTAAATCACACGGTATTGGGGGTTCAGTATTGATGTGGATAGAGAACTGGCTGGCAAACAGGAAGCAAAGAGTAGGAGTAAACGGGTCCTTTTCACAATGGCAGGCAGTGACTAGTGGGGTACCGCAAGGCTCAGTGCTGGGACCCCAGCTATTTACAATTTATATTAATGATCTGGACGAGGGAATTGAAAGCAACATCTCCAAGTTTGCGGATGACACTAAGCTGGGGGGCAGTGTTAGCTGTGAGGAGGATGCTAGGAGACTGCAAGGTGACTTGGATAGGCTGGGTGAGTGGGCAAATGTTTGGCAGATGCAGTATAATGTGGATAAATGTGAGGTTATCCACTTTGGTAGCAAAAACGGGAAGGCAGACTATTATCTAAATGGTGGCCGATTAGGAAATGGGGAGATGCAGCGAGACCTGGGTGTCATGGTACACCAGTCATTGAAAGTAGGCATGCAGGTGCAGCAGGCAGTGAAGAAAGCGAATGGTATGTTGGCCTTCATAGCAAGAGGATTTGAGTATAGGAGCAGCGAGGTTCTACTGCAGTTGTACAGGGTCTTGGTGAGACCACACCTGGAGTATTGTGTACAGTTTTGGTCTCCAAATCTGAGGAAGGACATTATAGCCATAGAGGGAGTGCAGAGAAGGTTCACCAGACTGATTCCTGGGATGTCAGGACTTTCATATGAAGAAAGACTGGATAGACTTGGCTTATACTCGCTAGAATTTAGGAGATTGAGAGGGGATCTTATAGAAACGTACAAGATTCTTATGGGGTTGGACAGGCTAGATGCAGGAAGATTGTTCCCGATGTTGGGGAAGTCCAGGACAAGGGGTCACAGCTTAAGGATAAGGGGGAAATCCTTTAGGACCGAGATGAGGAAAAACTTTTTCACACAGAGAGTGGTGAATCTCTGGAACTCTCTGCCACAGAGGGTAGTTGAGGCCAGTTCATTGGCTATATTTAAGAAGGAATTAGATGTGGCCCTTGTGGCTAAAGGGATCAGGGGGTATGGAGAGAAGGCAGGTACGGGATACTGAGTTGGATGATCAGCCATGATCGTATTGAATGGCGGTGCAGGCTCGAAGGGCCGAATGGCCTACTCCTGCACCTATTTTCTATGTATCTATGTATCTATGTATTCCATTAATCTTTTCAAAACTGTTTATTATGACTAAAAATCTGAAGGCGTTTGAAAAGATTTAAAACAAATCACAGGGTTACATAGTTACAGAAACAGGCCCTTCCACCCAATTTGCCCGAGCCTACCAAAATCCCCGACTAGTCCCACCTGCCCGCGTTTGGCCCATATCCCTCTAAACCTGTCCTATCCATGTACCTATCCAAACATCTCTTAAATGTTATGATGGTACCAGCCTCAACTACCTCCTCCAGCAGCTCGTTGCCTACACCCACCACCCTTTGTGTAAAAAAGTTACCCATCAGGTTCCTATTAAATCTTTCCCCTCTCATCTTAAACCTATGTCCTCTGGTTCTCAATCCCCTACTCAGGGGCCAAAAAACCTCTTGTGTATTTACCCGATCTATTATAGACAATAGACAATAGGTGCAGGAGTAGGCCATTTGGCCCTTCGAGCCAGCACCGCCGTTCAATGTGATCATGGCTGATCATCCACAATCAGTACCCCGTTCCTGCCTTCTCCCCATATCCCCTGATTCCGCTATCTTTAAGAGCCCTATCTAGCTCTCTCTTGAAAGTATCCAGAGAACTAACCTCCACCACCCTCTGAGGCTGAGAATTCCACAGACTCACAACTCTCTGTGAGAAAAAGTGTTTCCTTGTCTCCGTTCTAAATGGCTTGTAATCCTCTCATGATCTTACACATCTCTATAAGATCACCCCTCATCTTCCTGCGCTCCAAGGATTAGAGTCCCAGCCTGACCAAACCCTCCCTGTAGCTCAGGTTCTCCTGTCCTGGCAACATCTGTGTAAACGCAGTGCTGAGTGAGGACTTTGTGGTCACATCAGAAGAAGTCACCCATTCCTTCTTCTGTTCAGTTGAGTTTACTTTAGAGATACAGCACGGAAACAGGCCCTTCGGCCCACCATCGATCCTCGCACACTAACACTATCCTACACACACTAGTGACAATTTGCAGTTGTACCAAGTCAATTACCCGACAAACCTGTGCATCTTTGGAGTGTGGGAGGAAACCGGAGCACCCGGAGAAAACCCACGCGGGTCACGGGAGAACGTACAAACTCCGTACAGACAGCACCCGTGGTCAGGATCGAACCCGGGTCTCTGGCGCGGTGAGGCAGCAACTCTACCGCTGCGCCACCAGAGATGTTGTCAGCGCCGCTGAGTTACTCCAGCATTTTGTGTCTAGCAAGAAGGAAGCCAGGTGAAGACTAAATGGCCTGTCCCACGGGCATGCGACTCCATGTAGCAAGCACGACCAAACTGCAAGCGGGGGCCGTGCGGGGGCCGCGCGGAGGTCGCGGGGCCGGTCCCACTTCGATCGCCGGAGCCGTATGGAGTTGTGCGGAGCTGGTCCCGACATAGCTCGGGGCTCCGAAAAACTGACACTGTTCAAAAATTCCGTGCGGCAACGGCCTGCCGCCCCGCAGCCGCATCGAGGCCGTGCGCACCGCATCGAGGCCGTGCGCGCCGCATCGACGGCCGTGCGCACCGTCTTGATGTCACTCGACCTCCGCGCGGCCCCCGTTTCCGATTTGGTAGCGCTTGCCGCATGCAGCCGCATGCTGGTGGGACCGGCCCTTACGGGGATCACTCGACCTCCGCGCGGCCCCCGCTTGCGGTTAGGTCGCGTGCCGCATGGAGTTGCATGCCCGTGGGACAGCCCCTTAAGGCTGTGAAGGTGGCGCAGCGGTAGAGTTGCTGCCTTACAGCGCTTGCAGCACCGGAAACCCGTGTTCGATCCCGACTACGGGTGCTCGTCTGTACGGAGTTTGTACGTTCTCCCCGTGACCTGCGTGGGGTTTTCTCCGAGATCTTCGGTTTCCTCCCACACTCCAAAGAAGTACGGGTTTGTAGGTGAATTGGCTTGGTATATATGTGAATTGTCCCTAGTGTGTGTAGGACAGTGTCAGTGTGCAGGGATCGCTGGTCGGCGCGGACTCAGTGGGCCGAAGTGCCTGTTTCCGCGCTGTATCTCTAAACTAAACTAAACTAAAGAAGCACAATATTCCATTCACGTTACTGTCAGAAAGGATTTGGCTGGCTGGGTGCAGAATAATTAATTGCCATGGCAACAGGTCAGAGGCAAGGATTTAAATCAGTTATTGGGGATTCTGATTGATTTATGAAAGTAGACCTCGACAAAGGTGACCCCTACCTGCTGAAAGGTAGCCGGGTCTTTGGTGGGAATGGAAAGCTTGATTAACTTCAGCAGAAAGTCCGACTGTTTCAAGGATATCTTTGAGCAATTACGTTCTCCGTGCTTGCTCAAGAGAAACTTGTCAAAAAGGATGAAGCGCAGCCATGCAAAACCTTGCAAACTGCTCTTCACTTCCAAGTAGGCTCGTACCTCGAGGGTTCATCATCCAATTTAATCCTGGGATTGCTACGGGACGGTATTTTCTTGAAGATTTTACTGAGAGTGAAAGAGACTCTGTTGGCAGAATGTAGTCACAGGTGAAAGACAGTTTCTTCATCATAAAAAAAAAGATATTGAACAGCAGAATTCTGAAATGAACTGGCATGTGATTTTTAGTATTAATTTGCTATTGCGCAGAATAGTAATGTCAATAGACAATAGACAATAGATTCAAAGCCCTGTTCCCACTGTACGAGTTCATTCAAGAGCTCTCCCGAGTTTGCCCCGATTCCAACTCGGAGATTTACGGTAATATCCGCTCGTCGGTACTCGGGGCTCTCGTGGACATTTTTCAACATGTTGAAAAATCTTCACGAGTCTTCCCGAGCTTATCGCGTTTTCCCGAGTACCTGCCGTTAGCGTTACGAGCCGCTAAGAGACGTCCCCGAGCTCCGACGTACCCGCTACGTACATTCCACGTGCTTCCACGAGTTTGATTTTTTTTTTACTCGGGAGAGCTCTTGAATGAACTCGTACAGTGGGACAGGGCCATTAGAATCTATCTATCTCTGCCTTAAAAATACCTAATGACAGTCTCCACAGCCTTCTGTGGCAATGTGTTCCACAGATTCACCGCCCTCTGACTAAAGAGATTTCTTTTCATCTCATTCCTAAAGGAAGTCCTTTAATTCTGAGGCTGTGACCTCTGGTCCTAAACATCCTCTCCACATCCACTCCATCCAAGCCTTTCACTATTCTGTACATTTCAATGAGGTACCCCCTCATCCTTCTAAACTCCAGTGAGTAGACAATAGACAATAGGTTCAGGAGTAGGCCATTCGGCCCTTCGAGCCCACACCGCCATTCAATATGATCATGGCTGAT
>JAXLNO010005020.1:0-56370 GCA_038087875.1 Malacoraja senta
AACCACAGTTTAAAGATAGACGCAAAGTGCATGAGTGTTACTCAGCGGGTCAGGCAGCATCTCTGGAGAAAAAGGATGGGTGACAATTTCGGGTGGGAACCCTTCTTCACACTCATCCTCTTTCTCCAAACATCACCCATCCGTTTTCTCCAGAGACGTTGCCTGACTCGCTGAGTTACTCCAGCACTTTGCGTCCATCTTTGGTATAAACCAGCATCTGCAATTCTTTGCTTCTTGAGAATTTAGTTTCATTTAGTTGAGTTTAGTTTTAGAGATACAGCGCGGAAACAGGCCCTTCGGCCCACCGTGCCGCGCCGACCAGCGATCCCCGCACATTTTACAATTTTACCGTACTCAATTAACCTAAAAAAAAACTGTACGTCTTTGTAATGTGGGAAGAAACCGGAGCATTCGGAGAAAACCCACGCAGGTCACGGGGAGAACAGACAAACTCCGGACAGACAGCACCCGTAGTCTCGGGTTTCTGGCGCTGTGAGGCAGCAACTCTACCGCTGCGCCACTGTGCCACCCTAAAGGGGACTTCAGCTGCTCTGAGTGTTGCTCTCGCCAGGGTTGTGGACGGCAAAGTCTTTGTTAATTTTCTCTTGTTTCTCCACGGTGAAGCCAAGTTTGCTCAACCGCCTCCATTACAGGGCGGCACGGTGGCGCAGCGGTAGAGTTGCTGCCTCACAGCGCCAAGGGCCCGGGCTCGATCCTGACCACGGGTGCTGTCTGTGCGGAGTTTGTACGTTCTCCGCGTGACCCGCGTGGGTTTTCCCCGGGTGCTCCGGTTTCCTCCCACACTCCAAAGACGTGCGGGATTGTAGGCTAATTTGCTTTTGGTAAAATTGTAAACTGTCCCGAGTGTGTGTGTGTGTGTGTGTGTGTGTGTGTGTGTGTGTAGGATGGTGTCAATGTGCGGGGAAATCCCTGGCTCGGTGCGCCGAAGGGCCAGTTTCCGCACTGTATCCCAAAACTAAACGAAACTAAATTAAACCTCCTGCGAGTCAAACTGTGAGCCTGCATTGTTACTGAATAATGCAGGCTCCGCAGCTCCTGACTCTTTCCTGTTCATTTCTAAGGCTGCACTTCAGCCATTGGAATTGTTAATAGTATTTCACCATCAATCACGTAACACCGCATAAAAAGCATCTGCAGAAGTGCTAAAAGCCCCCGAAGCGCAAGAGAAGGTCGACGCAAAATGCTGGAGTAACTCAGCGTAAATGGCTCGATTGTAATCATGCATTGTCTTTCCGCGGACTGGTTAGCATGCAGCAACTGTACCTCGGTACACGTGACTAAAGTGTTTCAACGGCTCATAAACTAAACTGTATGTTGTTTTGACACAATTTCACAAATTTCTTGTTTTTTTTTGCACTTTTTACCGTCTCGCAGAATTTGCGTGTAACTATTGTGCAAGAAGGAAGCACAGATGCTGGGTTTACCCCGAAGATAGACACAACGTGCTGGAGCAACTCAGCGGGTCAGGCAGCATCTCTGGAGAGAAGGAATGGGTGGCGTTTCGGGTCGGGACACCTTCTTCAGACTGAGAACAGAGGTGGGGGGGGGGGGGGGGACTGGAGATTCTGGAAAAGGCCAGAACAAAGCAGGGCCGGCATCAGATGACCAAGGAAGGGTAGAGCCCACAATGGTCCCTTGTTGGCTGGGGAAGAGGTGACAACGCAGGAACACAGGGATGCAAACAGTGGAACTAGTAGGATGACGAGGGTGGGGAAGGGGAGGGGGGTAGAGAGCGAATGCAGGGGTTACTTGAAATTAGAGTAATCTAAATTCATGCCGTTGGGTTGCAAGTTGCCCAGTATATAGGGTTGCCAACTTTCTCACTCCAAAATAAGGGACAAAAGGTCAAAATACGGGAAAAATTCCCCACGGCAATTCGTTGACTGACTCGGCCGTGGCTGGGTGAATGATGAGTTGGCCCGGGTGCTGGACTGTACACAAAGCCCAGCCGGCGGGCCAGCTAAGGAGTTTTGTCACGGGCAAAAGTCCGGCACCCCATCCAACTCATGAACCGATGATCGGCCACGAGAAGGAGGGGTGGTGGTGGTGTCGGCGGTAAGCGAAGGTCCGAAGGTCGGACAGCTGGCCGGGCTGCCGACCGACGGGGCCACGGGCGAGGCGCTGCTGCTGCTGCTGCTGCTGCACTCCACGGGCTGCACTACGTCGGGACGGGTGAGGCGGGGCCGGACGTGGCGCTCCGACCCGACAGTCCCCTCGACCCGAGTAGTAGCCGTCAAATATGGGACAAGGGCGGTCCCGTACAGGACAAACCAATTGAGCCCAATATACGGGATGTCCCATCTAATACGGGACAGTTGGCAAACCCTACGCAGTATCCCTTTGCTGCCAAACTAAACTAAACTAAACTGGTGTTCCCTCCCCCTTCTATCTCCAGTCTGAAGAAGGGTCCCAACTCAAAACAGAATAGTTTAGTTTAGTTTAGTTTAGTTAAGTTTTCTCCACAGATGTTGCCTCTTTGTGTTTATCTAATGAAAAGTCAAAGGTAGACAAAAATGCTGGAGAAACTCAGCGGGTGAGGCAGCATCTATGGAGCGAAGGAAAAGGTGACGTTTCGGGTCTCCTATTTCCTTCGCTCCATAGATGCTGCCTCACCCGCTGAGTTTCTCCAGCATTTTTGTCAACCTTCGATTTTTCCAGTTCTTTCTTAAACATAATTAAAGTCAATGTTCTTTGAGAAAGTGAGATCCATTTAGAGGCATAGAGTCAGTCATACAGCACAGATAGACACAAAACGCTGGAGTAACTCAGCGGGGCAGGCAGCATCTCTGGAGAGAAGGAATGGCTGCCTGTCCCGCCGAGTTACTCCAACGTTTTGTGTCTACCTTCGGCTTAAACCAGCATCTGCAGTTCCTTCTTCCACGTACAGCACAGAAACAGGCTCTTCAGCTCAAAAGGGCACTAGGTAACTCAGCGGGTCAGGCAGCATCTCGGGAGGTAGGTGGATAGACAGGTGATGTTTCCGTTCAACCATTCCTTTTCTCCAGAGATGCTGCCTGACCCGCTGAGTTACTCCAACATTTTGTGTCGATCTTTGGTACAAGCCAGCATCTGCAGTTCCTCTTTTACACATGTTGACTTTCCTTCATCGATTTTAAAGTTAAGGGCTCTTAAAAATAGCGGAGTCAGGGGATATGGGGAGAAGGCAGGAGCGGGGTACTGATTGGGGATGATCAGCCATGATCACAGTGAATGGCGGTGCTGGCTCGAAGGGCCAAATGGCCTGCTCCTGCACCTATTGTCTATTGTCTATTGGAAGGAAGAGTGCACAAAATGGTGTCTTAGAGGTATGGGGGGGGGGGGGGGGGGTAGAACTTGTATGATTTATGACATTTTCCCCCTCCGAAACCTGCAGAAAAAAATGGCTCCCACAAGGAAGATTTCTGTGAAGTGTTTTCCCCATTCATCAATATAATATGACGGGTCTCGACCCGAAACGTCACCCATTCCTTCTCTCCAGAGACGCAGCCTGTCCCGCTGAGTTACTCCAGCATTTTGTGTCTGTCTATTATTATTATTCCCCGCCTGGCATTTCTTACTTGCATATTGCCCCAAAACTGAAAGAAAAGACGAAAAATCAGCTCACAAACTGCACCGAATGTATCGCAGGTCAACATCTCGGTTTCGGGGCCGTGATCTCAATTTGAGGAGGACAGATGGCATTTAGCGGTTACTTAAGTTTCATTTTCATGCCTTTTGACACCATCTGAACTCCCCAATCTGATTGCAAACTTGGTAATCACTCCCCAGGTATCCATTATTCTCCTCTTGATTGATGGTGGTCTCGGGGAAAACAGTTGTTCTTTAAAATTAAAACCTTTTCCTCTCCTGTCCGGTTCTGAGATTGTAACCTCGTTATAGTGTCACGGCATGGACGTTGAAAAAAATAATCTTTCTCCCAGCCCAGCAAACCCCAGAAGTTTTTAAAGTTTAGATTAGTTTAGTTTAGTTTAGTTTAGAGATACAGCACAGCGCAGAAACAGGCCCTTCGGCCCACCGAGTGCGTGCCGAACCAGGGATCACCGCCCGCTAACACTATCCTACACACACACCAGGGACAATTTACATTGACACCAAGCCAATTAAACTAAAGACCTGTACGTCTGTGGAGCGTGGGAGGAAACCGGAGATCCCGGAGAAAACCCACGCAGGTCACGGGGAGAATGCACCAACTCCGTACAGACAGCACAAAATGCTGGTGCAACTCAGTGGGACAGGCAGCATCTCTGGAGAGAAGGAATGGGTGACGTTTCGGGTCGAGACCCTTCTTCAGACTGAGAGTCAGGGGAGAGGGAAACAGAGTGATACAGAAGGGACATGGAACAAAAGGAATGAAAGATATACAAAAAAGCAAGGACGATCAAGGGAAGGTGGAGCCCACAATGGTCCATTGTTGGCCGTGGGGAAGGTGATAATGAGGTAGAGACAAAACGCTGGAGTAACTCAGCGGGACAGGCAGCATGTCAGGAGAGAAGGAATGGGTGACGTTTCGGGTGGAGACCCTTCACAACACGTGATAATGAGATTATAGAGACAGTGAAACTCAGCAGGGCGACAGTGAAACTAGTGCGACGGCTGAGATGGGGGACGGGTCTACAGAATCTACAAACCTGCACGTCTTTGGAATGCAGCAGGAACCCGGAGCACCCGGAGGAATCCCACGCTGTCGCAGGAAGAATGTGAAAACTCCACACAGACAGCACCAGTGGTCGGGATCGAACCAGGCTCTCTGGCGCCTTGAGGCAGCAACTCTACCGCTGCACCACTGTCAGGCAAGAACTCCAACTCAGTGCCAACACCAGTACAACCGGCCTTTATGGCCAAGCTAAGACTCTAACGTTGTTAACAACTCAGAATTAAAGAACGTTTTTTTTAGGAAGCAGATGAAGAGAAACGTCTTTAGTCAGAGGGTGATGAATCTGTGGGATTCATTGCCACAGGAGGCTGTGGAGGCCAAGTCAGTGGATATTTTTAAGGCAGAGATAGATAGATTCTTGATTAGTGCGGGTGTCAGATGTTATGGGGAGAAGGCAGGAGAATGGGGTTAGGAGGGAGAGATAGATCAGCCAATGGTGGAGTAGACGATGGGCCAAATGGCCTAATTCTATTCCTTATGACCTAATGACCCTGAAATTCCACCCCAGTGTCACCACCAGTACAACCGGCCTTCATGGCCAAGCTAAGACTCTAACATTGTTAACAACTCTGAACTTGGGTACGAGATGGCTCTTGTGTACAGCCTGAATATAAATCTACTATTCTTACACACTTGTAGTTCACAAAAATGCTGGAGAAACTCAGCGGGTGCAGCAGCATCTATGGAGCGAAGGAGATGCTGCTGCACCCGCTGAATTTCTCCAGCATTTTTGTGTACCTTCGATTTTCCAGCATCTGCAGTTCCTTCTTTAACACTTGTAGTTCAGTTTGATTGTGCCTATGTACAGGAGGAGATTTACTGAACTGTGACAATTGTGTGACAGTGACAACTGTGACAGTAATTGTGACACAATTGTCACATGTGACAATAAAGTGCCATTAGACAATAGACAACAGGTGCAGGAGCAGGCCATTCGGCCCTTCGAGCCAGCACCGCCATTCAATGTGATCATGGCTGATCATCCCCAATCAGTACCCCATTCCTGCCTTCTCCCCATATCCCCTGACTCTGCTATTTTTAAGAGCCCTATTTAGCTCTCTCTTGAAAGCATCCAGAGAACCTGCCTCCACCGCCCTCTGAGGCAGAGAATTCCACAGACTCACCACTCTCTGTGAGAAAAAGCTTTTCCTTGTCTCCGTTCTAAATGGCTTACCCCTTATTCTTAAACTGTGGCCCCTGGTTCTGGACTCCCCCAACATCGGGAACATGTTTCCTGCCTCTAGTGTGTCCAAACCTTTAATAATCTAATTGTTTCAATAAGATACCCTCTCATCCTTCTAAACTCCAGAGTGTACAAGCCCAGCCGCTCCATTCTCTTAGCATATGACAGTCCCGCCATCCCGGGAATTAACCTTGTAAACCTACGCCGCACTCCCTCAATAGCAAGAATGTCCTTCCTCAAATTAGGGGACCAAAACTGCACACAATACTCCAGATGTGGTTTCACTAGGGCCCTATACAACTGCAGAAGGACCTCTTTGCTCCTATACTCAACTCCTCTTGTTATAAAGGCCAACATGCCATTCGCTTTCTTCACTGCCTGCTGTACCTGCATGCTTACTTTCACTGACTGATGAACAAGGACCCCCAGATCCCGTTGTACTTCCCCTTTTCCCAACTTGACAACATTTAGATATTAATCTGACTTCATGTTTTTACTACCAAAGTGGATAACCTCACATTTATCCACATTAAACTGCATCTGCCATGCATCTGCCCCCCCCCCAACCTGTCCAAAGCACCCTGCATTCTCATAGCATCCTCCTCACAGTTCACACTGCCACCCAGCTTTGTGCCATCTGCAAATTTGCTAATGTTACTTTGAATCCCTTCATCCAAATCATTGATATATATTGTAAATAGCTGCAGTCCCAGCACCGAGCCTTGCGGTACCCCACTAGTCACTGCCTGCCATTCTGAAAGGGACCCGTTAATCCCTACTCTTTGTTTCCTGTCTGTCAAACAATTTTCTATCCATGTCAGCACTCTACCCCCAATACCATGTGCCCTAATTTTGCCCACTAATCTCCTTCGTGGGACCTTATCAAATTGGAGTGTAAACTACAGTTCCTACAGTGCAAATATCAACACCCTCTTCTAGCGCTCTGGAACAGTTTGGGTGTCCTAAAGCAGTCAATCAGTGAATCTTTGTAGCATCTATAAGACGTTGGTGAGGCCGCACTTGGAGTATTGTGCTCAGTTCTGGGCACCATGTTATAGGAAAGATGTTGTCAAGTTGGAAAGAGTGCAGAGAAGATTTACGAGGATGTTGCCAGGACTCGAGGGCCTGAGATATAGGGAGCAGTTGAGTAGGCTGGGACTATTCCTTGGAGCGCAGGAGGATGAGGGGTGATCTTATTTAGGTGTACAAAGTCATGAGAGGAATAGATCAGGTCTCTTGCACAGAGTCTCTTGCCCATTGCAGCAGAATCGAGAACCAGAGGACATGGGTTTAAGGTGAGGGGGGGGGGAAAGATTTACTAGGAACCTGAGGGGTGATGTTTTCACACAAAAGGATGTGGGTGGATGGAACGAGCTGCAAGAGGAGGCCATTGAGGCAGGGACGATCGCAATGGTTAAGGAATATTTGGACGTTTAAGGAATATGGAACCAGGTTTATAGGTTTAGAATCTGAAGACGGGTCTCGAGCTGAAACGTCACCCATTCCTTCTCTGCAGGGATGCCATCTGTCACGCCGAGTTACTCCAGCATTTTGTGTCTATCGTCAGTTTGGAGGGATATGGGTCAAACGCAGGGGGTGGGGTGGGACGAGTGTAGATGGGACATGTTGGGCCGAAGGGCCTGTTTCTACGCCTCTGTCTGTTGACTCCAGGTGATCGGGAAGAAAAAGCTGAACCTCCTCCACTCCCCTCCAGTGTTGGATACCTGTTGGACATCCTCCGTTGATGCGAGTGAGAGGGCAGTGATCGTACACATAAAACGTCGCCACATTTTGGCACGCGCGCCGATTCCGATGCCTCGTCAGATTCTCATGGCCGGCACGGCGGCGCAGCGGTAGCGTTGCTGCCTCACCGCACCAGAGACCCGGGTTCGATCCCGACTACGGGTGCTTGTCCGTGCGGAGTTTGTACCTTCTCCCCTGTGCGAACTTGCGTGGCCTTTCTCCGAGATCTTCGCTTTCCTCCCAACACGTGCAGGTTTGTAGGTTGATCCTCTTGGCATCAATGTAAAAATTGCCCCATAACATAGTGTGCTCTAAATGGCTTACCCCTTATTCTTAAACTGTGGCCCCTGGTTCTGGACTCCCCCAACATCGGGAACATGTTTCCTGCCTCTAGTGTGTCCAAACCTTTAATAATCTTATTGTTTCAATTCAGTGTTAGGGTGCGGGATTCAGAGGTTATGGGGAGAAGGCAGGAGAATGGGGGGTTAGGAGGGAGAGCTTGATCAGCCACGATTGAATGGCTTGATGGGCCGAATAGCCTAATTCTACTATCTCTTGTGATCTTACGATATGATCTTACGAATCGCTGGTTGGCACGGACTCGGTGGGCCGAAGGGCCTGTTTTGCCGCACTGTGTCTCTAAAGTGTAAAGTCTAAAGACGCATGTGACCCACTTCAATATCTTTAGACTAAACTAAACTAGACACATTAACACAAACAGACGCAGTGTGCCTGGGTGATTGGAGGCTGAGCCTTGCAGCCCAGCTTTGAACACAAGCAGACACTATTCCATTTCCAGCTGCATTTGATCTATGGCTAGATGACTCCTTCCAGCGATGGCAACATGAAAGTGGAAGGGTGGCAGCAACTCCCCCCTTTGCCACTCTCTTTGTGAGTCCTTTGATTATCTGACGTTTTCTCTGCCTGCCAGAGGATGCGGGTGTCTGGCTCCGGCTTCGTAAAGCAAATATACGATGACTTTATTTCATTGCCACAATGAATCTGCAGCCACTGTAGAACTGTGCCCGTGCCGAGTGACTAACAAGTCCCCCTCAGTGTCGATTGTTAGCACTGGGACACTCCGACACAGCCGTCCACTCACCCCAGGTCGATGGGGGTCGCGGATATAGTCATCGTCCACACTGACTCAGCGTCCTAAATAGCATCAGCTGTAGACCTGTCTATGCCAATGAATCAGCGAGTCGGCACGGAACTGAATCTTGGACACCTTGGCCCTGAGAGGAATAAAAAAAAAAGATGACATTGCGCGGCAGATTTTTTTTATTTTCTCTCTCGTGGCATGAATCAAAAGCTTTGTGCAACAAAGCTCCCGTTTGTAAAACCACTCAAACGAACCACTGATTCACTGCATCGCTTCCTGCCGGCCAGATTAGTCTCTGGTGAGTTCCCTGCCTCTCCACAGCGCCGCCCCTCACGGGTTTTATTGACAGATCAGTTCTGCAAACACCGGCTTGTGGCTGCCGTGACTCACTGGGTGAATTCGGCCACTGGCCGCTGACCCCAAGGTTAGGCCGAAACCTAGGCTGAAGGCAGATGCACACAAAATGCTGGAGTCACTCAGCGGAACTGGCAGCATCTCTGGAGAGAAGGAATGGGTGATGGTTTTCGGATCCTAAGTGATAGGAGCAGAATTAGGCCATTCAGCCCATCAATCCACTCCGCCGTTCAATCATGGCTGGTTTATCTACTAACCCCATTCTCCTGCCTTCTCCCCATAAACTCTGACACCCGTACTAATCAAGAATCTATCTATGTCTGCCTTAAAAATATCCACTTACATGGCCTCCACAGCCTTCTGTGGCAAAGAATTCCACAGATTCACCACCCACTGAATAAAGAAATTCCTCCTCATCTCCTTCCAAAAAATCGTCCTTTAATTCTGAGGCTACAACCTCTAGTACTAGACTCTCCCACTAGTGGAAACATCCTCTCCACATCCACACTAACCAAGCCTTTCACTATATCGTATGCTTCAATGAGGTCCCCCAGTCATTCTTCTAAACTCCAGCGAGTACAGGCCCAGCGTCGTCAAACGCTCATCATATGTTAACCTCCTCATTCCTGGGATCATTCCTGCAAACCTCCTCTGGACCCTCTCTCCAGGGTCGAGACCCTTCTTCAGACTGAGAACCAGGTGAAAGGGAAACGAGGGATATAGACGGTGATGTAGAGAGTAAAGTCTCCATTAGTGGGAGAGCCTAGAACTAGAGGTCACAGCCTCAGAATTAAAGAAACTTTCTTTTAGGAAGGAGATGAGGAGGAATTTCTTTAGTCAGAGGGTGGTGAATCTGTGGAATTCTTTGCCACAGAAGACTGTGGAGGCCGTCAGTGGATATTCTTAAGGCAGAGATAGATAGATTCTTGATTAGGACGGGTGTCAGAGGTTACGGGGAGAAGGCAGGAGAATGAGGTTGAGAGGGAGAGATAGATCAGCCATGATTGAATGGCGGAGTAGACTTGATGGGCCGAATGGCCTAATTCTACTCCTATTCCTTATGACCTTTTGAGCGTATGAGAGCAGCGGAACAAATGAAGGAGGCGGAGAGCAGGAGGAATCCCAGCGACGAGGAGCAACGAGAGAGGATGCTGCAGAACTCGCATTGGAGAACTTCTTCCAAGTAGGCAAACCTTGAGGAGATTTTGCAGAGGAGCGGGCAGAATGCATGGACAATTATTCTACCATTGCGTAGGAAGGAACTGCAGATGCTGGCTCACGCCGAAGAGAGGCGCATAATGCTGGAGTAACTCAGCGGGACAGGTGGCATCTCTGGAGAAAAGGAATGGGTGACGTTTCGGGACGGGACCCCTGCTTCAAGACATTGTTCGATGACTGGATAACTGCAAAGCTACATGACTGCAGCCGATTCTATTGAGGGAGTGCAGCGTGGGTTCACAAGGTTAATTCCCCGGATGGCGGGACTGTCATATAGTGATAGAATGGAGCGGCTGGGCTTGTATAGGATGGAATTTAGAAGGATGAGAGGGGATCTTATTGAAACATATAAGATTATTAAGGGTTTGGACACGCTAGGGGCAGGAAACATGTTCCCGATGCTGGGGGAGTCCAGAACCAGGGGCCACAGTTTAAGAATAAGGGGTAAGCCATTTAGAACGGAGATAAGGAAACACTTTTTTACACAGAGTTGAGAGTGTGGAATTCTCTGCCTCAGAGGGCGGTGGAGGCCGGTTCTCTGGATACTTTCAAGAGAGAGCTAGATAGGGCTCTTAAAGATAGCGGAGTCAGAGGATATGGGGAGAAGGCAGGAACGGGGTACTGATTGTGGATGATCAGCCATGATCACATTGAATGGCGGTGCTGGCTCAAAGGGCCGAATGGCCTACTCCTGCACCTATTGTCTATTGTCTATGATCACATTGAATGGCGGTGCTGGCTCGAAGGGCCGAATGGCCTACTCCTGCACCTATTGTCTATTGTCTATGATCACATTGAATGGCGGTGCTGGCTCGAAGGGCCGAATGGCCTACTCCTGCTTTGTCTATTGTCTATTGCCTTGGGTATTTTCAGGTAAGTGAATAGGATGAGAGCTGGAAATAGCCCCTTGGCAATGTTAGTGAGCAAGAATCCAACACATTCACACGTCAATCAACTGCCTGCTGTTTTAACGGAGGCACTAAAATTCATTCAAAATAAACAGTAATTTCCAAGATGAAGATTTTCTTTTTGTACTCTGTGTAACTTGTCTTTCCAGGACTGGTTTAGGATTTCATGCCAAACGCTCTGAGGAAATGTTTCCTCCATTGTGGCAGGGATAGAAACTTCTCATCTTCGCCAACTTAGTTTTATTTAGTTTAGTCTAGTTTAGAGATACAGCCGGGAAACAGGCCCTTCGGCCCATCCACTCCGCGCCCACCAACGATCCCGCACACCAACGGTACCCGATACACACATACTCGGGCTATTAAAGATAGTGGAGTCAGGGGATATGGGGAGAAGGCAGGAACGGAGTACTGATTGTGAACGATCAGCCATGATCACATTGAATGGCGGTGCTGGCTCGAAGGGCCGAATGGCCTACTCCTGCACCTATTGTCTATTGGGAGAATTTTACATTTTACATTTGTACCAAGCCAGTAAACCTACAAACCTGAAACGTCTTAGGAGTGTGGGAGGAAACCGAAGATCTCGGAGGAAACTTGGTACAGACAGCACCCGTGGTCAGGATCGAACCCGGGTCTCTGGCGCTGTCAGGCAGCAACTCTACCACTGTGCCACCATGCTGCCCTCTTGAACCACTGCAGGTACATGGCAGAGAGCATACCTATTGGATGAGTGGAGATATCTTAGAGGTGTACAAAATCGTGAGAGGAATAGATCGGGTAGATGCACAGAGTCTCTTGCCCAGAGTTGGGGAATCGAGGACCATAGGACATAGGTTTAAGTGAAGCAATAATGCAACACTGATTGAATGGCAGAACAGACTCAATGGGGCGAATGGCCTAACACTGTCTTAGGACAGAGAGTTATTGTCACAGAGTGATACATTGTGGAAACAGGCCCTTCTGCCCAACTTGCCCACACCGACCAACATGTCCCATCTACATTTGTCCAACCTGCCTGCGTTTGGTCCATATCCCTCTAAACCTGTCCTATCCATGTACCTGTCTAAATGTTTCTTGAACGTTGCGAAAGTCCCAGCCTCAACTACCTCCTCTGCAAGCTTGTTCCATACACCCACCACCCTTTGTGTGAAAAAAGTTACCCCTCAGATTCCTAATAAATATTTTCCCCCTCACCTTAAACCTATGACCTCTGGTTTTCAATTCCCCCTACTCTGGGCAAGAGACTGTACATCTATCTACCTGATCTATTCCTCTCACAAGTTTGTACACCTCTATAAGATCACCCCTGCGCTCCAAGGAATGGAGTCCCAGCCTGCTCAACCTCTCCCTTTAGCTCAGGCCCTCGAGTCCTGGCAACACCCTCTGCATCTTCTCTGCATCTTATGATTACATTGGCCAAAGGCCGGCACGCTGGCGCAGTGGTCGAGTTGCTGCCTTACAGCGTTGGAGACCCGGGTTCGATCCCGACTACAGGGACACTAAGTTTGTACGTTTCCCCCCTGCGATCTGCGTGGGTTTTCTCCGAGATCTTCGGTTTCCTCCCACACTCCAAAGACGTCCAGGATTGCAGGTTAATTGGCTTGGTATAAATGTAAATTGTCCCTAGTGTGTGTCGGGTGGTGTTAATATGCGGGGATCGCTGGTCGGTGCAGACTCGGTGGGCCGAAGGGTCGGTTTCTGCGCTGTATCTCCAAACTAAACGCTAACCTCAACTATAAACTTTGTTGCACTAAGGACATTGTATTTCTTCGCATTATGTGGTAATTACGTTATTAAATTGTTATATCTTATCCACTTGCATCGTGTTTACTGGCCTGTGAAGCTGCTGCAAGCAAGTTTGGGCTCTGAAGAAGCGCCCCCCCCAACTTGATACTTTGCCTGACCAGTCCCTCCACAGATGCCGCCTGACCCCGCTGAGTTCCTCCAGCACTTTGTGTTTTGCTCAAGTTTCCAGCATCTGCGGTTCCTTGTGACCTCTCAGGGAGTTTTTTTGTTTTGCCAAGTTAAGAGCACCTGGAAAGTACAGGTGAGGCACGAGGAACTGCAGAGGCTGGTTTACAAAGCGCTGCAGTAACTCAGCGGGTCCGGCAACACCTTCGGAGAACATGGATAGGTGACGTTTTCGGGTCGGGACCCTTCTTCAGACTGATAGACAATAGGCAATAGACAAATAGGTGCAGGCCATTTGGCCCTTTGAGCCAGCACCGCCATTCAATGTGATCATGGCTGATCATCCCCAATCAGTACCCCGTTCCTGCCTTCTCCCCATATCCCCTGACTCCGCTATTTTTAAGAGCCCTATCTAGCTCTCTCTTGAAAGTATCCAGAGAACCTGCCTCCACCGCCCTCTGATAAAGCATACTTGCATAGATGAATGTCTTTCTTTTAATTTTTACTTTAGGTTCGTCCCTAGTGTGTGCGTGGGATAGCGCTAGTGTGCGGGGATCGCTGATCAGGGCCTGTTTCCCTGCTGTATCTCTAAACTAAACTGAACTAGAGGTTTCCAGGAATGCAGACTAAGGCCAGGTTGCAGAGTCTCTCCTAACAGCTGTGTTCACTGCCAGGGTGGCTAAGCTGTCGGATGTGTCAAGGACACCACAGGAAACAATTGCTGGATCAAACAGTCTGAAATTCATTCCTGGGCAGAGCAAATGACTCAGGCACTGTTTGCTGGGCAAATCACCTTTACACATGTGTTTGTGGACTGGCCACCCAAACATTCACTGCCCACTGGCTTCACAAAGGCCCCTACACTTGCGTATCAAACCTGTGCGACCATCGAGATTCAACTCCATGACTTGAAATATCTTTAAGCTGGAGAATGTCATCAAGATGGAAAGGGCACAGAGAAGATTTAAGACGAAGACAGAACACAAAACGCTGGAGTAACTCAGCGGGACAGGCAGCATCTCTGGAGAGAAGGAATGGGTGACGTTTCGGGTCGAGACCCTTCTTCAGACTGATGTCAGGGGAGAGGGAGATACATAGATAAGGAAGTGCAAGGTGTGAAAACAGGACAGAGGGGAATGGAGATCAAGGAATATGTAGAATAGGTCATTGTTAGCTGGGGGAAGGTGACAACAAAGCAAACAGAGATAAAATGTAGTCGGAGATTGGTCGAAGAAGGGGAAGGGATGGAGAGAGAGGGATAGCAAGGGTTACTTGAAGTTAGAGAAATCAATGTTCATACCGCTGGGGTGTAAGCTACCCAAGCGAGGGTAAAGACTATGCAACTAGGAGAGGGCAGAACATGCAGCATAAACTACAGAGTCTGAAGAAAGGTCCCGACCCATCATCTACCCATGTTCTCTAGACTATCTTGATTAGTACCGGTGTCAGAGGTTATGGGGAGAAGGCAGAAGAATGGGGTTAGGAGGGAGAGATAGATCAGACAATAGACAATAGACAATAGGTGCAGGAGTAGGCCATTCGGCCCTTCGAGCCAGCACCGCCATTCAATGTGATCATGGCTGATCGTCCCCAATCAGTACCCCGTTCCTGCCTTCTCCCCATATCCCTTGACTCCGCTGTCTTCAAGAGCCCTATCTAGCTCCCTCTTGAAAGTATCCAGAATACCGACCTCCACCGCTCTCAGAGGCAGAGAATAGTAAGATTAAACGAGAACTTACCAGTTTGAAGTTTGATCTTTATTTTATGAGGAGTTACGTTGGTGATTACGTGAAGAAGTCCCGTCAGGGCGCATGCGCGTCAATCTTCAAAGCAGCGTTATGAAATCACAGACAACACCATAATTGAAGTAACATATTAAGATGATCAACATGAGAACTACCATTATGACCTTTTTTCTATGAGAGAGGGTTGGGCGTGGCGGGCACGTAATCACCAACGTAACTCCTCATAAAATAAAGATCAAACTTCAAACTGGTAAGTTCTCGTTTAATCTTACTATTTTACTTCGGAGTCACGTGAGTGACTACGTGAAGATTTTAAAGCTCTGTGATTTTTATGCCGCAGATCAAAATCCCGGCTTCTCACTGCATCGATTGACTGAGTATCATCAATAATGCTGTAAACATGACATTGCATATCATGCAAAAACAAAACAGTTTTATTTTTGGTCATAAAACAACCAATAAACCCTCTTAATGTAGGGCAACAAACGAAACAGAATGAAACAGTATTGAAAAACAGACTTTAAACAATAGCAAACAGCACTCAATATTGAGTTAGCAAACAGCCCTCCATCGGCAATCGGCCGATGGTAGTATTGCTGAAACACAAGTTCATTTTTCCAACCTGCGGCTTTTAATATATGGTCGATGGGAACGTCCATCGCCCTGGCCGCGGATGTTGCTACTGCGCTAGTGGAATGAGATGTAAACACATAAATGTTAATTCCTGCCTGAACCAACTCTTGCTTTAACCACCTTGAGATAGTCTGAACTGCCACTCTTTTATGTTGGCTTTTTGTAACTGACAAATAATCCTGTTTCTTCTTGTCTTAAAGCCCTTGTGGCTTCAATGTAATGTAACAAATGTGTCCTTACACATAAACATGGAGCTGTAGGATATGCTGAGAACACAATCTTAAAACCTGTCACACCTGGCCTGCTTTGTTTGAGCAGGTCAGAAATATAAAACAGAACATTCTCTGTATTCACTTCCATTCTCTCGAACTGAAGTTTTTGCAAAGTCTGCACTCTCTGTACTGACACCAATGCCATTAGCATAGCCAATTTCATGGTTAATTTTAACAAAGTTATAGACGTGACAGGGACCCAATGACGAAGTATGTTACGAACAACACTTACCTCGCAGATTACCATATACCTAGGCTTAGGCGGTTTGGAATTAGATTCCTTTCATCAACCTAGATATGAGAGGGTGAGAACCTATACTTTGTGTCCGTGTACCTATTACAAGATATGCGGACAAAGCACTTCTAGCTGTATTGATAGCAGTATAGCTAAGACCTTCATCATAATAAAGTGTAGATAAACTCTAACACATTTTCAATAACTACAGTATCATATTGAATATTCTTTTGAACACAATATTGTTCCTTTTTTTTTCTTTTTTTTTTCCATAAGTCATATACTGTTTTTGAGTACTCTTTCTCCAGACTGCAGCGAGTATATACACCGTTGGCCTAGAAAGTCCTCGACCAATGTAAGGCATTCTTGAAACCTGCAAACTAACAGATCCATACCGTCACATAACGGATGAACTTAATGCGTTACTGGATGCTCCAGCAAATTCCTACTGTTTGGAATCAGCAAAAAGAGGTTGGATCGCTATCTGTAACATCAAAGGGAACCATGGTTGAATCAGGCAATTTGGTATCACCAAAACCCCTGAAGCGGCATCCTGCTTGATTTTCTCAAACACCGACCTATGAGGCAGAATGGTGGGAAAATGTACACAAACATATCATCCCAATTTAGTGAAAAAGCATCAATTGCCACTGCCCCTGGATCTGGTGCCTATGAAACATATTTTGGCCTTCCATATAGAAGTACTATGTTCTTGAACACATCCTGGTTCCACATCCACTCTGTGTTATGATGGAATTTTCGTGAGCTGCCATCTGGTACTACATTAAGTTTCCCTGGCAGATAGATAGCTCCAATCCAAATCTCTCTATCCCTACTCCAGGTCCAATTGTATTTGCCAACCTGTCACATGAAACGATTTGATTCCACCCATGTGATTCATATCAGCAACTGCTGCAGTGTTGTCTATTTTGCACTGCACATGCAAACTAGTTTAGTTAGTGCCATAAGCCTTGAGTCCATAAAATACTCTTGGTTCATTCCCCATGTTTGCAGAAGCAATGTTCATCTGTCTCCACCGCTGGATCTTGTATCAGTAGCACCCTACCGAAGTGCTCTGACATCTGTCTGCAAATCATGGAAGCTTGGTCCAATAACACTTTGGAACTACTAGTGGACACATGCTGAATCCACCATTGTACATCAGCAACAGCCTCTTTTGATAGAAGCATAGGTCTATTATAATGACCCCAATGTATCCTCAATGCTTGTTCCTTTGACCTTTGTAATTGTAGATAATAAAGTGGCCATATTGAACTGCTGGAAATGCTGCCAGCCATTACCACAGCAGTCTTGTCACCTGGCTAATTGAAGGCTGTGCGTTAGCAATTAACTTGATATAGCTCTTAATTAGCTGTACCCTTTTTTGCCTGGGCAAGGTCACAATGATGTTGATTAAGTCCATTGTGAACCCAACTAGTCAATTTGTGTCACAGGTATAAATTTAGATTCCTCAGAATAGCTTATAAAGCCCAATTAAAATTGGTTTTTACCAACTGCCACTGATGCTTCAGCTGTTTCCTTTGATTGTCCTACAATCAAGATATTATTTAGCTAAGCCATGAGCACATGACCTTGACTTCTCATCATGCCTAGAATAGGTTTTAACAACTTTGTAATCCCTCTAGGAGCTGAAGACAAACCATTAGGCAGTGGATTGTATTGGCATAATTGCCCATCCAGCTGAATTTTAAATCTTCTATCCTGCAAATGAACAGACACTGAATCCGCATCTTTAAGATCTCCTTCACAAACGTTTCCATCTTAAAATGTCTATACCGTACAAAAGGGTTAAACCTATTCAGGTCTGTATAATTCTGCATCCCCCCATCCTTTTTTGGTCTGGGAAAGATAGTGGACACAAACTGATGGCTTTGGTAAACTGCCTTAGCAATTACACCTTTATTACATAAGCTTGCAAGTTCCAGCTGATCTTCCAATTATTCAGTGATACTGAAGTCAAACTCCTTTTTTGGAACATGTTGCATGGGTAAATCAGAATTTGCATTTAAGCTTTATTCGATGCCCTTGAATAACCTTCAGTATAAACATATCTGAGGTAAACATTTAATTGTATCACATTAGATCTGTCTACATGAGAACCAGACCCTCTTACCTCCTTACCACCTGGCATTCTTCCCCGGCCTTGAGCTGGATATCTCACCTCCGTAGCGGTGCTACAGCCGAACACCAACTGCGCTGCATCGTAGCTGGACTCGTCCCTTGCCCGGACCAGTCTGCTCCCTTATAGGGATACTTCCACTTTGGTGAATATGTGGCTGCCGTCTTAGCCTCCTCCTCCAGCTCCTTGACCTGCTGTGCGAAATCCTCGCCAAACAGCTGTGCCAGTTGCACTGTGCCAGGCTGGCATTTATGCTGGTGGCAAGTTCCTCACCCAGAGGCTCACCAGCATCCGACGACATGGCAAACCGTGCTGCACACGGTGTCAGCTCTGACAGCTGCCTGCCCTCCCTTTGGAAGTCGTCGGACTCAGGGTCAGAGCGTATCTGCCCTTCTGCACTCACCTCTTGCAAAGAGGGTGCTTTCAAGCAGGCCTCTACTAGGCACTGCCAGCGGAGCCGTCCCCACGGCCTCCCGCCTGCACAACTCCTCCTGGAGTATGGCTTTACGAAGCAGGCCTCTCCAAGGCACTGCCAGCGGAGCCTTCCCTAAGGCTTCCCGCCTGCACAACTCCTCCTGGAGTTGTGGCTTTATGAGGCAGACCTCTCCTAGGCACTGCCAGTGGAGCCTTCTCTGTGGCTTCCCACCTGCACTACTCCTCCTGGAGCGTCTCTGTGGAGCAGCCCCTGTATGAGCTGCTCCTTTTGGATAACCGCTGGGGAACGGTATCCTGTCTCCGACGGGACTCTCATGGCCCGACTCTGCGGAGTCTATAGCCGTTAACTTATGCCGACCGCCCGACTGGCGTTGGCTGTGTACCCGGCTGGGCACTTTCTGAAGTCTGTCGCCGCACCGCTACCGGCTTGCGACTCCCCCGAGGTGACAGGCTGCGTTTCAGAGACTGCGCTCCCGCAGCTCTCTCTCTCCTTGTCGGCAGCAGCCTGCACCTTTCCCTTGTTCCTGCATATGGGGGCAAAAACAGACAGAAACAATTTCTATACTTTCTTATAACTCCTCCAAAGTCTCCCCGACTTTAGTGGAGTTGTATTTACTCACGTTGCAGCAGGACGTCCGTGCTCCTGCTGCCGTTCGCACCAATGCGTCCGACGTAATGACGCGCATGCGCCCTGACGGGACTTCTTCACGTAGTCACTCACGTGACTCCGAAGTAAAATTCCACAGACTCACAACTCACAGCCATGATTGAATGGTGGAGTACCGGATGGCCTCATTCTACTCCTATCACTTATGACCTTATGACCGTATGAGATGCTGCCTGACCCGCTGAGTTATTCTAGCACTTTGTGCCTGTTTCAGCATAAACGGCAGTGATTGCATAAGCTACAGTACTATGGAGGTCCGAGCTGCTGTGAGAAACGGGACAGAAGCAAGAGAACAAGGCATGTACTGTATCTAAGGGAGTGGAGAGTAGCTTAGTTCAGTTCAGAGATACAGCACGGAAACATGCCCTTCGGCCCGCCGAGTCCGTGCCCGACCAGCGATCCCCGCGCACTAACACTATCCTACACACACACACTAGGAACAATTTACAATTTTACCAAAGCCAATTAACCTACAAACCTGCTCGTCTTTGGAGTAGTGGGAGAAAACCGGTGCACCCGGACAAAACCCACGTAGGTCACGTGGCAATGCGAGGGGGAGTTAAAGTGTTTGGCAACCGGGAGATCAGGTCGGTTTAGGCGGATTGAGTGAAGGTGTTCAGCAAAACGATCGCAGGGCCTGCAGTTGTCCTTGTCCCTGTCTCTCTGGCCCTGTCCCTCATTCTGTCTATTTCTGTCTCTATTTGTCTGTCTCTGTCTGTGTCCCTCTCCATCCCCCTCTACCTCTCTCACCCTCTATGTTTCTCTCACTCTTCTCTGCCTCAGAGGGCGGTGGAGGCAGGTTCTCTGGATGCTTTCAAGAGAGAGCTAGATAGGGCTCTTAAAAATAGCGGAGTCTGGGGATATGGGGAGAAGGCAGGAACGGGGTACTGATTGGGGATGATCAGCCATGATCACATTGAATGGCGGTGCTGGCTCGAAGGGCCAAATGGCCTACTCCTGCACCTATTGTCTATTGTCTATTTTTTGTCTGTCTCTTGGTCATGGCCCCTATCCGCTCATCTCTAGCTGACCTTCACTCTGTATATCACCCCCCCACGTTCTGTCTGCTGTCTATCTCTCTCTCTCTTTATCTTTCTCCTGCCTGAGTTTGAGTTTAGTTTATTGCCACGTGTACCGAGCGTACTGTCTCTCTATCTGTCTGCCTCAGTCCAATGCTCAACCACAGTCTTGAGTTGTTGCAAAAAGTGCTGACACACTCCCCAGTCCATCTCCGGCTCTGACCTCCCCACCATCGAAGGGATCTACAGGAGTCGCTGCCTCGAAAAAGCAGCCAGCATCACCAGAGACCCACACACCACCCTGGCCACGCTCTCATTTCACCCCTGCCATCGGGAAGAAGGTACAGGAGCCTGAAAACCAAAGATCCTATAGCGAGCAAGATAGACCACTCGACGAAAAAGACGTAGTACGGGTCATGGGCAGATTCATGGGTAATTTTCGGCCCCATTTCCGTAACCGGCTTCCATCTCCGCACCAAAGATCCCGTAGCGGAGCGAAGATAACTAGCGCGGAGACGGAAGCCGGTTACGGAAACATCCTCGTAAAAATAAAAGTTCTTTGGGAAAAATCTTCTCCTCATTTTCAGAATTATAATTTATTAACACAAACTGTTCCCCCGCAACGTTGATTACACTGTGTCGGGTCGGGTCGGGTCGGGTCGGGTTACTGAAATGGATGAAAATAAAGGCCCACGTTCCGTTCCGTTGCGTACTACACGTCAGCCCATTGCATTTAGAAGGAGTGGTCTATCTTGCTCCGCTATAGGATCTTTGCTGAAAACTGTAACATCCAGGTTCAGGGGCAGCTTCTTCCCTACAGCCATCAGGCTCCAGTTTCTTTTTTATGTGTACATATGTGCGTGTATGTGAGTAGAAACATAGAAACATAGAAAATAGGTGCAGGAATAGGCCATTCGGCCCTTCGAGCCTGCACCGCCATTCAATATGATCATGGCTGATCATCCAACTCAGTATCCTGTACCTGCCTTCTCTCCATACCCCCTGATCCCTTTAGCCACAAGGGCCACATCTAACTCCCTCTTAAATATAGCCAATGAACTGGCCTCAACTACCCTCTGTGGCAGAGAGTTCCACAGATTCACCACTCTCTGTGTGAAAAATGATTTTCTCATCTCGGTCCTAAAAGATTTCCCCTTTATCCTTAAACTGTGACCCCTAGTTCTGGACTTCCCCAACATCAGGAACAATCTTCCTGCATCTAGCCTGTCCAACCCTTAAGAATTTTGTAAGTTTCTATAAGATCCCCCCTCAATCTTCTAAATTCTAGCGAGTACAAGCCGAGTCTATCCAGTCTTTCTTCATATGAAAGTCCTGACATCCCAGGAATCAGTCTGGTGAACCTTCTCTGTACTCCCTCTATGGCAAGAATGTCTTTCCTCAGATTAGGAGACCAAAACTGTACGCAATACTCCAGTTTCATAGCAAAAGGATTTGAGTATAGGAGCAGGGAGGTTCTACTGCAGTTGTACAGGGTCTTGGTGAGACCACACCTGGAGTATTGCGTACAGTTTTGGTCTCCAAATCTGAGGAAGGACATTATAGCCATAGAGGGAGTGCAGGGAAGGTTCACCAGACTGATTCCTGGGATGTCAGGACTTTCATATGAAGAAAGACTGGATAGACTTGGCTTATACTCGCTAGAATTTAGGAGATTGAGAGGGGATCTTATAGAAACGTACAAAATTCTTATGGGGTTGGACAGGCTAGATGCAGGAAGATTGTTCCCGATGTTGGGGAAGTCCAGGACAAGGGGTCACAGCTTAAGGATAAGGGGGAAATCCTTTAAGACCGAGATGAGAAAAAACTTTTTCACACAGAGAGTGGTGAATCTCTGGAACTCTCTGCCACAGAGGGTAGTTCATTGGCTATATTTAAGAGGGAGTTAGATGTGGCCCTTGTGGCTAAAGGGATCAGGGGGTATGGAGAGAAGGCAGGTACGGGATACTGAGTTGGATGATCAGCCATGATCATATTGAATGGCGGTGCAGGCTCAAAGGGCCGAATGGTCTACTCCTGCACCTATTTTCTATGTATCTATGTATCTATGTGTGGTCTCACCAAGACCCTGTCGAGTATATATATATATCCGTTCAGACAGTACCCGTAGTCAGGATCGAACCAGGATCTCTGGCGCTGCGAGGCAGTAGCTGTACTGCTGCTCCGCCGTGCTGCCCAGTATGTGAACAATAAGACTCTCATTGTTCTATCTGGGACATATGACAATAAAACACTCTTGACTCTCTTGACCCTTTCAGCGTGTGCAGAATTTACAGAGTGTTACAGTCTGGGCATTTATTACCCTCGGCACTGACGGGCCGTTCCAATCTGCCGTTCCCATGGACAATGCAGAGTCTGCTCACGCGGGAGACTGAGCAGAGAGCTGTTTATCAGAGATCAGTCTGAAGAAGGGTCGGGACCCGAAACGTCACCCATTCCTTCTCTCCAGAGACGCTGCCTGCCCCGCTGAGTTACTCCAGCGTTTTGAACCAGCATGTGCAGTTCCTTCCGAACACAGAGAGCTGTTTATGCCTGACGGCATATGAACTTTTATCACCTGCTAGGCTTTGGGCAGGAACTGAATGGTCTCCAGTCATTTGTCCGCTCCTTGCCTCCCGTGACACGACTCTTGCAACGTCCCAATTCAAGTTCCATTGAAACCTGCCAGACCACAGTGTGACTGTGCTATTTAATTGCTCGGAAACTAAATCTGACCAAAAGCAGCTAAAGTGTTGAGATAGGGCGGTCATGGTAGCGCAGCTGCTGTCTGTACGGAGTTTGTACGTTCTCCCCGTGACCTGCGTGGGTTTTCTCCGAGATCTTCGGATCTGTCCCGCACTCCAAAGACGTACAGGCGTGTAGGTTAATTGGCTTGGTAAATGTTTTAGTAAAAATAAAAAAATTGTCCCTAGTGGGTGTAGGATAGTGTTAACGTGCGGGGATCGCTGGTCAGCGCAGACCCGGTGGGGCGAAGGGCCTGTTTCCGCGTTGTATCTCTAAACTAAAGGGAAGTGTGGTTATTTCTCTATCCCCCTCTTCAAGATGCACGTGGCAAAACTGGACAACATCACGGAATAGGCCCATGGACCATGATGAATGGTTAACCCATCCTATGTCGACATTTAAGTTTAATATTTAGCTTTTAGTTTTAAAGATTCAGCATGGAAACAGGCCCTTCGGCCCGAGGTACAGTTGAAAGCTTTGTTTTAAACATAACAGATATACCATAGATACTGTGGGCACAATCAGTTCAAGGTCAAGTGCAATAGAGCAAAAGTGAAAATACAGAGTGCAGAACGAATATTGATTCTCCAACCAAGTAATCCTTGCATTCCCTCACTCTCCATCCCTCCCCCACCCTAGCAGTTGTACGAGTTTCACTGTCGTCCTGGTGAGTTTCATTGTCTGTAACTCGTTTTCACCTAGCCCACAGCTAACAATGAATGGCCTGCTTCCGTTATCATCATTACTTTTTTGGCATATCTTTCATTCATTTGTTCCATATCTCTCCACATCACCGTCTATATCTCTCGTTTCCCCTCTCCCCTGACCTTCAGTCTGAAGAAGGGTCTCTAACTTCGTAACCCTTGCTATCCCTCTCTCTCCATCCCTTCCCCTTCTCCGACCAATCTTGCTGTCTCCGACTACATTTTATCTCTGTTTGCTTTGTTGTTACCTTCCCTCAGCTAACAATGACCTATTCTATATTTTCCTTGATCTCCATTCCCCTCTGTCCTGTTTTCACACCTTGCACTTCCTTATCTATGTATCTCCCTCTCCCCTGACATCAGTCTGAAGAAGGGTCTCGACCCGAAACGTCACCCGTTCCCTCTCCCCAGAGATGCTGCCTGACCCGCTGAGTTACTCCAGCTTTTTGTGTCGATCTTCGAATATAGTTCTCAGTTGTAATGTATTGTAATATTGTAGCGCATAATTTTCTTCGACAAATGTCCAATGTTCTCAATGGGGTAGAGGTGAATCGACCAGGACCCTAGTTAAAAACATGGATATGTGACATTTCGGGTCATCGCCCTTCTTCAGACACTTTAGAGTCTGAAAAAGGGTCCCGACCTGAAACGCCACCTATCCATGTTCTCCAGAGATGCTGGCTGACCCGCTGAGTTACTCCAGCACTTTGTGTATTTTTGTTGTTGTAAACCAGCATCTGCAGTTCCTCGTTTCTCTAGTACCCGAACCTATGCGTTCCTTCCTCGTTGGCAAGATGTCGGGGATCACCCTGCATCTACTGCACATTTCCTGGCCCTCGTGCATCCAGCAGAGCCCAATCGCTTGTGTGACTAATGCAGGCTATTGATGCAGGCTATTGATGCATGTTAATGCGCTTTGTCCAAGGACGCATTGCCAGCAGCAGAAATGCATTGCGGTGGAGATCTTCCCTCAAGTTTAGAGATACAGCTAGTAATACTATATCTCTCTACACCATCATCTATATCCCTTGTTTCCCTTTCCCGTGACTTTGAGTCTGAAGAAGAGTCTCGACCCAAAACGGTCCTCATTCCTTCTCTCCAGAGATGCTGCCTGTCCTCCAACATTTTGTGTCTATCTGAAGAGTGTCTATATTCACCCAGAGAGTTGTTTTTCACCCAGGGAGTTGATTTTCACCCAGAGAGTTGTTTATCACCCAGAGAGTTGTGAGTCTGTGGAATTCTCTGCCACAGAGGGCAGGGGAGGCCGATTTACTGGATGTTTTCAAGAGAGTTAGATATAGCTCTTAGGGCTAACGGAATCAGGGGATATGGGGAAAAAAAACAGGAACCGGGTACTGATTCTGGATGATCAGCCACGATCATATTGAATCGCAGTGCTGGCACGAAGGGCCGAATGGCCTACTCTTGCACCTATTTTCTATGTTCTATGTTTCTATGAAGAATTATAAATTACACACAGGTGCAGGAATTACTTCTCAACTCTTGTCCTGATTGATTCCTTAATTTGGGACTTTGATCCCTGATGCAGACGCCAATATCCCAGAACATAATCTTTGGATCTTTACAAAAGTCCGCATCGATCTATCTATCCCTTTCAACCCCGTTCTCCTGCTTCTTCCCCATAACCTTTGACACCCGCACTAATCCAGTTTCTGTCTATATAAGAAAGAGCAGCAGATGCTGGTTTAAGTCGAAGGTAGACACAAATTGCTGGAGTAACTCAGCGGGTGAGCAGCATCTCTGAAGAGAAGGAATGGGCAACGATTCTGGTCGAGACCCTTCTTCCCGCTGAGTTACTCCAGTATCTGTCTATCTCCGCTTTAAAATTACCCAAATGACTTGACCTCCACAGCCTTCTGTGGCAATGAATTCCACAGATTCACCACCCTCTGACTAAAGACATTCCTCCTCATTTCCCTCCTCCTCTTCCTTCAGTGATCACCCCGTACATTAACGCTATCCTACAAACGCTAGGGACAGTTTACAATCTTTACCAAAGCCAATTAACCTACAAACCCGCATGCCTTTGGCGTGTGGGAGGAAACCAGAGAAAACCCACGCGGGTCAAGGGGAGAACGTACAAACTCCGTACAGACAGCACCCTGTAATCAGGATCGAATCAGAGTCTCTGGCGCTGTAAGGCAGCAACTCTACCGCTGCGCCACCGCGATCTGTGCCTGTTTTCTCCGAGATCTTCGGTCTCCTACATTCCAAAGATGTACAGGTTTGTATGTTAATTGGCTTGGTAAATGTAAAAATTGTCCCTAGTGGGTGTAGGATAGTGTTAATGTGCGGGGATCGCTGGTCGGCGCGGACCTGATGGGTCGAAGGGCCTGTTTCCGCGCTGTATCTCCAAACTAAACCACCGTGCCAGCTCCTGTGGCATTGAGTTGGCCGTGGGAGGCAGCATGGGTCAGTAGGAGAGGGGGCGAGGTATTGCCTCTAGCACCTGCAGGGTCGGCGATAGGAGGTGCCCTCGAGGGGGTCGGGCGGGTGAGGAGAGGGACGTGGGTCGGCGGGCTGAGCCGGTCGAGGGTGATGGAGGAGGCCCTGCAGCAGCCTGGGGCTCGCCTGGATCGGGAGCAGCACCAATACATCGAGCGCGTGGACCGGACTTTGGACTTTGTAAATGGTGCCAAAATATGGTGACGTGCGTGGGTGAGCTACACTAAAGGAATTTTATTGCACTGTGCATACGTGACAATAAAGAACCATTGCACCAGTGAACGATGAAGGTGAAAGCGTTCCTATCTCCTTCCATCCCCTTCCTCCTAGATCCCTTTCTGTGCTTCCACCATCCACTACTTCTCTTCTCTCTTTATCTCACACCTTTTTAGTTTAGTTTAGAGATACAGTGAGACCAGCGATCCCCGCACACTAACGCTATCCTACACCCACTGGGGACAATTTTTACATTTACCAAGCCAGTGCACCTACAAACCTGTACGTCTTTGGAGTGTGGGAGGAAACCGAAGATCTCGGAGAAAACCCACGCAAATCACAGGGAGAACGTACAAACTCCGTACAGGCGGCGCCCGTAGTCGGGATCGAACCCGGGTCTCCAGCGCTACATTCGATGTAAGGCAGCAACTCTACTGCTGCTCCGCCGTGACCGCCCTCCTATTGTCTGCTATTTCATCTCCAGCTTTTAT
This sequence comes from Malacoraja senta, assembly GCA_038087875.1. NCBI lineage: Eukaryota > Metazoa > Chordata > Chondrichthyes > Rajiformes > Rajidae > Malacoraja > Malacoraja senta. The sequence goes on from JAXLNO010005020.1 coordinate 26,860, forward strand.
CCACCCATCTGCCCGTCAATCCCCCCTCACCTGTATCCACCCATCACTTGGAAAGACGCTAAAAATGCTGGAGTAACTCAGCAGGTCAGGCAGCATCTCCGGAGAGAAGGAACGGGTGACGTTTCCAGAGATGCTTCCTGTCCCGCTGAGCGACACCAGCATTTCGTGCCTGCCTTCGGTGTAAACCAGCATCCGCGGTTCCTTCCTGCACAACACATTGAACTCGCGGTCTCAGCTCAAGTCGGGCAGCAGAAGTGCCGCGTTGTTCCAACAGAGGGCACTGTCCCTACACTCATCAGGAGGAATGTTTGCGATATGTAGCGTGAGCAATGCCTGAGCCGTGGGTGAACGGACATTATTGAGGGTGTGTAGAACGTGGGTTGACCCTGACTCTCGCCTGCCAATGATTGATTCACAAATGTGGAAACGCTATTTAATTCTTCAGTGATGCCATGACTAGATTTGATTGTTACATATTCATTCTGGCTATAAAAAAACCCGACATCTCTCCCCCACCCTAGTTCTCCGACGAGTTTCACTGTCCTCTTGATTAAATTTTACTGATTGGACCCGCCTCGTTGTCACCTTCCCCTCAGCCAACAATGAACCATTCTCCATTTCCTCATCATTGTCTGCTTTGATCTGTCGTTTACGCACTTTACCTTTCCATCTCCCTATTTTTAGTTCGGTTTGGAAATACGGCCAGGCAACAGGCCCTTCGGCCCACCGAGTCCGCGCCGACCAGCGATCCCCGCGCACTAACACTCTCCTACACGCACGAGGGACAATTTACAATTTTACAGAAGCCAATTCACTTACAAACCCATATGTCTTTGGAGGGTGGGAGGAAACCAGAGCACCCGGAAAAAACCCCACGCAGGTCACGGGGAGAACGTGCAAACTCCGTGCAGACAGCGCCCGGAGTCAGGATCGAACCCAGGTCTCCGGCTATGTAAGGCAGCAGCTCTAGTGCAGCGCCACAGTGCCGCTCTTGATCACCGTCCCCTTTGATCTGAAGAAGGGTTTCGGCCCGAAACGTTGCCTATTTCCTTCGCTCCATAGATGCTGCTGCACCCGCTGAGTTTCTCCAGCATTTTGTGTCCCCTTTGATCTGTTGTTTTCACACCTTACCCTTCCCTATCTCTATATCTCCCTCTCCCGTAACTCTCAGTCTGAAGAAAGATCTCGACCCGAAACGTCACCCATTCCTTCTCTCCAGAGATGCTGCCTGTCCCGCTGAGTTACTCCAGCATTTTGTGTCTACCTTCGGTTTAAACCAGCATCTGCAGTTTCCTTCCTGCGCCAAAGAGGACAAACGCAGGTTGGATTACTGCTAATGTTTGCTTGGAAGAAAGGAGGGGATTAGGGGAGTAAGGGATAACATAGAGGATAAGGTACTTAAGGCAAGTAGGCAGGATAGCACTGGTGTCTCCACGAAGAACAAAGCCTTCTTAACAAGTAGAACCCATGCCGAAATGGAAGTCTACGAGAGTCACAAGTGCATCAAGTTAGGCAGCCACATTCCTCAAAGACATAAAAGCCCTCGGCCCCATAAGTGTAGACTTGGAAGGAAATAATTAGCTTCAAACCACACTGTGGGATTCAGACAATAATTTCATTATACTGCATAGTTGGCCCTGCAGACTTGTAAGGTAAACTGTTAAAATTAAGGGTAAACAAATAAGAGGGTGTCCTATTTTGAACAGGTTTTGCTGGCTGTTGGTAGAACACGTTGTCACTTTTTTTGTGCTTAAAGAAACCCATTATCTTTTAAAAACAAAAGGTTTTTGGAGATGCAGCGAGGAACGGGCCCTTCGGCCCACCCGAGTCCGCGCCGACCAGCGATCCCCGCACACTAATTCTCTCCTACACACGCCCAGGACGATTTACAATTTTACCAAAGCCAATTATCCTACAAACCTGTACGTCTTTGGAGCGTGGGAGGAGAATGGAGGGCCAGGATAAAACCCCATGCAGGTCACGGGGAGAACGTACAAACTCAGTGCAGATAAACGCCCGTAGTCGGGATCGAACCCGGGTCTCTGTCGCTGTGAAGCCAAGGCGAGGAAGGTAGCGCAGGGGAGTGGGGGTGGAGGGGAGGAATAGATGGCAGTCTAGGTCGGGGCACAGGGGGGAGGGGGAAGAGGGAGAAGAGAGGGATGTGAGGGAGAAAAGATGGGTTGGAATTGGAGAATACACCATTCATACCATCGGTATCTGATTAGGTATTGATTCATACCTGACATCAGTCTGAACTACATTCTATCTTTGTCCCGCCCCCTCCCCTGACATCAGTCTGAAGAAGGGCCTCGACCCGAAACGTCGCCCATTCATTCTCTCCAGAGATGCTGCCTGTCCCGCTGAGTTGCTCCAGCATTTTGTGTCCACCTTCCATTCATGCCATTGGGTTGTTAGCTACCCAAGCGGAATATGAGGGGCTGTTCCTCCAGTTTGTGTGTGGCCTCCCTCTGGCGATGGAGGAGGCCCAGGACAGAAAGGTCAGTGTGGGAAGTCCCAGGGAGGACGTACAAGTTCCGTACAGCACCCCTAGTCAGAATGGAACCCGGGTCTCTGGTGCTGCAAGTCAGCAACTATACCGCTTCGCCAACATACCACAGTCATGTGCAAGCGGATGGGGTTAGTTTCATTTGGCATCATGTTCCGCATACACATCGTGGGCCGAAGGGCCTGTTCCTGTGCTGTCCTGTTCAACGTTTTAAACCATATTCTGGTTTGCACTATCAAGTATGATAGGAATTATATTCACTGGAATTTAGAAGGGTGAGATGGGATCTTATAGAAGCATATGAACTCCTCAAGGGATTGGACAGGCCAGATGCAGGAAACATGTTGGGGGAGTCCAGAACCAGGGGTCTTCGTGTAATAATAAGGGGTGGGCCATTTAGGACTGAGATGAGGAAAAACATTTTCACCCAGAGGGTTGTGAATCCGTGGAATTCTCTGCCACAGAAGGCAGTGGAGGCCAATTCACTGGATGTTTTCAAGAGAGAGTTAGATTTAGCTCTTAGGGCCAATGGAATCAAGGGATATGGGGAGAAAGCAGGAACGGGGTACTGATTTTAAATGATCAGCCGTGATCATATTGAATGGCGGTGCTGGCTCGAAGGGCCGAATGGCCTACTCCTGCACTTATTGTCTATGTTTCTAGTATATTAATACGTTAAAATGTTCCTATTTGGATGTCCATAATCCATTTTTGCCCTTTTTAAATTTTCTTCTGAATGCTGCAAACATTGTGTTGAATGGCTGAACAGCTAGAATGAACACAATTACTAACAATGATAAACATGGGTGTGTTCATTTTACATTTTGACAGTGCACTGAGTGTCTCAATTTATTCAACATAGATACTTTAGCCTGGATGATAATGTTGCTATCAACCCCGACACAGACTCCAACTGTGTGTTTGGGGCAAACCATGACTGGAATTTAGTTTTAGTTTAGTTTAGAGATACAGCACGGAAACTGGCCCTTCAGCCCACCGAAGTCCGCACCGACCAGCGACCCCCCCCCGCACATTAGCCTTACCTGACACACACTAGGGACAATTTACACACACACCAAGCCAATTAACCTACACACCTGTTCGTCTTTGGAACAGGTGTGTAGGGAGGAAACTGAACATTTCGGAGAAAACCCACGCAGGTCACGGGGGAGAAGGTACAAACTCCGTACAGACAGCGCCCGTAGTCAGGATCGAACCCGGGTCTACCGGCGCCGCAAGCATTTGTAAGGAAGCAACTCTACCGCTGCGTTACCGTGGCCGACACTGCAAAACGAATGTAGTTTGTGTATCAAAGCATCGAACAAATGTCTTGAAATCTGTTGAGATGCGAAAACGTGCAGATGTAGAAAATCCGAGAGGAAATCTGGAAATGCAGGAGATATCTAGCTGCTCGGGTAATGTGGTTCAATGGCTCAACGGTTCATTAATGTCATGTAGGCACCGCCCAGAGAAATTATTTTTGCATAGCTGATACAAGTTCATAAATTCTTTTACGGCAACTTTTTGTGCCTATCTTTGGTTTAAATCTGCATCTGCAGATCCTTCCTGCACATCTTACTCCCTTCATGCTGCTTGATCTGCTGAGGAAGCCTGACATATATTTCTTGATCTGCCTTTATTTCTTGAAATTGCTAAAGCCCTGTCCCACTGTACGAGTTCATTCCAAGAGCTCTCCCGAGTTTAAAAAAAATCAAACTCGTTGTAAGCACGGAGAATGAACGTAGCGGGTACGTTGGAGCTCGGGGACGTCTCTTAGCGGCTCGTAACGCTAACGGCAGGTACTCGGGAAGACTCGCTAACGGCAGTTAAGCACGGGAAGACTCGTGAAGATTTTTCAACATGTTGAAAATTGTCCACGAGAGCCCCGAGTACCGACGAGCGGCCATTACCGTAAATCTCCGAGTTCGAATCAGGGCAAAACTCGGGAGAGCTCTTGGAATGAACTCGTACCGTGGGACAGGGCTTTCAGTTTGCTGAGTTTTAGCTCAATGGATAGTGTCATAGTGTGCTTTAAATTTAGTTTAGTTGATCAACTTAGTTTAGTTTAGAGATATCGTGTAGAAACAGACCATTCGGCCCTCCAAGTCCATTGATCACCCATAAACTACTTCTATCCTACACACTAGGGACAATTTACTGAAGCCATTTAACCTACAAACCTGCGCGTCTTTAGAGTGTGGGAGGAAACCAGAGCACCTGGAGAAAACCGTATGTACTGAGGTGCAGTGAAAAGCTTTTTGTTGCATGCTATCCTGTCAAAGAAAAGACAATGCCTGATTACAATCAAGCTGTGCACATGTACAGATACAGGATAAAGGGTATAGCGTTTAGTGCAAGATAAAGTCCAGTAAACATAGAAACATAGAAACATAGAAAATAGGTGCAGGAGTAGGCCATTCGGCCCTTCGAGCCTGCACCGCCATTCAATATGATCATGGCTGATCATCCAACTCAGTATCCCGTACTGAGTCCGATGAAAGATTGTCCGAAGGTCTCCAATGAGGTAGACGGGAGGTCAGGACTGCTCACTTGTTAGTAATAGGATGGTTCAGTTGCCTTGTAACAGCTGGGATGAAATCTGGAGATATGTGTTTTCACACTTCGATACCTTTTGCCCCAATGGAAGAGGGGAGAAAGTGGACCTGTGGGAAAGAACGAGCCAGGAGCCCATTGACGTACAAATTCAAAGGAGAAAATGGAGTTGGATTGGACGCACCCTCAGGGAACCTGCCCGGCAAACATCACCCGGCAAGCCCTGAAATGGAACCCCCAAGGAAAAAGGAAAAGAGGAACTGCTGGAGAAAAGGTGTCCAGACAGAAATGTCTGAGAGTGGGCTCAACTGGGGAGATCTCAAAAGAACTGGCAACAACCGAGTGAGGTGGAGGACATTTGTCAATGGCCTATGCTCCCTAGAGGAGCAAAGGGCTTAAGAAGAAGAAGAGGGGAGAAGAGGGAGTGACCTGGGTGAGACTGGTCCTTGATTATGCTGCTGGCCTTGCCGAGGCAGCGCGAGGTGTAGGTGGAGTCAACGGAAGGGAGGTTAGTTTGTGTGATGGTCCACAATTCTCTCTCAAATGGGACTGGCGTGGATGGGCATCTGGTTGGCATGGAGTAATTGTGCTGAAGGGCCTGTGTATGTGTTCTGTGGCTCTATCTCTGCCACCTGAGCTCCAACTCTGAGCCCTGTTCATTCTCACCCCTGTGTTCCTGAAGTCTCTTGCTCTTTGTTAACCAATGCCTCCTTTTTAAAATTCACATCCTTGCGTACAAATCCTTCCACGACCACCCGTCCCTGTAATCCCATCCAATCTATAAACATTCAAATATATCAACATTCCTCCCATTCTGGCCCCCTGAATGTTATCACTGATGTTTATGAGCTTCAGGTAAAAGAAGATGCTCTGTTCTTTGTCTATCTCCGCCTGTTACTGTATCTCTTTTATCTGTGACCAAAATCCATCCGCTTCAGATTAAAAATTAATGATTGACCTAGAATCAATTCTTATCTGTTGAAAAATGTCATGTGTTTCCCCCACACTATGTGTCAAGTGTCAAAGGTCAAGAGTGTTTTATTGTCATATGACCTCCAACAGAATGATGACATTTTGTTCGGGCAGCTTACATCCCAACAGTTTACTATTGATTTCTCTAACTTCAAGTAACCCTTGCTTTCCCTCTCTCTCCGTCCCTCCCCCACCCTAGTCCTCCGACTAGTTTCACCAAAGACCCTACAGCGAGCAAGATAGATCACTCGACGAAAAAGACGTAGTACGGGTCATGGGCAGATTCATGGGTAATTTTCGGCCCAATTTCCGTAACCGGCTTCCGTCTCCGCACCAAAGATCCCATAGGATACTAGTGCGGAGACGGAAGCCGGTTACGGAAACATCCTCGTAAAAATAAAAGTTATTTGGGAAAATTTTTCTCATTTTCAGAATTATAGTTTATTGGCACAAACTGTTCCCCCGCAACGTTGATTACACTGCGAGTCGGGTCGGTTCGGGTCGGGTCGGGTTACTGAAATGGATGAAAAAAAGGCTCACGTTCCGCTCCGTTGCGTACTACGCGTCAGCCCATTGCATTTAGAAGGAGTGGTCTATCTTGCTTGCTATAGGATCTTTGGTTTCACTGTCCACCTGATTAATTTTACTTTGTACGCCCGGTTGTCACCTTCTCCTCAGCCAACAATGACCCATTCTAAATTTCCTTGACCATTGTCTGCTTTGATCTGTCGTTTTCACACCTTAAATTATCTTTGTGCCCTTCCATATTTCTCCTCCAGTCTCCCTCTCCCCTGACTCTCAGTCTGAAGAAGTCAGGTCAAGTCAAGGGAGTTTTATTGTCATGTGTCCCAGATAGGACAATGAAATTCTTGCATTGCTGCAGCACAACAGAATATGTGAACATAATACAGAACAGGAGATAACAGTTCAGTGTGTCTATATACCATAGACCATATATATACACACAATAAATAAACAGATAAGGTGCAATAGGCTGTTATTGTTCAGAGTTTGTTTGATGGCGAGTTTAATAGCCGGTGATGGACTGGGCAGTGGTCACAACTTTCTGCATTCTGCTGCTGGACGTTCAAGTTGCCGAACCAAGCCACGATGCAACCGGTCAGCATGCTCTCTACTGTGCACCTGCAGAAGTTCGAGAGAGTCCTCCTTGACATACTGACTCTCTGTAATCTTCTCAGGAAGTAGAGGCGCTGATGTGCTTTCTTTATGATTGCATCAGTGTGTTGGGACCAGGACAGATCTTCAGAAATATGCACGCCCAGGAATTTAAAGTTCTTGACTCTTTCCACCAATGTCCCGTTGATATAAATGGGATTGGGGGTCCCTATCCTACCTCTTCCAAAGTCCACAATCAGTTCCTTGGTTTTTCTGGTGTTGAGAGCCAGGTTGTTGTGCTGGCACCATTTGGTCAATCGGTCGATCTCAGTTCTATACTCTGACATCCTCATCAGTGATTCGTCCCACAACAGTGGTGTCATCGGCTAACTTGATGATGGAGTTCGCACTGTGTCCGGCTACACAATCATGAGTATAGAGTGAGTATACCTGAAGGGTCCCAACCCTAAATGTCACCCATTCCTTCTCTCCAGAGATGCTGCCTGACCCGCTGAGTTACTCCAGCATTTTGTGTCTATCTTCGGTGTAAACCAGCATCTGCAGTTCCTACCTACACAATGAAATTCATACTTGCAGTAGCATGGGACAGGCTCCGACATCCCCACCATCGAAGGGGCCGATTGAAGTCCCTGCCTCAAAAAGGCAGCCAACATCATCAGAGACCCACACCATCCTGGCCATACAATAATTTCACCATTACCATCGGGAAGAAGGTACAGGAGCCTGAAAACTGTAATAGACAATAGGTGCAGGAGTAGGCCATTCGGTCCTTCGAGCCAGCACTGCCATTCAATGTGATCATGGCTGTTCATCCACAATCAGTACCCCGTTCCTGCCTTCTCCCCATATCTCCTGACTCCGCTATCTTTAAGAGCCCTATCTAGCTCTCTCTTGAAAGTATCCAGAGAACCAGCCTCCACTGTCCTCTGAGGTAGAGAATTCCACAGACTCACCACTCTCTGTGTGAAAAAGTGTTTCCTCATCTCCGTTCTAAATGGCTTACCCCTTATTCTTAAACTGTGGCCCATAGTTCTGGACTCCCCCAACATCGGGAACATGTTTCCTGTCTCAATCCCTTAATAATCTTACATGTTTCAATAAGATACCCTCTCATCCTAAATTCCAGAGTAGACAAGCCCAGCCGCTCCATTCTCTCAGCATATGATAGTCCCGCCATTCCGGGAATTAACCTTGTGAACCTACGCTGCATTCCCTCAATAGCAACAATGTCCTTCCTCAAATTTGGAGACCAAAACTGCACACAATACTTCAGGTGTGGTCTCACTAGGACCCTGTACAACTGCAGAAGGACCTCTTTGCTCCTGTACTCTAGTCCTATACTCCTGTACTCAACTCAACGTCCAGGTCAAGAACAGCTTCTTCCCGACAACAAATAAGCTCTAAATTACAACAGACTATCATTATCATTGCACTATATTTATTTATTTATTGAGTGCGTGTGCATGTGTATATACACACATTGAACTTTTTTTCTCCTGTTATGTACTATTTTACAAATTCTGTTGTGCTGCAGCAAGCAAGAATTTCATTGTCCTATCTGGGACATCTATCTATCTATCTATACTATTACTAAAACTCTCATCTTGAGCACTTCCGTTTTTTTCTATTTTAAATTGCACCAAAACGGTGCCCTTTATCACTAGAATTTTTTGCCACTTTACTCACCGTTCTCCTCTCTCCAAGCGCACCAAGTTTTGTTCCGATCGGTGGAATTATACAAAAGTTATGAAGGTTTAAAAAATCGTGAGATCAGCAGATTGGTCTTCTCGCCTGTCATTCACCATCAAGGTAACGCCCCTTCCGGCACCCACTGGAGAATAAATGCCCAGAGGCGGGGCTGAGTCCACAAGCCATGCTGATTGAGTCCGCAAGAGTGGAGTCGGGAAACCCGCTGTAGGGAGTCGGGAGGTACTGTGTGGTGCCGCAGCCGGTGGCCGCTGAGTGGAGTCCCTCCATTCTCACACCCCCCTTTCCTCCCTCCCCCCTTTCCCCCTCATCCTCCACCCCACACCCACCCTTCCCCCCTCTCCCTCCCCTTCTCACCCTCGGGCGTTTCGGGCAGAGACCCTTCTTCAGACTGATGTCCCATCTACACTAGTCCCACCTACCTGCGATTGGCCCATATCCCTCTAAGCCTGTCCTTTACATGTGCCTGTCTAACTGTTTCTTGAACATTGCGATCGTCCCTACCTCAACTACCTCCTCTGGCAGTTCGTTCCATACACCCACCACCCTTTGTGTGGAATAACGTTTCGGGCAGAGACCCTTCTTCAGACTGATGTCAGGTGAGGGGGCGGGACACTGATAGAATGTAGGCGGAGACAGGAAGACTAGTGGGAGAACTGGGAAAGGGGAGGGGATGGAGAGAGAAAGCAAGGGCAATCTGAAGTTAAAGAAGTCAATGTTCATGCCGCTGGGGTGTAAACTACCCAAGCAAAATATGAGGTGCTGTTCCTCCAATTTGCGCTGGGCCTCACTCTGACAATGGAGGAGGCCCAGGACAGAAAGGTCAGCTTGGGAATGGGAGGGGGAGTTGAAGTGCTGAGCAACCGGGAGATCAGGTAGGTTAAGACGGACTGAGCGGAGGTGTTCAGCGAAACGATCGCCGACGTACGAGTGTTGATTTCACTAACTCTAAGTAACCCTTGCATCCCCTCTCTCTCCATCCCTCCCCCACCCAAGTCGTTGTTATAGCTTCAAGCTCGTCTTGTTGACTCTCACTGTCCATAACTCGTTTTCACCTAGCCCACAGCTAACAATGGCCTGTTTCCCTTATCATTGTTACCTTTTTGTGTATCTTTCATTCATTTGTTCTATATCGCTTCCCGTCACCGTCTGTCTCTCTCGTTTCCCTTTCCCCTGACTCGCAGTCTGAAGAAGGGTCTCCACCCAAAACGTCACCTTTTCTCCAGAGATACTGTCTAACCCGTTGAGTTACTCCAGCTTTTTGTGTCTATCTATGATTCAGTGCCAAAAACGGGTTTGCAATTGCTCTAGTCGTTTTTATTCATGATTACAATTTCTACCCAGTGGTTACATTAAGTTATTATTTGGTGATTGATTTAACTGCTAAGGGAACCATAATCACAAACCAGTTACTTCAACTGAAAAATTCCTTTTAATCCAATTCTCTCAAATGAATTCAAAGCTTGAGTCAGAGATGTGGAATACATTCCTTCTGCAGTTGTACAGGGTCCTGGTGAGACCACGTCTGGAGTATTGTGTGCAGTTTTGGTCTCCTAATTTGAGGAAGGACATCCTTGCTATTGAGGCAGTGCAGCGCAGGTTCACGAGGTTAATCCCCGGGATGGCAGGACTGTCATATGAGGAAAGATTGGAAAGACTGGGCTTGCATTCACTGGAATTTAGAAGGATGAGAGGCAATCTTATGGAAACGTATAAATTTATAAAAGGGACTGGACATGCTAGATGCAGGAAAAATGTTCGCAATGTTGGGCGAGTCCAGAACCAGGGGTCACAGTCTAAGAATAAAGGGGAGGCCATTTAAAACTGAGATGCGAAAAAAAAAAAAAAATCTCACTGAGAGTTGTAAATTTGTGGAATTCTCTGCCACAGAGGGCAGTCGAGGCCAAATCACCGGATGAATTTAAAAGAGAGTTAGATAGAGCTCTGGGGGCTAGTGGAATCAAGTGATATGGGGAGAAGGCAGGCACGGGTCACTGATTATGGATGATCAGCCATGATCACAATGAATGGCGGCGCTGGCTCGAAGGGCCAAATGGCCTCCTCCTGCACCTATTTTCTCTGTTTCTATGTTTCTAATAAAATAAATAGTGATTTGTTACACACTGTTTAAATGCACTTTGCTTTGGTGAAAATATTTGAATGTACATTATTGATGTTTGGCAATGTAACTTGTAGATAACGGAGCAGCTAAGAGAAAGGTATACTACGGTCTGTGATAGATTGCTAAAGGGAAAATGAAAGGTCATAAGATCTGGATTAGACTTTAAAGAATAAAAAATGAAACAAATTTATTTGTCAGCCAGTGAAGTACTTTTTGAGGTGCTGATGTAAAATTTGGAAACCAATGGCCAATTTGTGCACCGCAGGGTCCCAGAATAATCATCGTGATGCTAACAGGACATACCAATCTGAAGAAGGGCCTCGACCCCGAAACGTCACCCATTACTTCTCTCCAGAGATGCTGCCTGTCCCGCTGAGTTACTCCAGCTTTTTGTGTCTATCTTTGGGTTAAACCAGCATCTGCAGTTCCTTCCTACACACAACAATCTGCTTTACTGATATAGAAGACACAGGGGTGGCAGGGTGGCGCAGCGGGAGAGTTGCTGCCTTACAGCCCCAGAGACCCGGGTTCGATCCTGACCACGGGTGCTGTCTGTACAGTTCATAGATTCATGTGATAGGGGTAGAAGTGTACTCGGCCACACAATCATTTCTGATCTATCTCTATCTCTCCCTTCTAACCCCATTCTCCTGCCTTCTCCCCATAACCCCCGACACCCGTACTAAACAAAAGCTTATTGATATCAATTCACGTGGCCTCCTCACAGCAATGAATTCCACAGATCCACCACCCTCCGATGAAAGAAATTTCTCCTCATTTCCTTTCTTAAGATACTGTAAGTTCTTTTAATCTGATGCTCTGGACTCTGGTCCTAGACTCTCCCACTAATGTAAACACCCTCTCCACATCCACTCTATCCAGGCCTTTCACTATTCTGTACATTTCAATGAGGTTCCCCCTCATTCTTCTGAACTTCAGCAAGTACAGGCCCAGTGCCATCAAACGCTCATCATATGTAAACCCACTAATTTCTGGGATAATTCTTGTAAACCTCCTCCAGGGCCAGCACACCCCTCCTCAGATAGACACAAAAAGCTGTAGTAACTCCGCGGGTCAGACAGCATCTCTGGAGAAAAGGAATGGGTGACGTTTCGGGTCGAGAGTCGGGGGAAAGGGAAACGAGAGATATAGAAGGCAACTAGAACAAATGAATCAAAGACATGCAATAAGCAAAGATGATCAAAGAAAGGTGGAGCCCACAATGGTCCATTGTTGGCTGTGGGGTAGGTGTTAACGAGTTATACTCTCAGTCTGAAGAAGGGTCTCGAGCCAAACCATGGGGCCCAAAACTGCTCAATGGTCCAAACGTGGTCTGACCTTGGCATTACATCCTTTAAAAAAAAATATTCTAGGCCTCTCAAAATAAATGCTAACGTTGCATTTGGCTACCTTGCTACCAATCCAACGTGCACAGTAACCTTTTGGGTATCCTGCACCAACACCTCCAAGTCCCGTTGCCCCTCCGAAGTTGTACACTCCACTTATCCTGTGCCGAGCTCCTTTATGGTGCAATGGATTGCCAGCTCATGGTAAAACCTGTGACGTTCTGTATATCATGATCCCTTGGCAGTCTGATCCAGAGATAACGACCATCCTTATTCTTCGGGCTTTAGACCTTTAGAGATACAGCCCGGAAACTGGCCCCTCGTCCCACTGAGTCTGCTCCGACCAGCGACCACCCCCGTACACGACCACTAGCCTCCACACTAGGGACAATTTACAATTTTACCGAAGCCAATTCACCTACAAACCTGCACGTCTTTGGAGTACGCGCCGACCAGCGATCCCCGAACGCTAAACACTATCCCGCACACACTAGTACCAAAGCCAATTAACTTACAAACCTTTATGTCTTTGGAATGTGGGAGGAAACCGGAGCACCCGGAGAAAACCCACGCAGGTCACGGGGAGAATGTGCAAACTCCGTACAGACAGCACCCGTTGTCAGGATCGAACCCTGGTCTCTGGCGCTGTGAGGCAGCAACTCTACCGCCGCGCCACTGTGCCGCCCACGTGTCATCTCTATTAGTAAAGCAGATTTTGTTATCATCACGCTGATGACTTTGGAACCTTGTGGTGCCCAAATTGTTCATCGGCCACTGTGCCGCCCATTTCCTCTAAATAAGTTCTTTATTTTTCCGCTCATTTTATCTTAATTCACATAAAGTAGCTTTAGCCTAACCTGGAACACTGCATGGGTGGGCGAAACAAATCATGGGCAAAAATAAACTTTGCGGATATGTTTATATTGCAGCCATCAAAACTCTAGGGCCTGGGTAATGAATGGTTCTTGGAAAAGCCGTTTGGAAGCTTTGGCCTCGAAAAGATATATAATCGACGATGAGTTATTTTAGAAACATTCGGAAAAAAAATAGGTGCAGGAGTAGGCCATTCGGCCCTTCGAGCCACCACCGCCATTCACTATGATCATGGCTGATCATCCAAAATCATTACCTCGTTCCTGCTTTTCCCCCTTATTCCTTGATTCCTTTAGCGCGAAGAGCTAAATCTAACTCTCTCTTGAAAACATCCAGTGAATTAGCCTCCACTGCCACAGATCCACAACTCTCTGGGTGAAAACGTTTTTCCTGATCTCAGTCCTAAATGGCCTAAATTGTTACACTGTGACCCCTGGTTCTGGACTCCCCCAACATGGGGAACATTTCCCCTGCATCTAGCCTGTCCAATCCATTAAGAATTTGTATATATGTTGTACCTCAACCACTCACTCTTGAAAGACAATATTTGACAGGAAATACCAACTTGCCTTTTCTGGTTTCAGGTTTCTGTTGTGCTTGCAGAAGAGGGAAGAACTTCCGTATTGAGTAAAGGGATCAGGAGATCTGGCAGACAGCTTCAAGGGCCTGTCCCACTTACACGACTTTTTCGGCGACTGCCGGCACCCGTCACAGATCGCCGAAAATGTTCAACATGTTGAAAATTCAGCGGCGACCAGAAAGACGCTACGACTCTTTGGGCGACTAGGAGACTACTCACGACCGTACAGGCGACGCCCTGGCGACATGTCGCACGCGGGGTGAAGCCCGTATGGTCGTGAGTAGTCGCCCAAAGAGTCGTACCTTGTTCTGGTCGCTGCTGGATTTTCAACATGTTGAACATTTTTGGCGACCTGTAACAACCTATGACGGCAGTCGCCGAAAAAGTTGTGTAAGTGGGACAGGCCCTTTAAAGATAATCCCCAAGAGATTTTATAAATAAATACAGAATGGGGGAAAACAGGTAACCGGAGAGAGAGTGGGACCCCACAGGAATCAAAGCGGACAACAGGAGATGGGCAGGGTCCTCGACGAGTATTTCTCCCCTGTTTTTACCGGGGGACAGGGGGACAGAGAAACTTGGAGCAGTCAATGGAAGCGTCTTGCGAGCAGACAGTAGACACAAAGTGCTGGAGTAACTCAGCGGGACAGGCAGCATCTCTGGAGAGAAGGGATGGGTGAGGCCTGTGACTAGTGGTGTGCCGCAGGGGAATGGGGTTGAGAGGGAAAGATAGATCAGGCATGATTGAATGGTGGAGTAGACTTGATGGGCCGGATGGCCTAATTCTGCTCCTGTCACGTGAACTTAAGAGCTAGGATTCTGAATCAATTGTTTAAGGAGCAAGTTTGGTTATTTTCCGGCTCCCTTTCAGTTTTTCTCTTTCTTCCAGATAATATTGACAAAGTTAGGGACAATTAGATTGTTTTGAGCTGTGAAACTGTGTTGAGCAGAAGTCGGGGAATGGCGCCTATTGTATACAGAAGATAGACACAAAATGCTGGAGTAACTCAGCGGGACAGGCAGCATCTCTGGAGAGAAGGAATGGGTGACGTTTCGGGTCGAGATCTTACTTCAGCCTATTGTATACGTTGTGTATTGTTGACTGATAGATAAACACTGCAACTTGACACTGAAGTGTAGATCGACACAAAGTGCTAGAGCATCTCTGGACAAAAAGGATGGGTGACGTTTTCGGTCAGGACCTTTGTTCAGACTGAAGAGATGCTGCCAGAACCGCTGAGTTAGTCCAGCGTTTTGTGCCGATCTGGTATAAACCAGCATCTGCAGTTCCTTTCTACACACTGAAATGTAGATACAAGGAACTGCAGATGCCGTTTTACAAAAGAAGACGCAAAGTGCTGGAGTAACTCAACAGGTCAGGCAGCATCTCTGGCGAGTTAACGTTTCAGGTCAGGGCCCAAATATAGGTGACAGAGGCTTATGCCAGTAGAAATCTGACAACACTTGCGATCTCCCCTTTAACTAATTGGAAATACTCTGTCAATATATCAGAGGGGCTTCTTAGAGTTCAAACATGAACACCAATGAATGAGATAAGTCATTGTGAAACTCCCTTATAGATTAGAGATACAGCGCGGAAACAGGCCCTTCGGCCCACCGAGTCCGCGCCGACCAGCGATCCCCGCACACTAACACTATCCTACACACACTAGGGACAATTTACAATTTTACTGAAGCCAATTAACCTACACGCCTGCACGCCTTTAAAGTGTGGGAGGGAACCTGAGCACCCGGAGAAAACCCACGCGGTCACGGGGAGAACGTACAAACTCTGTACAGACAGCACCTGTAGTCAGAATTGAACCTGGGTCTCTAGCGCTGTCAGGCAGCAACTCTACCACTGCTCCACCGTGCTACCACTAAGTGGTGTAAGGTGGTGAAGGTTTCAAGTTGGTATAACTCATGGACATTTTCATAAGCAAGTTTATAAGGAGTTTGATCCTATTAACTAAAGGATATACTTTTTTATGACTAGCCTGTAAACCACTTTCCAAAACAAATTTATATTGATTGTAAAAAGGAATGAATTAGTTTACAAGGCATACACTAACATTTTGTTCCACAAAATGTGTGGTACAAGTTATTATATCTTTTGTTCTTCTTCCATAGGTCTATCTCCTTCAAAGAATTATGAATGGGTGCCAAGGGTTATGGGGAGAAGGCAGGAAAACGGGATTAGGATGCAGAGGTCAGCCGTGATTGAATGGCGGGGTAGGCTCGATGGGCCGAATGGCCTAATTCTACTCCTATAACTTGTGAGCTTGTGAATTACAGATCTTCGTTAGAGTGAATGTGGAGAGGATGTTTCCACTAGTGGGAGAGTCTAGGACCAGGGGACATGGCCTCAGAATAAAAGGATGCACCTTTATGAAGGAGACAATAGACAATAGACAATAGGTGCAGGAGTAGGCCATTTGGCCCTTCGAGCCAGCACCGCCATTCACTGTGATCATGGCTGATCATCCCCAATCAGTACCCCGTTCCTGCCTTCTCCCCATATCCCCTGACTCCGCTATTTTTTTAAGAGCCCTATCTAGCTCTCTCTTGAAAGCATCCAGATGAGGAGGAATTTCTTTAGTCAGAGGGTGTTGAGTCCGTGGAATTCATTGCCACGGATGGCTGATGAGGCCAAGTCAATGGATTATTTTATAGTCTTGATTAGTACGGGTGTCTGGGATTATGGGGAGAAGGCAGGAGAATGGGGTTGAGAGGGAGAGATAGATCAGCCATTGCCTAATTTTCCTCTTACCACCTATGTACATGGTATGCTCTCCAGCCTTTGACACTTAATCCACCCATCTGCCAATCTAACCCCCCTCCCCCACCCCTCACCTGTATCCACCTATCATTTGCCAGGTGTTGTCCCACCCCCACCTTTCTTTTCCAGCTTTCTCCCCCCCTCTCCCAATGCGAGCTACAATCAGTCCGAAGAAGGGTCCTGACCTGAAACATCGGCTCTGCATGCCTTCCACAGATGCTGCCTGACCCGCTGAGTTACTCCAGCACTTTGTGTTTTGCCCCTCTCAGCGCACTATTTACATTCTCGCTGGAGTTCGGAGGTTGCAGATGAAGTTTTACACAGAAGATAGACACAAAAAGCTGGAGTAGCTCAGCAGGGCAGGCAGCATCTCTGGAGAGAAGGAATAGGCGACGTTTTGGGTCGAGACCCGTCTTCAGATTGCTTTTTAACAGAGAGAGGGGAAAGCAAGGGTTACTTGAAGTTACAGAAGTCAATATTCATACCGCTGGGGTGTAAACTACCCAAGCGAAATACAAGGTGCTGTTCCTCCAATTTGCGCTGGGCCTCACTCTGACAATGGGGGAGGCCCAGGACAGAAAGGTCGGTGTGGGTATGGGAGGGGGAGTTGAAATGGTTGGCAACCGGGAGATTAGGTAGGTCCAGGCGAACTGAGAGAAGGTGTTCAGCGAAATGATCACCCAGTCTACGTTTGGTCTCGCTGATGTATAAGAGTCCAACAGATACAGTAGATGAGGTTGGAGGAGGTGCAAATGCAAGTCACATTCACACCGTAACAGGGAATTTCACCTGGTGCTCTGATTTTCTCCCCCATCCCTAGAAATTTAGTTTAGTTTATTTATTGTCACGTGTACCGGAGGTACAGTGAAAAGCTTTTTTGGTGTGCGCTAACCAGTCAGCGGAAAGACTATATATGACTGCAATCAAGCCGTCCACAGTGTACAGATACATGATAAAGGGAATAAAGTTTAGTGTGAGATGATTTCCAGTAAACTCTGATTAAAGATAGTCCGAGAGTCTCCAAAGAGGTACATAGTACCTCAGGACCACTCTAATAGGGTGTTTAAGAAAGAACTGCAGATGCTGGAAAAAAATCGAAGGTAGACAAAAATGCTGGAGAAACTCAGCGGGTGAGGCAGCATCTATGGAGCGATAGAAACTATGGTCTCGACCCGAAACGTCACCTATTCCTTCGCTCCATAGATGCTGCCTCACCCGCTGAGTTTCTCCAACATTTTTGTCTACTCTAATCGGATGGTTCAGTTGCCTGATAACAACTGGGAAGATATCCCTGAATCTGGAGGTATGTGTTCTCACACATATGTACCTCTTGCCTGATGGGAGAGTTCAGTTTAGTTTAGTTTAGAGATGCAGCGCGGAAACAGGCCATTCTGCCCACTGGGTCCGCGCCGACCAGCGATCCCCGGACATTAACACTATCCTACACTTGGTTAGTTTTTACATTTATACTGTAAGTTATTGGGGCAAATCCTCCAAAATTTTGGAAGAACTTGGATAAGGACATGGACATTTTAAAAAGACAGATTTGCTGGCTGCAACGGAAAGACCCGCAATCCACAGAAAGAATTAACCCGTCTGGCCTGTGGACTTGGACATCACACAACGGTGTGAACAGGTGAGGCTGAGACGGAGATAACGAGATTTTCTTGGATACACAAAGGAAGGAACCAAGCCTCAGCAGACGGTGGTAAACTGGCCAGCAAAGCACTATCACCATCGAGGATGATAACGATCAGGCTGAGGGATCATGACATCAGCAAACCCCTTATCATCGGAAGCCAATTGTTCATGCCAGATCAAAACTGGGAAACATCAAAAGAACCCCTTTTATCCAGAGGACCACCTGGGGGTTTCAAAGGAATCTCAGGTATAAAACAGGAGTCCAGCCAGAACTCGCTCTCTGCTCTTTTCGGCTCTTCCTGCTCTCTTTCTGCTCTACTGGACAGCTCGTGAGCCTGCATCGACTTAGCTGTGAGTATCCTGGTGACCTAGGAGAAATTCCCGAAATAGGATAGGAGGTTGAGTAAATAAAGGGAAAGGGGAGTAAAATATTGTCAAAGTAAGTTTTACGACGTGCCCGATAATTTTCTTTCCATACTTTTAGTTTAAAGCATATGTTTAGTCACATATTATGTAGTGTTGGTGAGATTCGATTTCTTATTGTTTAATAAAGCCTGTAAATTTTAGACTTGCTTTGAGTCCGTCTTGGTTTCTGTTTTCTCTCATCAGCACGCTCTGGTCAAGTCAACCTCTTATCATATCCCACCATAATTCCGAGGTCTAGAACCTTGGGGAACCCCTTTTTCGGGCAGTTGGGCCCGAAGTGAACTAAACCCCTACAATACCAAGCCAATTAACCTACAAATCTGAAGTAGACACAAAATGCTGGAGTAACTCAGTGGGTGAGGCAGCGTCTCCGGAGAGAAGGAACGGGCGATGTTTAGGGTCGAGACCCTTCTTCAGACTTACAAAACCTGTATATCTTCGTAGTGTGGGAGGAAACTGGAAAGAAAATCCAAGCAGGTCACGGGGAGAACGTACAAACTCCCTACAGACGTCACCTGTAGCCAGGATGCAACCCGGGTCCCTGGCGCTGTGAGGCAGCAACTCTACCGCTGCGCCACCGTGCCGCCCAGTTCTTGCTGCCGTGTGGAGGTTGGGTATGAAACTTTCTCCCTGTGATATTGGATTTCCCCCGGTGCTCTGATTTTATCCCTCATCCCTAATTAATTCACACTTCTGTACCTCTTGCCTGATGGGAGAGGGGGGGGGGGCGGGAAGAGGGAGTGACTGGAACGAGACAGGTCCTTGATTAGGGCTGGTGGCCTTGCCGAGGCAGCATGAAGTGTAGATGGAGACAATGGTAAGGAGAAAGACGCAAAAAAGCTGGAGTATCCCAGCAGGTCAGCCAGCACCTCTGGAGAAAAGGAATAGGTGACGTTTCGGGTCGGGACCGTTTTGTCCAGAGATGCTGCCTGTCCCGACGAGTCACTCCACCTTTTTGTGTCTATATTCGGTGTAAACCAGCATCCGCAGTTCCTTCCCACACTTGGATGGGAGATTGGTTTGTGTGATGGTCTGGGCTGTGTCCACAATTGTCTGCGGTGCGCTTGAGGCTAGGTTAATTAGCTACTGGGCACGTGTAGCTTGGTGCTTGGATATTCAGTGGGGATATCTTATGGACATGTGAAAAAAAATAGTGTTACCAGGATATATATGGGAGAGTGAGACTGAGCCAGGAAAGATGGAAGGACGGAATGTCCCCTTGCTATGTTGTGGGGAATAACATGATACAAGTTGTTGGACTGTTGTTAATAACCCATGAACCTTAGACCAAGATTTATGAATTCAAATCTGTTAGAACAGCTGGGGAGCTTTAATTCAAGTAATTAAATAAATCTGGGTTTAACATCGATGTTAGATGTGGTGAAAATTGAAGCCACTTACACGTTGCCATTGATTCCCCAACCAAAGGATGTATTTCTAGTTTGGTTTAGTGTAGAGATACAGCGCGGAAACGGGCCCTTCGGCCCACCGAGCCCGTACTGACCAGCGATCCCCGCACGTGAAAGTCCCACTTTCACGACTTAATTCTTTCATCCCGACCATTTTTTTACTCGTGGACATTTTTTATCGGACTGTAAAAAACCGTCCCGACTTACCTGATGTCACGAGTACCTACGCCTGGCATAACGGGCCGCTACGATATATCTACGGACTCCTACGACCTCCTACGGACTCGTTACGAACATTCTGCGAGTTTGAATCGAGGGGAAAACTCGGGAGAATTTGTGAATTACCTCGTGGAAGCAGGACATGCCCTTAGAACCACCCTACTCACACTAGGGACACTTTTACATTTATACATATAAACCAAGCCAATTAGCGGACAAACCTGGACGTCTTTGGAGCGTGGGAGGAAACTGGAGATCTCGGTGAGGATCCACGCGGGTCACGGGGAGAACGTACAAATTCCGTACAGACAGCACCCGCGGGCAGGATCAAACCCGGGTCTCTGGCGCTGTGAGGCAGCAGCTCCACCGTGCCGCCCACATTCCTCTAGATTTCCTCGGCCAGAAACTTTCTTAATTTTAAACCTTTTGCTGAAACTCTAAGCAATTTTCTGCTTGAATGGATGCAAGTTTTCACCATTTAACGTCGTCCAAAACTCGGACATCTCTCAGTACTGACGGAAAAGGGGACTTCATTCCCCACTTCCACAATTACCAATTGGAAGGATGACATTAAAGTAGGAAAGAGCGCAGAGAAGATTTACGAGGATGTAGCCAGGACACGAGAACCTGAGCCATAGGGAGAGGTTGAGCAGGCTAGGACCTTATTGCTTGGAGCACAGTGGGATAAGCGGTGATCTTATAGAGATGTATACAACCATGAGAGGAATGGACAGGGTGAATGCACAGAGTCTTTTACCCAGAGTAGGGAAAGCAAGGAGCAGAGGATATGGGTTTAAGATGACGGGTAAGGTAAATTCAGGAGATTTAAGGTAGACTCCAGCGAGTACAGGCCCAGTGCCGTCAAACGCTCATCATATGTTAACCCACTCATTCCTGGGATCATTCTTGTTAAACCTCCTCTGGAGCCAGCACATCCTTCCTCAGATATGGGGCCCAAAATTGCTCACCCTAATCCAAATGTGGTCTGACCAGCGCCTTACATCCCTTGGGCTGACATAGGGCCGAAGGGCCTGTTTCCACTCTGTATGAATCTATGACAGACAGCACCCGTAGTCAGGATCGAACCCAGATCCCTGGCGCTCGTTCCACATAATAATAATAATAATGGATTGGATTTATATAGCGCCTTTCTAATACTCAAGGCGCTTTACATCGCATTATTCATTCACTCCTCAGTCACACTCGGTGGTGGTGAGCTACTTCTGTAGCCACAGCTGCCCTGGGGCAGACTGACGGAAGCGTGGCTGCTAATCTGCGCCTACGGCCCCTCCGACCACCACCAATCATTCACACACATTCACACGCAGGCAAAGGTGGGTGAAGTGTCTTGCCCAAGGACACAACGACAGTATGCACTCCAAGCGGGATTCGAACCGGCTACCTTCCGGTTGCCAGCCGAACACTTAGCCCATTGCGCCATCTGTCGTCCTGTGTGGATACACAGATACATGGACAGGTACATGGATAAGACAGGTTTGGAGGGTTATGGACCAAGCGCAGGCAAGTGGGACTAGGCTAGATGGGACATTGTTGGCCGGTGTTGGCGAGTTGGGCCAAAGGGCCTGTTTCCACACTGTATCACTCTATGACTCTCTGAGTATGTCTAGTGGCAGCTATTGAACTGAATGGCTGGGCAAACCTGTCCAACCATTCAGACACTTTTAGAACTAATACACTTTAGTCCTTTCTTTGTCGGAAGGAACTGCAGATGCTGGTTTACACTGAAGGGACACAAAATGCTGGATTAACTCAGCGGGACAGGCAGCACCTCTGGAGAAAAGGAATAGGCGACGTTTCGGGTCAAAACTGAAACACCACCTATCCTTTTACTCCAGAGATGCTGCCTTACCCGCTGAGTTACTCCAGCACTTTGTGTCTTGGCTTTTTTATCTTTGTCGGAATGGTGTAAATCTATCCGACTGTTGATCTGAACTTGCATAATCTCCAAGAAGGAATTTGAATAAATCCTGAGCTATTCTGGATGCAAGAACACTCAGCAGTGATACCGAGTCTCCAGACTGATCGGTTGCCAAGATCTGTGACTTCTATCACCGTTATGCTTGTGTCCTGGAACTTCTGCATCTGTCCTCTGGTCAGGCAAAAGTTGCCGCAAGTGAACATCGAGGATTTATGCACTGGAGACAGTATGTCTAAGTGGCCACAGTGATTATTTTTCTGTCCGATTTTTGTCGCTGGTTCAATTCCCCTTCACGTTTGGAGTTGGATTTGGATGCGAGAACCATGAAATGGAACAGCTGTGTTCCTCACATTGCATTTTCATAGGTAACACTCGCTCCATTTCATGTTTTTGCACCGGTATTTTTGGCGTCATGTTTTTAGCGGTGACACAGTGGCGCAGCGGTAGAGTTGTTGCCGTACAGTGCCAGAGACGCAGTACCGGTTCCATCCTGACCACGGGCGCTGTCTGTACGGAGTTTGCACGTTCTCCCCGTGACGTGCGTGGGTTTTCTCCGGGTGCTCCGGTTTCCTCCCACACTCCAAAGGCAATAGACAATAGACAATAGGTGCAGGCCATTTGGCCCTTCGAGCCAGCACCGCCATTCAATGTGATCATGGCTGATCATCCCCAATCGGTACCCCGTTCCTGCCTTCTCTCCATATCCCCTGACTCCGCTATTTTAAAGAGCCCTATCTAGTTCTCTCTTGAAAGCATCCAGAGAACCGGCCTCCACCGCCCTCTGAGGCAGAGAATTCCACAGACTCACCACTCTCTGCGAGAAAAAGCACACAGGTTTGTAGGTTAATTGGCTTCGGTAAAATTGGAAATTGTCCCCTAGTATGTGTGTAGGATGGTGTTAGTGTGCGGGGATCGCTGGTTGGCGCGGACTCGTTGGGCCGAAGAGCCTGTTTCCACGCTGTCTCTCGAAACTCTAAAGGTCTAAAGTCTGAAAGTCTAAAGAGTTGTCTCACTGCAGTGTTTGTGTTGCCAGCAATAGAATAATATTGTGAACAGTGCGAGGGCTGGAATGGGGAGTTCCTCACTTCAGTTTACTGTCTCGGCACCGGTGTAGGAACTTTACACAAGGATGAGGTGTGGAGGGAAATGGGCCAAACGCGGGCAAGTGGGACTGGTGTCGCTAGGATATGTTAGCCAGTGTGAGCAAGTTGGGTCGAAGGGACTGTTTCCACGCTGTATCATAGGGCTGTCCCACTGTACGAGCTAATTCAAGAGTTCTCCCCGAGTTTCCCCTGATTCGAACTCGGAGAATTACGGTAATAGCTGCTCGTAGGTACTCGGGGCTCTCGTGGACATTTTTCAACATGTTGAAAAATCTTCACGAGTCTTCACCAGCTTACTGCGTTTCCCGAGTACCTGCCGTTAGTGTTACGAGCCGCTAGAAACGTCCCGAGCTCCGACGTACCCGCTACGTACATTCTACGAGCTCACCGCGAGTTTGATTTTTTAAAACCCGGGAGAGCTCTTGAATTAACTCGTACAGTGGGACAGGCCCTTCACTCTATGACTCTATGAGTAGCCATAAGGCCATTCCAACAACGATCAGGCTATTGAACACTGCAACCTCCAAATAAGTTCCGATCTACGTACTTGGGAGGTATCATTTTTTTATACACTGAACCTTTTGTTTAGCTGTTTATTATGCTGTTTACAGAGTACTACAGTATGTTTACATATCAAGTTCAAGTTGATATTTGAGTTACCATACAGCCATACTAAGTGAAAAACAAAAATACACACATCGCATAAAATAACGTTTAACGATCTAGCACAGTGGAATCAACATTCCTAACTGTGATGGAAGGCAATAACGTTCAGTCATCTTCCTCCTTTGTTCACCAGTGGTCGGGGACGTGAAGCCTCCGCACTTGCCGCTGCTGACGGTCCGATGTTCAAGCCCTCTCGTCGGGATGAGGGAAACTCCGGCGTCAGGACGGATCGGAACACTCCCGGCTGACTCGGGAGCATGGAGCTCCCGAGTCGGCCGCTTCTTACCGGAGACCGCGGGCTTCACGGTGTTAAAGTCCACAGGCTCCGCGATCGGTGCCCCAACACTGGCGATCCTCGGCAACATATCCCAGGCACCGCGACAGTAAGTCCGCGCCACGCCCGCGGTTTGAAGCTCCGGGCCGGTCTCCAGGAAAGACCGCACCACTCCACGTTGTTAGGGAAACGGAGATGGGACATGAAGAAAAATCGCATCTCCGTCGAGGTAAGTATCAGGAAAAAGATTCCCCCGATCCCGCCCCCCCACAGCCTCAGGATTAAAGGATGTTTTTTTAGGAAGGAGATGAGGAGAAATGTCTTTAGCCAGAGGGTGGTGAATCTGTGGGATTCGTTGCAATAGAAGGCTGTGGAAGCCAAGTCAATGGATAATTCTAAGGCAGAGATAGATAGATTTTTTATTAGTACAGGTGTCAGAGGTTATGGGGAGAAGGCAGGAGAATGGCGTTAGGAGGGAGAGATAGATCAGCCATGATTGAATGGCGGAGTAGACTTGATGGGGCGAACGGCCTAATTCTACTCTTATCCCTTATGACCTTATGTGTCATTTTGTCAAGTGAGTAAGTGAATTGAAAACATCAATAGAAATATATGACTCAGACAATAGAAATATATGACACAGACAATAGAAATATATGACACAGACAATAGAAATATATGACACAGACAATAGAAGACTCTATTGTAATCTACGGAGAGACACAAATATTTGGAGTAAACCAGCAGGTGAGGTGGCATCTCTGGAGAACATGGAGCGGTGACGTTTCAGGAACGGACCCTTCTTCAGACCCTTTCTTCCACCCGAAATGTCACCTATCTATGTTCTCCCCGTTCTCCAGAGATGCTTCCTGACCCGCTGAGTTACCCCAGCATTTTTTGTAGCTCCTTGGTAAAGCAGCATCTGCAGGTGTTCAAGAAGGAACTGCAGATGCTGGAAAATCGAAGGTAGACAAAAACGCTGGAGAAACTCAGCGGGTGAGGCAGCATCTATGGAGCGAAGGGAATAGGCAACGTTTCGGGTCTGAAGAAGGGTTTCGGCCCGAAACGTTGCCTATTTCCTTCGCTCCATAGATGCTGCCTCACCCGCTGAGTTTCTCCAGCATTTTTGTCTACCAGCATCTGCAGATCTTTGTTTCCATTATTGTAGTCTGGCTCTCCAGCCACTAGTAATACATGGAGATGGTAAGCAGGAGAACTGTGTAGGAAGGAACTGCAGATGCTGGATTAAACCAAAGACAGACACAAAAAGCTGGAGTAACATCAACAGGACAGGCAGCATCTCTGGGGAGAAGGAATGGGTGACGTTTCGGGTCTCGACGGGTCTGAAGAAGGGCCTCGACCCGAAACTTCACCCGTTCCTTCTCACCAGAGGTGCTGCCTGTCCCGCTGAATTACTCCAGCTTGATGTGTCTATCTTTGGTGTCCAGGAAAGTTTGCTACTCCCTTTGCTACTTGCTTCTAGCTTAACATTTCAACTGAAGACCTGCAATAATCTAGATAGGTTTCCTCAGAACTGCACTTCAAATGCTTACATCTGTGGTAAGACTTATGGGCCTGTCCCACTTAGGCGATTTTTCAGGCGACTGGAACGGCGACTGTCAGAGTGGAACACACACACACACACACACACACACACACACACACACACACACACACACACACACACACGCGCGCGCTGCGCGCACACACACACACACACACACACACACACACACACACACACACACACACACACACACACACACACACACACACACACACACACACACACACACACACACACACACACACACACACACACACACACCGCCTCCTTCACCAGCCCGTTATGCAGGCGGGGGACAGGGCAAGCGGGGGGAGCGCTGTCTGAGTGAAATTCAGACCTTGCAAAGCCAATGTGATACAGACACACACCGCGATGAACAGGAAGGTTGGCGCTGTAATTTAAGACGGTGAAAGCACAGTGTGCGGGAAGGGTCATGTAAGTCCTTTAAAAGAGGTGGGGAGAGGGTGGGGAGGGGGGGGGGGAGAGGGAGCGAGAAGGAGTGGAGAAAACTTTTAAGAAGCCAGAGATACACGTCTGTGAAGCTGGGCGGACATTAACATTACCGTGTGGCGACACCTGGTGGTAACACAAGGGCACAACGAACCATCGGCTCTAGAGGGCGGCGTCTTGGTGTGGGAGGCGCTAGTCACGGGGTCGGTACCTGAGTTGGTATTTAAGGCCGGGCAACGCCCGTGACCTGGGAGGAGTAGGGAGCTGTATTGGAGAGAATAAACACGCCCAGTGCACGCAACTCGTGTCCGATTAGTTTCTGGCGGACTCCTTTGTGTCCCCGCCCCGTCGGTTATCCTTGGTTCTGAAAACTACTGCTTACGTTATTTTTTCCCAATGAGCCAATGAAATTCACCGGTCAGCACCGGCTACAACCTACGAGAACCTACGACAACCTTCGACCTCCTGCCAACCCACTACCACTGCTCCGACGGCACGAGAATTCTCGCCACTCTCCATGGCGGCTTCATTCTGGTCGCCGCTAATTTTTCAACGTTGAAATTTTCTCGCCGACCATAATGAGGCCGCGACTCGTTCCCAGAATGCAGGAACTCCTCGCGACCATGAAGGCGACTCCCCGACAACCATCCGCGAACATATGGCGACCATGTGGCGACCGCATAGTCTCCTGCAGTCGCCTAAGTGGGACAGGCCAATTAGAGTCATAGAATCTAGAAGAGCGAAACAGCGTGGAAACAGGCCCTTCAGCCCAACTTGCCCACACCGGCCAACATGTCCCATCTACACTAGTCTCCACTTGCCCGCATTTGGTCCATATCCCTCCAAACTTGTCCTATCCATGCACCTGTCTAATTCCGATTAAATCTTTTCCCCTTCACCTTAAACGTATGTCCTCTGGTCCTCGATTCACCTACTCTGGGCAAGAGACTCTGTGCATCTACCCGATCTATTCCTCTCATGATTTTATACACAAACCACAAACTTCAAACCAAAAAAATCTCCTGACCCAGACTCAAGAGTGCCCGTGTGTTGAGTAAAAAGCCATTCCTTCTCTCCAGAGATGCTGCCTGTCCCGCTGAGTTACTCCAGCATTTTGTGTCTATCCGTGTGTTGAGTCAAGTTGAACCCGAAGTTCTCAGCCATCATCGAGCCTTAACACGTAATAAAAATAAAACTATAAACTAATACATATTTGTCCATTTTTGCAAAGCCGTTAAAACATATTTTAATTGGACGTGGTAGGTTGATGAGGCCTTTGATACAGCGTTCAATTCCAACAGAAAACCCACCCCCACTCATTTCCTGCAGTTCTGTTTTTCTACTTTCAAAATTTACAACCCTTATATCTCAACCTGGGCTTCAATGGAACAGAGATGGAACATTAAAGACCAGGCTGAAATATTACAACTGTGCGTGCGTTTGACAATTGTATAAATCAGAGCAAGACCAACTCTTATATCTTTCAATGTTTGTATTGAATATGCTGAACTTTTAGAATTGTGTTTTTTAATCAGAGTCAATAAAATGTTGAGAGATTTAAGCTGCCTTGATTATTTTTTAAAAGCATCGCATTCGACTTGACCTATTTCATAAGGAAGTTAGTTGTTGCAGTTTTTCCTTTTCGGGTGAAACAATCTATTTTCTCTCTTAACAATTGTTGTCCTCGCCTCTTCCAAAGCAATGGCGTCTCTTCACGTGGGTGCGGTTCAGATGGCGACACCTGGCTGGACTTGCTCATCTTGAGTTCTCATTATATGGCCAAGGATCTTTAGTTTAGTTTGGTACTGAGATATAGCAAGGAGGTTTTCAGATACAGCATGGGAAGTCACATGGACTAGCCATCACCCATTCACACTGGTTCCAAACTAGGGCCCGTTCCATCAGTTCATAAGTGATAGGAGCAGGATTAGGCCACTCGGCCCATCAAGTCTACTCCGTCATTCAATCATGTCTGATCTATCTTTCCCGAACTAACCCAATTATAGACAATAGACAATAGACAACAGATGCAGGAGTAGGCCATTTGGCCCTTCGAGCCAGCACCGCCATTCAATGTGATCATGGCTGATCATCCCCAATCAGTACCCCGTTCCTGCCTTCTCCCTACATCACCTGACTCTGCTATTTTTAAGAGCCCTTTCTAGCTCTCTCTTGAAAGCATCCAGAGAACCGGCCTCCACCGCCCTCTGTGGCAGAGAATTCCACAGACTCACCACTCTCTGTGAGAAAAAGTGTTTCCTCGTCTCCGTTCTAAATGGCTTACTCCTTATTCTTAAACTGTGGCCCCTGGTTCTGGACTCCCCCAACATCGGGAACATGTTTCCTGCCTCTAGCATGTCCAAGCCCTTAACAATCTTATATGTTTCAATGAGATCCCCTCTCATCCTTCTAAACTCCAGAGTGTACAAGCCCAGCTGCTCCATTCTCTCAGCATATGACAGTCCCGCCATCCCGGGAATTAACCTTGTAAATCTACACTGCACTCCCTCAATAGCAAGAATGTCCTTCCTCAAATTAGGGGACCAAAACTGCACACAATACTCCAGGTTCTCCTGCCTTCTCCCCATAACCCCCGACACCCATACTAATCACGAATCTATCTATCTCTGCCACTGACTTGGCCTCCACAGCTTTCTGTGGCAATGAATTCAACAGATTCACCACCCTCTGACTATAAAAATTCCTCCTGGTCTCCTTCCTGAAGGAACATCCTTTAATTCTATAACCTTTGGTCTTAGACTCTCCCACTAGTTGAAACATCCTCTCCATGTCCACTCTATCCAAGCCCGTATCTCCATGCTGTATCTCTAAACTAAACTAGACAGACAGAGGACTGGGAGGGTCCCAAGCTGAAACGTCGCCCGTCCATTTTCCTTCCGCAGAGGCTGGCTGGCCCGTTGGGTTCTTCCATGGCTTTGTGCTTCGACTGGGAAATAGCCTGCTGCTGCCTTACCTGCCTTTACTGAGCTAATCGCTGAATCTGCACCCCCCCAACCATGGGGGCAGCTGCAAATAATTTTAAAATGTTTTTGTCCTCTTGGCACATCGACCCCTCCAGGTTGGCATCTCGAGCCGCTACTTTAACAATTGCCTTTTCACGGAGCAATAGCAAAGATTTAAAAGGTGCCACGACGTTGCAACATTACAGGGAGCAGTGGGCTGAGAAAAGTGCTCACACCCTGATACGATCAACGTTTCTATCCAATTGGCTGCAAGGTACA